>OY720441.1:51135203-51407694 GCA_963082915.1 Dolichopus griseipennis
TTAAGGCAATTCGCTTTCTTTTACAGTATTTTATTAAAGTTTTCAATTTCTTGAGGACCTTCGAGTATTAAATACATACAAAAAAATAATCAATTATTTTAATTTGTACTGTTATTAAATGTATTTGTGGTTTTAAATACAAATAAGTTTAAAATTATTAAGTGTTTCATTAATTTTAAAGTTAATTTCCATGAATCAATGAATTTTAATAACTAATCGTAATATAAAAGATAATATCAAAGTTATTTATAGAATGTATTTATTTATATTAATATTCTATAAAATGTAGGTAAATGTACTTGAAAAATAATTATATTAAATATTATATTTATTCTCAAGTACATTTAAGTACTGCCATATTAAAATTATTGTATCTAGTATGAACATAAATAATTAAATTATTTTGGTTGTTCGGATTAATTTAAAATATTTTCAATGCAGTATTTAAGAAATACTTATATAACAATAATTTTAGTTAAGTAATAATTAGTAGTACAATGTTTAAGAAAATCATTGAGAAAAAGATCTTTAAATTTCTTTAGGTTTCTAATTATTTTAATGTTTGATGAATTGTACTAATAAAAAGGCCTGCCATATGACAGTTATGCCTAATTAAAAAAATGTGTCTTTTGTCAAAGTTTCCTCAGTATTATGAAAAGTTTAATTTTAAGTAAGTTTATATAAATCCATTTTATTTAGGTAAAAATGTAAAAGTTAGGTGATGAAATGTTTGAATTAATCATGAAATCTTAATTATATTGAGAAGTAATTTTTCATTTTTTTTTTATTTCCCTTTTATCAACTTAAATGTTTTATTTTATAATTTTCAAGATATTCGTTTTTATTCCGCTTTTACTCTTTTTTTTTCAGTTATCCTATTTTTATATTTATTTTAATTGAAATTTATTACATAAAAATATTTCTGAATTAACATATCAATAACTTCTCTTTTTCTATCTGTTATGTAATGTAATGTAAGTAGTTAGAAGGAAGTTACGTGTATTTGTATAACACTTAACATAACCTTTTATTATATTAAGATGTTATTTATTTGGGAAACTTATTTTAATTATTTTAAAATTATTAACCAAGGGAAAAGTGAAAGTCATATTTTGATACATAATTTATTTATTTATTTATGTACAGTCCAATACTACATCCAATTTAATTTGTGAGTGAAACTGCATTTCCTTTTCAGGTGTGGCAGCTGAAATTATTTTATATTATGGTACAAACTATTACGATATCAATTATAAATTATATTTTTTATTAGACATGATCTCACTAGGATTTGAACTCTAAACTTTTCGGTTTAAAAGCTGTCACTCTAACCACTTGAGCTATCACTCAGATTTATATGTAATTTGATAATAATTTGTTTAATTAAATTAATTGTAAAATTTACAGTTTTATGAATTTCTCTAATAAATGAGTTATAATTCTGTTTTACTAATTTAAATTTAAGAAGGAACTTATACAGGTTCAACTCCAATTGTATCACGTAAACAGAATACATGGGAACTATTGTGTTTAAAAACCTAAAATTAAAAGAATTAAAATGAGTACTTTATCAGTGATATATGGTTGGTGCAGTTAAGCCCAGTTTCTTAAAAATTTTTTTCCAAAAATTAAAAATTTTTTAAATCCAAATCTTTTATAATTTTTTCTTGTACAATATTGCAAGATTATTTAATTGAAAATTACCTTATATTAATTGTATAATTGAATTATTGCAAAGTTCTACTGATAAAACTTATTTTAATATTATATAACAATTATAATATTGATATTGTGGTAATAATAAATTATTTAATTAATAATTTTAATCAAATATTATAATAAATCTATAGACATAGTTTATAATATATGTTGGTTAAAAGTATATAATATATAATATTATAAATAAAATATAAAACAATAAAGATTTATTTTTCGGATTATTTTAAATGGTTTTGGGTAAATTAATATAAGTATTAAATTATTGAATTATTTTAAAAGAATATATCTTAAATAACTTATTAATATATAAAATATTAAATATTTAAAAAAAAAAGAAATACTTAAATAAATGCCTATTAAATACATATTTTAATATGATTTATAATGTATTAAATAAAAAATTATTTAATAAGTCTAATAATTTAAATATATATATATATATATATATATATATATATATATATATAATATTAATAAGTACATAATATGCGGTTTATATAAAAACTTTTATTAATAATCCTATTAATAATATTTCTAATATTTTAATTTTCTTTCTTGAAATTATTATATTTTAAATATAATTATTATAAATATATATATATATTTATATACATTTATATATATTTATTATATATATATACTTTATATGTAATTAAATATCATAATTATTCAAGGATTTTTATTGATTTCTACTTAAAAAAAAATATGTATTGCATTAATATATAAATTATTAATATTTCTTGCTTTTAAATAAAATTTAATAAAGCATACTTAAGATACATATATCTTAAGATACATATTTCCTTTTAATTGAAATTGAAATTTTTAATAAAAGAAAAAAAAAACAGACAATTTCATTAAGAAAAAATTGCATAATAAAATAAAAATGATTTACTCAATGAGAGTTGTAGATACTTTTATAAAATCCTTGAAATTTTTTTTTTATATAAAGTATCTGAACAATAGAGTTCAAAAATAAATATATATATAATCTTATGTACCGAATTTCAAACAATATATATATAAATAATATATTATATTGCATAATCCATTTAGAAATTAAAAACTAAAATAAGAGGAGTAATCTTAAGACTTTTTTAAGGAATTTTAAAGAATTTTTATTATATTTTTAATAAAATAAATCTTAGACTCAATAAATAAGTTTTAAGAATTATAACTTTATTTTAGTGGAAGAAGTTCGGTATCGCAAAAATTTTTAATTAAATGTTTGCTTCGGATTTTCATTAATTCATTGGAAGAATATATAATTAATTGATTAGAATGTATAATAACTTATATTTAATTAATTAAATAGAAAACTAATCACTATTAGAGAGCGCCTCGAAATCCCCAAAAAAAAAAATCCCAAATTAAATAAAACTCTCAAATTTCAAAATTACAAATTACAAAATCGCATAATACCAAAATACCAAAATCCCAAATAGCAAAATCCTAATTTTTAATAGTTATTTTTTGGAATTTTGGAACTTTGAATTTGGGATTTTGTATTTGGGATTTTGGAATTAGGATTTCGTACCCAACCCCATTATTATTTAATGTAATAAGATATGCCAAAGACAATATCTACAAAATGGTTTACTATTTCAAGTCTGTATTTCACTTGCCTGAGTTTTTATTTGCTTTCATTTTCATTTGCCTGCATGGAAATCCAATAATACAAATTTTCTAACCTCTAAAATCTCTTCTAACTCATAATCACATATATTATATATATATATATATATTTAAATATTTTTTAAAAGGCGTATAATTCTACTTCTGCAAAATAAAGTACAAGGAAATAAAGTACGTGCAAATGAAGTACAGGCATATGACAAACTCCCTTAATAAATTATAATTTGCTATATGAAATGGGATGTCAAAGTTTCGTATAAGGCTTTTATTTTAGTTAAACGAGATTAGTTACTAAATATTCGAATATTTATTAAATAAATATTATGAAAATATGTCATTATAAAACTGATTTGAATGTTTTAATAATTTTTTTTTTAAAAATAATTAGATAAGGCCTAAAACCTTCCATAACGAATGATTAGAGTGATGTTACTTTTTAATTATTGTAAATTAATATTTAAAGTTATAAATATATTGTTAGTAAATATTTGATTAATAATAATCGCTAAAGGCAACTACATTATTAAATAATATTCTCATATTATTTATTTATTTAAAAATCAAAAATCGTAATTATGAAATTATATTATCTAGTTAAAATTAATATGAAAGTATTTGTGGGAGAGTATCAATTATAAATATCACATTTTGTTAAAATTTTCTCAGATTTTGATAATAATTCAAAATGCAATAATCCAAATTTTCCTATTAATTCTTATATTTTATAATGCGAAAAATTGTCTGAAATCTCCATTAATGATATGAACTTCTGGAGACGCATATCCTTTTTGTACGTATTTAAAGTAAAAAATTTTTGTATTACAGCATACAAACAAGGATTCGAATCTTTTAGTAAATATTTCTCAAAGTAATCGGATTGAGACAAATATCTAATCACTAAAGACACTTTATTATAATCTTTTTCATCTTCAGAGATCAGGACATCTCACATCTTTGGAAGGATTAGTTTGTTTGTAAAAAATTTTAAAAAAAAATTTTATTTCTTTGAAAACATTTCCAAGATTGTGGTTGTGGCGCCGGCCTTTCATGCGACAGGTCCCAGGTTCGATTCCTGGCTGAGTAAATTCAATTAGGATGGTATAACAATATAAAAATTATATAGAAATAACTTATAATTAAATATATATCAGCTGGCCTAAATGTATATTTGGCAAGAGGTCCCAACTTTGCGTGCAAATATTTATAACTCTACGCAGTTAATAAATATAAAAAAATAAATTTCCAAAACTATTAAATATATAAATAAATATCATCGAATAGATGTTCTGGTGAGGTGCCAACCATTTTATTCTTGAAGTCTGTTTTCGAATTCCAGTAAAATCAAAAACAACTTTTATCTGGTTCTCAACTTCACTTATAGAGGGTTCTTTTTATTCAATAACTACAATTTATAAATTACAAGTCTGTCTATATTTATTAAAATTTAATTTAATAAAATAACTCGCAGATACAGAAATGTAATTCTATAATCGTCTCTCTTAAAGTTCTTCGTTTTCAACCAATATATGAAATTTATTTTATACAATTTAATTTAAATGATTTATTTAAAAAAAAAACTTTTTAGTTTAATATAATCTTTTAAATTAAAGGTATTAAAGAATTAATACCATATTATTAATACATAAATCTTAAAAATAATAATATAATTAATAATCCTGCAAAAACATTTAAACTATTTTCTACGTTCTTATTTTTTATAAAGTATTTTTAAACTAACTTCTTATTCTTTACTTCCTAAAATTACTTAATTAGTAAAAGGTTAGTAAAAACACTTTTTTAAAGAATTTTAAAGATGGTTCTTATAGATACAATTATCTAGATACAATTAAATATACACTCATCTAATTAAACTTTAAATTCATATTAAAATTTTTTTTAATACCTTTTTTAATACAAAAAATTCAATGTACTTAAAACTTAAATTTTTTTAAAACACTTAAATAAGTTTTTCATGTGGATTTTCCTTTTAAATAAGTTTTCCATATGAAATTTCCTTTTAAATAAGTTTTTCATTCCAAAATTTTCCTTATTAAAAAAAATCCAAAAACTTAAATTCCATAACAATATTTTCTATTTAATGTAATAACAAAATTTTAACCTTAATATTTTAAGGAATTCATCTAATTAAGGTATAAATTTAATTTTAGTTTTTTTTTATTTTTTTAATATATACACACCCACACACACAAAAATCTCTAGGAATCCCAACCGACAGAATATGGTGAATATTTTCCATTTAATTTACAGTAATTTTAAAACAAATAAACAAAAAACTAATGGTTTCCAAAAAAAAAAAAAATCCCTTTAATCCTATCACAAAGCTTTAATAAATGCAACAAAAATAGATCCAAAGACAAAGACAAACATATTGTTTTTGCTTTGGGAGAAAAAAAAAACCTTTAAAAATATTGTCTTAAAGAACAACATAAATTGAGTAATTTGAGGAGGAGTACAAGACTTATCTTGTTAACCCCCAATAGAATTTTCATTTATCTTTATATTAACACACACAAAATATAACGGCACCTGTAATCAATTCTTTTTACCCTTCAAATCCCTCATACAGAGTATCTTTCATACAAAATGAATACAAAAGTATTTTTTGAATCTAAATTTAACTTAAATATTCCGTATACCTACTAAAAAACCAGACACTAGACATCAGCAACTAACTAGTGTGATAAATATTCATTTATATTTATGTATGTATGTGTAAGGAAAATTTTTATAAAAAACTGAAAAAAAAAATGTAAAAAGGCTAAAGATATTTTTATATCTGAAAATATTTTTGTATCTGAAGATATATTTGTACATTCTTTTAACTTATAGTTATATTCATTCATAAATGATTAGATGATTCCGACATCTTCTTTTATTTTCTTATGTGATATATTTTTATTGTTGTTTTTGTTTTTTTTTTTTTCTACCTGTATTAGATATAAAAGTAAATAAAAGAAAATGAAATGAAAAACACTTATTTATCATTGTCACAGCAAATAAATACACACACACAAACAAACTGATGTCAAAAAAAAATAATAATAATAAAAAATAACACTGATATTTTCTAGGTGCTATTCATTTTGAAGAATTTGTCAACTTGTTATTTCTCCTTTCCTCAAAAAAACAAAAAAAAAAAAATTGGAAAGAAAGAGATAGAAAATAAAACTGAAGATGGAAAAAATTTCTTAATTTAAGGCACAAATAAAAAAAAAAAAAAAACAAATGAAAGGGAAAAACAATTTAATTTTCTTTTATCCTTTTTTTTTTTTCTTTTATTTGACATCCACATTTTTACTCTTATTATAATTTTCACTCATTCATTTTTTTGACTTTTTTTTTGTTTTTTTTTTTTTGTATTTGTGTTGGTGTTTTCTTGTGATTTGAATTCAAAAAATTGTATCTGTTGAAAAATAATCATTTCAAAATGTCAAATTAAAATTAATTTTCATTTGTAATGAATGAATGAATGAATGTGTTTTTCATTAGGATCTATTTTAATAAAATTGCTTTCCTTTAGTAGTTATTTTCCAAAAAAGTGACTTTCAAAAAAATATTAAACTATCTAATATGTTATAAAAAATTGATTTATAATTAATTTATATTATATGTATATATAAAATATAACTGTATAAAAATGGTATAATAAAAATAAGGATAATTGGACTTCATATAAAAAATTTTAAGCTTTAAGACAATATTACATTTGCCTTGAGTTAAATATTATTAAAATGAGTAAGATTACAAGTTTAACTCATCATACTCAAATCAAATATTAAAGAAAGTTGTCGAACTTCAATTTAAGGATGAACTTTAGTGTTACGTATCACAATGTCGGCATTATATGCTTATAAGGTAAGATTTCTTGGTCTTATAAAAATCAATAAAGCTAAACTTGAAGTCAGAAACTGATATTTGGTTAATGATTACTATTATTACGATTAATTGTAAATATAAAATATAATAATTTAATTTAAAATAAATAATATTACATAAAAATCAATAAGAAGTATTCTTAAAGCCATACTTAAGTCCTTTAACACATTGTATGTGATTAAAAATTGTATATAATTTAAGAAAAAAATATGAAGTTGCACATTCGAATTATTTTGACCCAACCCTCGCCAGAGTTTATGGAATGGAAGTTAATGCTTCAAAATTCAACTATTAAAGTATGGATTTTATTTGGTTGGGTCGCACATATTATTACCAGAAGCTAATTTCATGTTTTATCTGCAACAAATCATAAAAAAAGTTTGCTGCGAATATCTGGAATATTCTGGTTGCATTATTCTAATTCTCATCCATAATAAATATCATTTTATAAAATTAACTTATATTATAACCAAGTTAATTTTGCAAGATATATAAATTTAAATAAAACTTTTTAAAATTTTATACAAGATTCCCTTGAAAGCTTAAGATTTATTTCTGAAAAGATGTAAAAAAACAGCCATATAAGAAAAAATAACAAGCCGCCAAAGATAATCTAGAATGCATGAATGGAAGGAGCTTATTATGAACCAGTTAGTAAATAACAACAAATTTTGTTTTACAAAAAGTCTATTACCCTTAAGAAATTATAAATGTTGAACTTCTGATACGTATGACCATAATTTGCACCAAATTGAGGACTTTTTCTATTATGGTACAGTAAGGTATACAGATTAAAAAGTTATACAAAGTCAAAAGTTCTATGAATCGAAACCAATAACATACGAGTATTTCGATGAAATTTATTGGTCATCGCCTAAAATAAGTTCCTAATCCAATAGTATTTTGTGGGTTTTTTTTTGACTTTAAACCTATTTAATATTTTATTATAAATATTAAAGCTCGAAAGACATTAAAACCGACATTGATTAAACAAGATTTGGAGGGGAAGTTTAAATCAAAATAAAAAGTGAAACGTAAGTAGAAAACAATGTTATCCGTATTAGCAGACTTAAGTTTAATAATTCATATGATTTCATTTATATTCCTAAGATTCTTATTTTAGAATTATCCTGTTATATCCTAGATATCAATACTATCTATTATATCCGTAGATAATAATATAATCTTTTATGAAAGTATCTTATGAAATAAAGGGGTACAGCCAATTTACTTGAGAAAAGCTATAAATCCTTAATATCTTCTTATATTAATATCCGTAATATTCTTAAAAAAATGTAGGTATGTAACTAATACAAATTATCGTACATAATTAATTTTTGTTTAGTTTTATTAATTTGCATAAAATTTCATTTGCAAAGTTCTGTTCTTAACGCTAGTTTCCTGGTTCCCTTCAGCTACCAGTTCCCGTTGTGCAAATTCGGCAATTTTTTAACAGCCATATAGTTTTCAGGCTAGACTGAAAAATATCGAATTTTATGGCAGTGGGTTCCATAGTTTTTGAAATATATCCCGTATTATAAATAGTACATTCGGAGTTGGGAGATAAAAATTTTAATTTTATAACGAGAATAAAAGTACAAATTTTACAGTGAAAACCTAAATGTTTTATTTATGATACTTGAAACAATCTCTTTTTACACCGTACACTTATAATAAAATATGTATAGGGCAATAATAAATTTGGGTACGACGTTTGTATCCACCAAAATGAAGCAAGCTAGATATAGAAAAATGGACGAAATCGCACAAAAGGTTCAGGTCAGACAAGTTTCTGATCGAAAGCCAAACGAGCATATCTCCGAATCCAATAAAGATAGAACCATTAAATTTGGTACATGGGTGTTTTTTCGTATTCATTTTCAATGAGGCTTTCAATTGGCTCTTCAATTCCTTTAAAAAAATTTTAATTAATAAAATATCAATAGTATTGTACACATATTATCCGATTGTACTTTTTATAGTACACCAAACTTTATATCAAGAAAAAACTATAAAAATAAATTTATATTTCATAAATTATTCTTCTTCTATCTTTAATTAAGGGTAACAATAATTATTTAAATTTCTTTAATTTGTTTTGCACCAACAATTCTCTTTTTAAAATAAAAATAAAATAATTGTACTTTTTAGTTGTCCAAAAATGGCCCTTTAATGCTGATAAATCGGTATTACCATACAGTAGAATTATTTATACGTTTTCTAACTTCATTTTGGTCTGATTAAAGTTAAAAATATTATAACAGTTTACCCTAAGCAATAGAATTTGAGACACATATTTTCCTATTCTATATATAGTACAGTCAAGGAAAATGGTTTAAGAAATAAATTCAAATAAAATTTATCTTGATAATATATAAAAATCATTGAGTTACAGGGGAATACTTTTAACAAATAAAATTGCAATAGAATTAATAATAGAATTATAAATCAATGTTTTAACAAAACATTTTTTAAATACATTTAATAAGCATATTTCTTTTTAAATACTTATAGAACCGAGTCCATCTCTTAAGCAGTCTAAATATATCTTCACTATTTGAGTCTATAAGATCAATCGATCACCCTTGGAATATATGAAATTTTTATGACATCTTTAAAAACCAACTATTTTATCAATTTATTCTTATTCAAAAATTTTCAAATAATCTGTAATTAATTAAAAATACCTTTTGGTCTGCTTAAAAGCCATTAACCCCTTGTAAACTACCGGTACCAATATATAACAAACATTAAAAATACCAATTAATATAATAATTTGTTATTTTTATTTATAGTTTCATATGTAATCTTTTCATACACTAGTATATGAGATTGGATTTAAATATATATATAAGTATATTATATATATGCTATATATCCATTATATATTCAGGAAAATAAATTTTTTTTTTTCAAATCTCCTGGCGAAAAATTCCATAAATTAAAAATATAAATTATCTATATAAATCCCTTAATGAATATACAATGAATACTTAATATATAAAAGTATATTTAATAATTCTACATTATAATCTATCAATATATATATTGTATTTTTATTTATATATTATTATTTTATATACCCGGTATACCCGGTGCGCGTTGCTGCGCCTCTCAATGGAGGTTTAATTGAAGTTGATGTTACTGCAAAAAGTTAACACAAAAATTACACACGACTTACACATGTAAATTTTAAAATGTGTGAAAGCAATCTTTTTAAAACGATTTTTCTAGGATTATTCTAGTAATTTTTAAAACTTTCTGTAATTTAAAGCAGTACCAGATACTTTCCAAAATTTGACGTAATTTATTTCCAAAAAACTTTTTTGGACCAAACGTAGGACCGACTGTTAACAGACTCAACTCCATTTTTAAGTTGCTTCACATATATAAAATTTGAGGTCAACCGGTCAAATCGTTTCTAATTTAGAGTAAAGTATTGAAAAAACCTATAAAAAGCTGTTGGGCCGCAATGGGTTAATGGAACTCAACAAAATCCAAAAGTGTTAATAGTGTCAACTCAATTCTCAAAGAGCATCACGTATACAAAATTTTAAGTCAATCGGTCAAACCGTTTTCATTTTAGAACAAAGAAGTTTAAATACTTGCACCACAGCCCCAACTTGGCGGTGCGTTAGAGCAAAATGTTTGAGCCACGATTTCTTTTCGTACACCAAAACCTCTATATACAAAATTTTCATGAAAATCGGCTGGGCAGTTTAGGAGTCTATTCGCTATATACAAACAAATAAACAAACAAACTTTCGCTTTTATATATATAGATGTATATAATTCATTATGATTAGGGCAAATAAAAATATGCTCTAAAAAATCCGTTTTAAGCGCTTAAAATATGCTCTAAAAAATTTATTTTAAGCATTTAAAATATGCTCTATGAAAAGGATATCAAATACATAAAAAAAGATCTATTACTTAGAAAGCTTCAAATAAAATGAATATTAATAGGGTGGGCTTGCGACACCATCTTCAAAAGTTGTTTATTTTAAAAATTAAAAGCATATAGTTTTTAACTTTTTTATATATTAGTTTTATTATAATTTTTTATTTTAAAGTTTAATTTAATGAAGTAAAATAAAATTAATTCATGAAATTAAAAAATTAAAACAAGATAAATTAGAGAGTAGAATAAGTTAAAATTAAAAAAAATAAATAAACATAAATAAAGTAAACATAAATTAAAATAAAAATTAATCCAAATAACGAAAATTTTACATCTAGTAAAATTAAAAACTAAGTTTAACTGAAATTTTGGTTGCAATATATCACAAACAATTCACTTAAATCTTCAAATAAGAAATTATTCCGGTTCGGTCGTAGGACGCTTTTGTATACATTTAAACCTTTCTACTTTAACTGAGTTAATTGGTGCGAATTTAAATGCAATAGTTTCGTTTATCGCGTAATTCATTGTAGCATTGTGTATCGCTTCACCAGTCAAAGCTGCAGATATAGTTTTTAATCAAGTTAAAAGGAATAATAAAATAAATATGAATATGTACATGCATACATAGAGATTTCTTTAAATACCTAATAACAACTTGTTTATTTTAAAAGAATGATATTTTAAATAAATAAATATCTAAATAGTGACATTAATTTTTATGTTTTTTTATGAAAAATATTTTAAAAGCAAGAAAAATAAAAAAATTATTGTCTTTCGAACGAAAATTGTCAAAATATACCAAAATATGCTCTTACAAGTTAAAATATGCAAAATATGCTCTAACAAGTGAAATATGCAAAAATATGCCCTAACAAAACTAGCTTAAAATTCATAATTTTTGTTGAAACGAACTTCTATCTTGTGCATTAATCGATAAGACATAAGGAAAAAAATATGCTAATGCATATTTTTATTTGCCCTAATTATGATCATTTAAAATACAAATAATACTTTTATTAATTCTCCAAAAAAAAAAAAAAACAACAATGATATTAAAAAAATTTTCATTTTTCAATATTGTTGTTATTGTTTTTCTTTTTTTCATAAATTAAGATTATTTGCTTTTTTCTATTTATATTTATTATTTAATTAATTTTCATTTAAATATTTTCCTCCAATTTTTCCCAATTTTTTTTTTTATCCAAAAATTGAATGGTCAATTAATTTTATTTGAAAAAAATTTTTATTTTCAATTTTTCCATTTTTTTTATTTTAATTATTATAATAGCTCTGAGCTCATTACTATTTAATTCATCCATAAAGTATGCAATTTTCAGGGATATTAAATTCATTAGAGTAAAAATATTTTTTAAAAAAAAAAACCAAATTAAATAAAAAACATCCAATCAAATTAAAAAATAAGTATAAATAATAAACTTATTAATCTTAATTGTTTACAATAATTGTATATATATTTATGTAAATGTTATTTATATAATATATGTAAATTAAAAAATAAAAATTACAATTAAAAAATTAAAAAAAAAAAATTATATAAATTAATTACAGATTATTAAAATAACTTTACCTTTGTTTATTAATATTATTTCAATATGTATGTAATATTAATTTGAATTTATATTAATTAATATTTAATATTAGTATCATATTTTATAATAAATAACTTTTTTTTATATTTTAATTTTTTTTTAAATATTTTTTAATGCACCAAAAAAAACAATTTATTTTTTTAATTAGATTTTCTTTTATATATTATTTATATATATTATATATATAATAATATTTTGTATATATATTTGTTATGACAAATTAATGAACAAAACGCCGAAGGAATAATAAAAAAAAATTATAATCAAATAAAAAATATTTGTCAGTAATTTTAATTACATATATTTATTATAATTTTATATATATACTTTAGTAAATCGACAAAGATTATACATATATATTTTATATTTAGGTTTACATAAATAAACAAAATATTATTAAATTGCAATTATTAATATGAATTTTTAAATTAAAAATAGATTTTACTTCACAATTTATATTAATATGAAATTTTAATATATATTATTTAATATATTTTATTTATATATATTAATATTAAATCAAACATTCATATATAATGAAATTATTAATAAATCTGTATGTATTTTAATTGATTCTTATTAAACTAATAACATAATTATTTTTTTTAATTAATTGGTTTTAATTTATATATTTATTTTTAGCATAATTTTATATATTAAATTTTATTTTATTTACTTTGATTTTTTTTTCTTCTATATTAATTTTAATTACTATTAATATACATTTATATATTAAATATATATATATAAATTATTAAACATTCACTGATTTTTTTAAACACACTTTTGATTCAATTTCTGTATATTATAACAAATTACTATATTTGGCTTAATAATTACATTTTTTTGATTTAATTTAATTTAATTAAATAGCATAATTAAAATAATTTATATATAGATTTTTATATTAATTAAAATCAAATATTTTTGAATTGATTTATTAATTAATTTATTTTTATTTCGACTTTTGATTTATTAATATATTTTTAATATCAATTTTAAGCGTACTATAATATATAAATATAATTTTTATTAAAAACTTTGCATATTTCAACTATAATTTATTTTTTTTGTATGTAAAAGAGGTCACTATTAAAATTAAGTAAATAATTCTTTTAATATATATTTATATATTTATATTATAGTTTGAATATAATACAATAATGTTTTATTTTATCCAATTTAAAGTATACACTTCAAATAAAAAAAAAAAATTATAATTTATTAAGTAGCTGAATTTTTATTTTTTTTTTTTTATTTTGTGAAAATTTTATTTCAAAAGAAAATTTTTATATTTTCATACACACACAAAATTCATTTTAAATAAGATTTTTATCCTTTGGATATTATTTTGATTCGGTTTTTCTTTTATTTTGTTAATTTTAACCCGAAATTTTTTTCCGAATTTTTAAAGGATATTATTATTTGTATTTATGAAAAGGACGAAAAATAAAATAATTTACTTAATAGTTAATATGTTTGTTAGATTAGAGTAATCGGAAAATTTAAATGAAAAATTAATATTAATTTTCCTTTATGAATTGTAAGAATCAATGGAAAACTCTGAAAGTATTCGTATATAAATACGACTTTTCTTACTATAAAAATAAAAATTACGAACAAATACTTTTTGTTTCAATATCAAATTTATTTTAAACTATTAAAACGAACCAATAATATTTTTTCAATTCTTTATACAATTTTTAATAATTACAAAAAAAACAAAAACAATTTAAAATAATCCAAATTTATGTATGATTTTCTTTTTTCGCGAAAGAAAATACAAACAAATCAAAAATTAAATAAAAATAAATGACGAATTTTCTTTTATTTTCCTTCTCTGTTAACAAATGGAAATACATGAAAAAAATTCTATATATTTGCGAACCGTACTGAACGAAAGTCCCTGTACAACTGATTTGATAAATTTTTTTTTATGTATAAATTCTCTGTGAAAATTTTTCTTATTTTTATTTGTTTTTATTTTTATATTTTTTTTTAATATTTTTGGGTAAGAAAATAAAAAAAAAATTAAAAAAAAATCTCACAGATACAAAAAAAAATAAAAAAATTTTTCACTTAAAAAATATCAGAAAAAAAAAACAAAAAACAAAACAGAAACAGAACCTTTAAAAATTGGTCACGAAATTTTCTATTGCCCGATTAAAAGAAACAGATTTTTCATTGAAAATTTTCCAGATTTTTTTTTATCCTTCGTATCCCCACTTTGGTATTTATTTTTGTTTTTTTTTTTACTTCTCTTTAGTCTTTATAAAAAGAAATTTTTCCTACTCGTTTTTGTTTTTCCTTTTTTTTTGGTTTTCAGTAACGGTTTCCCAACAGATTTCAAAATAAGTCCAAATTCTATTCTTTTTCACAGAAAAATAAAAAAAAAAACAAAAAGAAAATATTATTATTATAATAGTTGGAAAACTTTAAACATTATAATTAAAAATATAATAATAAACGAAATAATCAAAATATCACTCAAAAAAAAAGGAAAAAATCTTTTGCAGATGCCGCAAAAAAAAAAAATTTCCGAAGTTTTACTTTATTTACAGTTATAACATACAATTTTCATTACTTTACGATTTAAACCGAATTTTTAGAATAGAAAATAAAAATTCTAACCAGCAACAATACAAATTTCTCTGACTACAATTTTCTTAATTTCTCTCAATTTCGTTATTATCTCAAATTTCAATCTCAATATTAAAAAAATTGTGAGAGTCAATTGTCAAAAATTGAGATAACGAACGAATATTTTTTGAAAAAAAAAAAATTTTAATTGAAAATACAATAAAAAATCTTGAAAATATTTATTCAATGCTCTGATAGATAGCATCCGTCCGTACTTCGTCGTATTGTATAAGTTAAAATTTTAAAAATCTAGGAGAGAGAATCTGTAAAATATATATATACATATAAATTATATAATATACATATTTTATTTTGATTATAACAAATCTCATCTCTGAGATGCTGGATGCGCAGTTTACAGAAATGAATTCTGACAGTTGAAAATAGAAAAACACTCATTTTGTGGTAAAAGATTTTTTTGAGTGATTCTGTAAGGGGAAATAAAAGCTTTTTAGTAAATCATAATAAAAAAGCTTTATATTATAATATTGGGGTATATTTATTTTTATTTTTGAAACAAAATGGAATATGAAACATTTAAATTGACAAAGTAAAGTGTTTTCATATGGGAAAAATATGATTTCTGCAAAAGTAGAAAATAAAGGAATCACAAAAGGGATGCTGTAAAAATCAATTTTTTTGTTTTTTATATTTAGTTTTTTTTTTACATTTGTTTTAATTAAGGAAAAAAAGAAAATGTATACATTAGTGTGGTATGGTGTTTGGGTGTGTGTATAAAATTTTGTTAAAACTTGAATTTTAATTTTTTTCACTTGTTTTTTAATTGTTTTTTGTTTTTTTTTTTTTATTATTATTAAAGGTAAAACAAAGCTTTGAAGGCCAAATGGTTGGAGCAGAGTAGAAAAAAAAATCACTTCATTTGTGCATTTTGTTTTTGTTTTTTACCGTTATTTTGATTTCATTTATACTTCATGGTTTTCTTATTAATAGTTTTTTATTTTCATTTTCTTTTAGTTGTTGTTGTTGTTTTGATTTTAATTTAGAACAAATTGTCCCTACTGTTTTTTCTCAACTTCAATTGGTATGTCCTGTGTTTTATTATTTATTCAAACATAATATATATTATATGTATATTTATACAAGTATAATATTATATTGTATTACATTGAAATTGGGGTTGAAGAAGGATTTGTTTGTTGGTTTTCTGGTGGTTTCTTTCGTTGTTGCGTTTATTGTAAGAAAATATGTTAAGTTGTGGGGGATATATATGTATATGAAGTATATTTATTCACAAATCGTATATATATACAAATACAGAACGGTGTAAATTATCGAAATAAAATAAAAGGACATTTCTTAATTATAATTATTTGATTTCTATTAGTAATGCTTTTTTTTGATTTTAATTGTATACAGAAGAATAACACTTAGCATTTACTGTTATATTAAACATTATTGTAATAATAGGAGTATGCAATAGAAGTACCTATAAATTGGTAATAATAGTTTACATGCATAAATGAAAATATTTAGGAACATAAGAAGGAAATTTTTGAATATTTTGTCAAAGGATACAATGACAGTGTCATATATTATGTAATAAAAAAAAAGGTAATTGACTTTGCCACAAAGAATGCAGGGAAGCAAAATTTTCTCCAAATGATTTTGTAAAACTTAAAGATTTTAAAAATATTTAAGCCTCGGTTTTTGGTGCACAAGAGTTTACTCTATTACTTTTTTTTTGATTTTTTATGAGGGACAAGGAAGCTTCGTAATCTTATTTATTGCGGCTGTGCCGAGTTCCTATAGATATTGTCCAACTTTAACACCCCAAAACCATAACGCTTTTTAAACCAAACTTTAAAATGGAACCTGTGATTTGTACCAGATTATTTACAGATTATGGTTTTGAGGATAAGGATGTGAAAGCATTATGAGGAATCGGGATTGAGAATTATAGAATTCTTGTATAAGCAAAAAAAAATTGGATTGGATAATACAAAAATAAAAGTTGAGTTAAAATTTAATTAAGATAATGCTATTTTATTTAAAAAAACTTTTTAGTTAGCTTTTAAAAGTTCTTTTATGTCTGGAAAATTAAATATACAAAGTCTATTTTATTTACTGAAATTGGAAAATACACATTTTTAAATATTTTGGGAGGAAAGAGGAGTTCAATACTTTTAAAAAATTATTTTAATATAAATATACTTAACTTTTAATTAATTAATAATCATATACAAAAGGATTAATTGTAATTTTATTGTAATTTTGACAATTTAAACAAAATTTAGTTATTTGAATTCTTTATATTACAACAATATTCGAAAGATAATGAGCGGAACAATTGGTTTTATTAACTATTTTTAATTTAATACCGACTTGTAACCGTCTTTTGCTATCGCACGGAAATGTCAAAACAAGAATAATGGTAATGTGGGGAAAGGGAATACAATATGATTTAAGACTTAATCATATTAATATCTAAGAGAAGTGTTAGACAGTTGCATCTCTAAATTTCATTAAAATGAATCTTATAACAAATGGTAATTTATTAGAGTCGAAATTTGATTAAACGATTTTATACTTTTAACAGCATTCGAAACTGACCCTTAGAATGAGATTTCGGGATCCTATCCAATAATATAACAGCCTGCTCATAAAAATAAACGTTTGGAAATTCCTTAAAATTAATGAAAAGTTAGAAATGATGTTATAAATGAACCCGATAGTGGGAAAAATATTAAAAAAACCGATCCGATTGTTTCAACAACTTAGCGCAACTTTATCTAAGATTTAAAATCTATATTATTGGAAAAGACAATTCTCGAAAATTGATTTATTTTTTTTTAAACTTTAAAGAAATTGCAATTCTATTTATAATGACGGATGTCATTTTTAAAATTTCTCCTTGCATCTTAAAATATTTTAAAAAGTATATTTTTATTTAGATAGGTATTTATATTTATACATATATTTATATTGCATTTCACTTTAAATAAAAAGATTTCATTTTCAGGATAATCAATTATATTATTGTAAAATATACATATACTATACATACATAGGTTTTTATTTATGTAGAGTGACCTATTAAATTTTCTATTTTAAAAAATCATAAATTCATCTTATCGATGTAAAAATAAAATCAAATTTGTTATGAAATTTGTATTTAAATATTCAATTACACATTTTATGTAGATACTAAGAATATTAAATATACATTTATATACTTGATATTATAATATTAAAAAAAAAAAAAACAATGTAAAATCAAAATAAATAATATAGAATATTTTGTAATTCTTCTTCTTTTTTTTCAGCAGAAGAAAAAAAAATTTTGTAAAAAAATTCATGAGAAAAAAAAATGATAAAACTAAAAAGAAATAATCGAAAGGTAACAACTCTTAAATTTTCAACCCTATCATTTATAATATTACTTGTCAAAAAGTTATACAATAAACTTACCATACAACAAAAATATAATTTTTAAATTGTACTCAATTGTGGCAGTAGCAAAAGTACAGAACAGTGTTTTGTAAAAAAAAAAAAAACAAAAATCGATTTATAATAAGAATAAATCGATTTATAATATTCTATATTATTTTAACATTATATTTATATTGTGTAGCATAAATAAAAGTTTAATGGAACTAAAAAAACTAAGTCCCGAAGAAGATTTCGAGAACTAAAGTAGAAGTTATGTTTTATTTAACACTGACATTAGAATTTTTAGAGATACTATAATGGAGGCAGTGGCGTGCGGTCCTTACGTGCAAGGTGTGCCCTGCACATATACTTCTACATTCAGACCATATTGGTCGTTTTGCGCCACCCTGAATAACATGTAGAAACATCTTAGATTTTTTATATTTTTCATAACTTTTCGTAATTTTTGATCGCTGTTCGGTTGTGTATACTGTTCCATTTCCAATTCCCAAAGTTTTCTTCACAAAATTCTGAAATAAAAACAAAAAATTTAAATAAATTTAAAAAGTTAGAATTTAAAAGAGAGGAAAGATTTTAAGAAAAATTAATAAATAACTAACAACTTCCAAAATTGAGAATAATATACTAAAATATTATTATACATAAACTCTTTACTTAAGTTCATGAATAAACTGCAAGTTTAACTATAGATCTTCTCATATATGAATATACCGTAATTAATTAGATATAAAATTTTTTTCTTCTCAAGTCAATTTTTCTTTTAAAGTTCTGTAAAATCCCCGGGAAATACCAAATATTCAAGTATTTTGCAATTAAGTAATGAGGAACAGTTAATAATATTTGTAATTGTACTGGTCCTTGATATATACATATCTATTCTTTGCAGACATAATCACAATATCCAAATTTGAAAAAGTGTTTGGATAGGGGTTAGAACTATCGAACTGTCTGTCTATTAGGGGAAACATATTCTAATACTAACATTCCCTGGTAACATGTATTAAATTCAGCTTTAATTTATGCAATAGCATAAGTACCTTTTATTGAAGTTTGTTGCTTGTTATCTGCCAAAGCCACATTGACCCAAACTACATAGTAGCCAAATTGTTCATAATTGTGTTGGAAATATGTGCTGAGAAATTTTTAGCCAATATAAAATGACGAACGTCACGGACCAGCCACGGGCTCTTGCTCTTATAGAATTAATTATATCTTACTTTTAAACAAAAATAGACTTTGTAACTGATTTTTTAAAACCTAACATTAAAAATGTTTTATATTTATCAAATTTTGTTAGAAAACCATTTAATCAAAATTCATATACCTAAAAATCAGAAAAATTGGATATAAAACAATTTTATATTAAATTTAAATGCACTTTATTTACCATTCAATCATTAAAGAAAATGGAGAAAAATAAAGGTATAGGTGCTGTTGGTGGGTATTAAACTCTTTAAGTAATTTCTATCTAAGTATTGAAAAGTTTTTTTTTGTATTTATAAGATATAATATAATATTTCAAAAATATTATATAAATTCTTCTTTCGTTCTATCTCTTTCCAAAAATTACTCACATTTCAAAAATGTTATTTGATAAAAAATAGAAAAAAAAATTTAGAAAATATTTTTTTAAATGCAGTTTTTTTTTAAAATAAAATCTCGTTACTTGTATTACCTTGTACAACATAATATTCAAAGAATGAAAGTAAAATACTTAAAATAGAAAGTTTCTATATATAACTTCCTTGGTATAAAATAAATTTTTGTAAAACAATAACCATATTTTGGATTTTAAGCATATTTACAATAAAAATTGTGCCTATCAGTTTCATTCTGTCCGTTTGTTTGAAAGTTAAAAGCAGTAGAAGTTCGCCACGAAATGGTATTGAAATAAAACTCAATCGTTCTTTACCATTTTATTCCCTCCGGATCATTTTGATTTGGGATGATCTTCGGAATATTTTGATTCGAAGAAGGAATTAAAAAATTTAACAAAAAATGAAGTTCTTTTCTGAACAATTCTCTATTTAAAATTGAAATGAAGTTCCAGCCTTCGTATCTTAAGAGTCAGATTTCGGAACGACTTAATTTAAGAGAACCTAGTCCCCGATTCTATTTGTTGGGTCGGACTTAAGAGTCGCACTTTGTACTATTTAACTTTAAAACTTTGTAACTCTGCTGTATTTGGGTTCCACTAAAAAATCGGTGATTAGCGAAACCTGGCTTGTAACCAGCAGCCTAACCCACAAGCTTCAGGTTTTCCAAATATTTCCTAATTAACGTATAATCACTATAACCACATTTACCGTTATGGGTAACCCAATTTTTGCAAAATGTTTGGCAAACTTATATTTTGCTAAAGCTTTAATTTAGAAATTTCAAAATTTGAAAGGAGCTAGTTTCTTATAATATATTTCATTTAACCATACATTGGAGTGGTCTTTCGTTGGGTATCATGCATTAAAACTAAATTTTTAAGCACCTACAACTCGAATACTTCTCCGAATTTCAACTCACTGCTTACTTCTTTACTTGGTTTTGTTTCTCCTCATTTTTTTTTTTTTGAAGTTTTTTTTTACTCTACTCTTGTGCAATTTTATACTTCATCGTTTTCATTTCGATGAACAGATAAGAAGATTTCGTTTCACCATTCCCAATATATATATATATATTTTCTGATATATAAATTTCAATTATATATAATAATAAATATAGGAAAAAGAATTTAAATGAATATTTTCAATATTTCTATTATTTCATTCTAATACAGGCCCCATATTCAGACCAACTTTCAACTTCCCTTTCAATCTTTTAATAACAATCATACAATAATAATTTATTTATTCATACTTTTGACTTTATTTAACCCAATCTTTTTTATTGATTCTTTATAATATCTTATGATATTTATACAAATTATGCATACTTAACCAATTTTATCATTGTATTAAATATTAACATTTATATAATATTTATTTATTATATATATTATGTATATTATTATTTATATTTTATGGATTGAAAATTTTAACTTAAAGTGCTCACATCATCACAAAAATTGTATGCCATTTTGTAAGAAGCATTTAAATAAATACAAATAAGACAAAGTGAAGACGAATCTTAAGAAAGTGGTTTTTTCAATAATATTATTATTATTTTGATTTATTGGAGTTGCCAGCATATGGGAATAACCGAAACCAGAACCAATGACCAAAACCAGATCATATTCATACTAATATTATTTTCAAGAAGGATATCTAGAAATTTTCCAAAGGATATTATTAAGAAACCTTAAAATCTTGATAGTCTTAGGTTTTCACGTGGTAGTTAAGCAGGATTGTGGGACAAACAATGAAACTACTTTAGAAATATAAAATCTAAGAAATAGGAAAGGGTAAGAGTAAGGAAGGGAACTTTTAAAAATTAAATTATTCTGAATTTGAAGACAGCCTAAGTTGATACCATTTTTCAATTTTTTTAGTAGATCATAAGAATTAGAAAACGTATATTGTGATATTTTGTTTTAAAATATAGACGTTTGACTTTTGACTTTCTATATTTCAGAGTCTAGAATTCAGAGTCGAATAGGTGTTCATACATAAAATTGACTGAGATGATAAACGAGTATTGTGGCGAAAAGTTTGAAAATTTTAAACAAAACTTAGTAAATATAATTCGTTCAATTTGATTCAGCCCATTATTTGCTATTAAAATTTATTAATGTAGTTGCACACAAAAGTAATGCTACTATGAAAGTAGCTTTAGATATTACCTTAATTTAATTTTAATAAAATACTTGAGTTTAAAACTATTTTTTAATACTTTGTCATATTAATATTAACAAGATTCAATATTAAAGGTTTAAAATTTAGAGAATTTCAAATTAAATAAGATTTAGAAATAGTTATAAATGTGAATTTGAATGCGCCGAATTATGTGTATTGCTAAAAAGCCGAATATCTCAATTTTTAAAATTTTGTAAATCAAAATCTCATTTTATGTTCACAAATATTTTTTTTCGAAATCCTGCGATTCATATTTGATGAATTTTAATGGGTTGGTTACGAATTCAACTTTAACATCTTTCCTTTTGTAACAAATTTCGGGTGTTTTTATGTTTTACATAAGTTTAAAAAAAAAATACTTAGTTAAAAGTTCTTAATTTTGCGTATCAGGAGCTGCCGCTTGAAATCCCGCTAATTTAATTATTAAAGCTAGATTTGGTATCCAAAATTAAAATAAAAAAAAAAAGAGAAATGTGGACTTGGCACATATTATTTAGTCTTCTTATTTTTGACCAGGTCTTTCCCGATAGGTCACATGCTCTCTGAACTGTTCTCCTCCAGGTTGTTCTTGGTCTTCCCACATTTCTCCTACTTTATGGGTTCCAATCTAGGACTTGGCGTGCCATTTATTGAGGTTATTGACCGCCTTAGAATGTGAGCAATCCACCTCCATTTCTTTTTTCTGATTTGTACCCATATCGGTTCTTGTTTTGTCATTGCCCAAAGCTCTTAATTTATTATTCGCCAAGCTAAAATATGCTACATATTATTCGTAGACATTTATTCATAAAGGCTTGTATTTGCTGTATGTTGTTTCTTGATACAAGCCATGTTTCGCTTCCATATAGCAGTATTGATTTGATGTGTGTTGACTTCCATACTGCCCATAGCCTTTCGAAGGTACTGGTTTGCACCACCATTTTTAGTTATTATAACTCCCAAGTACTCAAATTCTAAACCGTCTTCTATTTGGGTATAGTGTATGTGTAGTGGTACTAATGTGTAGGTATTGCTTATGTTTATTTTCATCCTATTTTTTTAAGCTTTTTCTGCCAGTTTATTGATGGTGGTCTGTATTTCTTCTGGTGAGTGGTTTAGTAGAACAATGTCTTCCGCATATTCTAGACTCGACAGTTGCCATCTGATTCCTCTGCGATGATTTTGATTTAGAAGATTTTAAAAACCAAGGTATCGTCCTACCCTCTAAAATAATATTTAGGAATTAAAAATTTATTTTGATTGTATTTTGGCAAATTTATAAAAGTCTTACAGCTTTACTGAATTACTAACATTTTATTTTAAGAAGCTACACGATGTGTCCAAACAAGTTTACTTGATTACATCTTAAGATATCAAAGTGCAAATTAATGCATTCTTTCATCAGCCAAATTGTGATGGAAAACCGTAATAAAGTTGTGGGTAAAATAGACTTTCAAATATATTTGGTAACACTCCTATCATTATTATCTTACATTTTTCTTAAGTTTTTTTCTGAAAATTTTTATATATAGCTGATTTCATGTGAATTTCAATTATTATTATACGAATATAAATTTTCCAAGAATTTTCCGTTTTATATTTTTTTGTTTTTAAATTAAAAAACGAAAATCCAAGAATTTAAAGGTAAAATAGAATGCCACAAATAATATTTGTTGATTTTTATTTTGATTCTTAAACAAACTGACCCGTTTTTATTTTCAAAAAAAAATACTCTGAAACATTCAGTCATACATTCAAATTATTATGCAAATAAATTTTGAATCATCTCTATATATGACATACATACAAATTAAAGTTCGTAAGTTCATGTATAAATGTATTTGTGAATAATAAAAATAAAAAATAAAAGTAGGACTTTTTAATTCAAATATTAAAAATGTGCCAAAGCAATATTTAAATTGTGCTTTTTTTATTTGTTTTTTTTTTTTTTTAAGCTAATCATAATTAATTGGAAAAGGTAGAGTGATTCTGTATTCAAGTTTATAATACTTTTTAGTGCTAATTTATCTTTTGAATAGAATTCAGTTGTAAACATCTTTTATGGTAAAGGTAGTTTGTGAAATTTAACTAATTTAAAACATGGCGGAATAATTAACAATCATATGACCTGTTATATGACATAAATACGTTAGAAGATATAAAACTTTAAATTTATATATGCGGTCACAAAATATGAAACTAAAATATTCTTCCATATCTTTTAAAGTAAAGAATAGGTTTTAGATTGGAATAATTCTCAAAAAATTAAAGAGATAGAAAAAATACAATACAGTCAAACTTCTTTAACTCGAATAAAAATACATACTTGAATAATTCTATTTTATTTTGTGTTAAATAGTTCAAAATAAGGAAAATTTTTCCAACAAAATTAAGTAAAACAGTTTTAGTAATAGAAAAGTTCGAGCTAAAGAGATTTTCAAATTAGGGAGACTAAAATATATAAATACAATTTTAAAAAAGTTAAGTAAATAAAAAAAAATTAGACTTGAAGTTCGAGTTATAGAGGTTTCGAGATAGAGAAGTTTGACTGTACATAAATTTGATCTGAAAAAAGTCTTTAAAATAATTCTATGTAAAATATTTCAATGCATTTTACTCTTCATTATTTTTAATCAGGATTGTAAATGAACGGACTCATTTGGCAAACTCAACTTATTGATCAACTCAAATTTTTAGTCGGTTTAATTTTTGTGCCAAGGACATGCACTCATATCTACAGCGCACTCTTTGTTAAGCCGAAATTTGTGCTCTTCACAAACCCGATTTTGTCGTTAGAGCAGATTTTAAATCTAAGTAAAACTTGCTTCTTTGAAGACCATGGGTAGCTGAAGAAAGTTGGAAATTATATGAAAGATTTTTTTAATTTTTACTGTGTATTGAATATGCAATAATTCTCAAGTCACAGTTTAACCCCCTTAAAATTGTACCATCAAATTGTTAAGTATGCTTTCTTTTATTTCATAATCAAAATTTTATAAATTAAAAGAATATTACATATTAGAATTTATATAAACAGTCCCTTACGTCATCCTTAATGATATAATCCTATAGTTGGCAAATATAAATCTAAAAATAATTTTTTTCAATTTCTTAAAATTAATCTTAAGTATTAAAACCTTAAGGAAAACTTAATAATTCAGAAGCAAAAGATAACAACAAAATAAAAATTAAATAAGAAAACATGAACTGAAAAATTTAAAAAGTTTTCAGTCTAGCTTGGGTTATTTCAATTTTTATTTTTTTCTATTTATTTATTTATTTTTTTTTTTTCGTGTACAGAAAATCGGTTTCTTGAAAAAAAAATTATAATTTATGCAAAATTATGTCATTTAAATATTAAATTATTTCGAAATAATAAATATGAAGATTTTTAAATTGTTTTTATTTTTCATCTTGTTTAGCAAATACTGATTTTAACGGTAAAAGTAGGTACCTAATAGAATTCGGAAGATAACCACTCATCGAAATTATTTGATAAGAGATATTGATTACCTATGTACACAACTATTTTTTAAAAATAGCAGGGTTCGGAAAAATTTAACTCATCATCCCATAATTTTTGCTTACAAAAAAAAAAAAAACAAAAAATTCGCCCACCCTAAAAGATGGTCCGAGTGATGTCCAACTTTGTCAAGTAACTTGTCCTATTACTTTACCTATCCAATTTTAATTTTAACCTCGTAGCTTCATTTGATTCATAGTTATTGAATTGAAAACTTTGTATGGAAGCTGCCCGAAAATGAGGCCGTAACATATAAGTGCTCGATTCATTATATAACTAACCGTGTGTAATTTTCATCCTTCTAGTATAGTTAGTTTTGAAGAAATTCATATTGGTGCAAAAAAGTTGTATGGCAGCTCCCCGAAGCCTTGGTCCGATTTTAACCAAAAACAATAGGGAACCTATAAATTATCTAAAAATGACTTTGGCCTTTTTAGGTTTTGAGTTATCGTGCTGACACACGGGCGGACGGACAGACACACATAGCTAGATCGATTTACTTTGATGCTGATCCGATACGTACCCTTGGCACTATATCTAGCTCGTTTAGATCGATGCGTTACAAACGGAGGAACAATTTTAATATACCCGATGTCATATATGTATGCACGGGTATAAAAACTATAATTGTAAAAAATTTTATTTTCATCGGAATTTTATTTTTTGGTTTTTGTGATGAAAGTTCCAAAAAAAAGGTTTTAAAAATTTGATTCGGATAAAGTTCTAGAACAATATTTTAAATCGGAAGAATATTTTTTTTTGTTCTGAAATAAATATCTTTCGTGAGCAAACTCGCTAGGTTTCAATAGCAATGACGGCTATTGCATAAATTATTGTGGCTATTGTGAAAATATCAGAATCCTATAGCTTTTTTATTTTTTGAGTTATCGTGCAGATGGATGCACATGCATAGCTAGATCGATTTACTTTTCGCTTATGGTCCGATCCATACCTTTGAGTCTTTATTTACCCCGCCCCTTCTCTGCGTCACAAACGTAATGGCAAATTAAGTATACCCTTTTGACATATAGCGATACGAGTATAAAAATGTAAATGTTTTCCCACCTTTTTTTTCTCAAATCCAAATATATTTTTTTTAAGATTGGTTATTGACACAAGGTTAATAAAAGATACACTAGAAGATACAATATTTATTAATGTATGTTTGTATTTATTTGTAAAACAAAATATGAAGTTTAAGAAAATTTCTGTAGAATAATTTTTTGAGGCTATTTTCTTTTAAATAGAATTCATTCATTTTATTCTTAAATAAACCCACATGTATTATGCATATCAATACTAGGTAAATCTTTGTATACTTATAGTTTATTTGCATTTAATCTACAAATCTTTTATTTACCAAACAAATTGTTATTTTTTTCTTATACGAGTATATATATATATACATATAGATTTTAATAAAAAGTTATTAATATTAAAGTTATTTAATAATAAATATTAAAAATACTTGAAAATTATTTTGCATGGTTTAACTTATAATTTAAGTTTAAATAGTTTTTAACTGATTTAGTTTTTTGGAATTATTCAATCAAATTTTTACCGGGAGTTGTTGTTTCAAGGTAAAAATATAAAATTAAAATTGATTCAAAAATTTGTATTTAAATAAATTTATTAAAATTATATGTAATAGGGTTACATTTTTAAAATACATATTTTTAATGTATTAAAAAAACTTAATTGTTAGGCTTATTCATTTCTTAAAAAAAATTTTAAAACCTATTCAACTTAAAGTTGTTTAAAAAACGAGGAAGAGTGTAGTAGAGTAGACTGTGTCAACTCTGGGATACCCATATGACCATAACATATACATTATATCATCCGGTTAATTACTTTTGGCAAAATTTCAAACATACAGCTTTATTAAGTGTAGTGGAATACTCATATAAAAGAAGGAGTTGTATGGCAGCTACCCGAACCCATGGACCAAAATGACTGAATTTAAATAGCGATGACGGCTATTGCAAAAAAAAGAATTTGCGAAAATTTCAAGATCCTAGCTCCTTTAATCTACATAAATCCTTTAATCTACATAGGGTTTTGTGCCTATCAAATGCCTCCCAAGACCTAATAAGCATATATTCGAAATTAATAAAGCTAAAAAATGTCATATTTGCTTATGTTCCTGAAATCATAGATGAGATTGAAGTGAGATTGGTGAAATGGACAACTGAATTTTTCAGGTGTAGGATATTACTAAGTTAAATGCATCGTCTTACTGCAGTTGTTTCATTACAATGTAAAATTATAACGGGTGAAGCTTCATGAATCAAATTGTGATGTGTACCCGTTGTTGAAACTGTTAAATGTTTAATTAAAACAAAATTAATTACTAAACATTATTAAATTTTTAATATGTTTATTTTTATTTTCTCTGCGTTTCTAGGAAATAAAGGACTTATCACTATTATCTGTTTTGCCCTACTAAAACCTGAGGTTATGACCATTCTTTTAATTTTTTCTCCATATCCTATGGTACACTTTTCTTAATTCTATACAACTAGAGATATTTTGATGGTCAATATATCAAAATTTTTATCTTTTTATCAGTATTTTAATTCCTGACCTTGTGATATGGTACATAACGGGTGAAGTTTCACTTGATTACATTTTAAACCTAGGATGGGCTATTATACTAAATAAATTTATTAAACAACTTGGTAAATCGAGGGTATTTGTTCATTAAATAATTTAGTCCTATATCAATCAATTCCAATTTGTTCAAACAAAATTTAGTACATACATTCTAAATATTTTCAAATTATTAATGTTCTACTATTATATGATCTTTCATCATTTCTTTCGATTTTTATCATAATTAAACTAATAAATTTAATAATGGTTGAAAATATTTTCAAAATATTATTTTCCATTAAAAAAAAAAACATTTTTTTTAAAAATGACTTTTTAACACTTTCCTTTTTAAAATTATGTATAATAAATTTTCATTCCATATCAAATAATTCATAGTTTTCATTGTTAAAAAAATCCAAAATAAAAACAAAAACAACCAAAAATATTTTATATTTCTGAAACTATGTTCAATTTATCTTATTGTCCTCAAAATTTATTTCATCTCACCTAATCTTCTTTAAAATACCCTTTGCATCTCATAAAAACTTTTAAACTTATTTTGTGTACAACACAACTGAACTAACATACTTTTACATTATATATATACTTACTAATATACTTCTATATATATTTATATTTATATACAAATACAACACTAGTTGACATCAACATATGATTTTTAAAATCCTTTACCAAAAACAAAGAGGAACCTTGTCTCAGATATTTCATTTTGTATCATGTAATAAATGATAGAAAAGTATCAAACTATATTTTTCATTTTCTATAGTCGTCTAATGTTACAATAATACCGGGGTTTGATGGTTGTGCAGGTGCATATATAAATGTAACTTGCTAACTTTATTTATTTGTTTTTCATTTTCTTGAATTCTGCAATACATATATGCAAAAGTGATTTTAATATACACAAATATAAAGTAAATTAAAATTATATTTAACAATACTACTTACAATTTTGTAATTATAAAAATAATAAAAGAACACGTTTAGATCTTTTGTATGCATATCACTAAGTTGCTTTCAAAAATTAGTTCATTTATATTATAGAGGTGATCCGATCCGTGGGATAGTGGTTTGGACGTCGGCATTTCAATCAAAAGGTCTCGAATCCAAACTCAGATCATATCTAATAAAAAAATATAATTTATATAATCAGCCTCGTTGGCTGATCCATTAGTGAAATAAAATCCATTAGTGAATTAAAACGTTTTTTCAGTGTTAGGGTGTAAAAGATGAAGGGGAGGTTTTTCGACACAACGATTTATTCCATTTACACAATTCCAAATGAATAAATTTAAATTAATATGCTATTTATTGAAGTTTTTGTAATTAATTAATTGTGAATCTAAATTTTTAATGCATTTAGAAACTAAAATGAAAAGGTTGATTCCCTTAAGATGTGGGCAAACTTACAATCGGAATTACAGGCACAAAAAGGGTTCGCCACAGTGCAACAGTCGAAGCCATCAGCTCCTATGACTACTTAGTAACATTTACAAACGGTACAGTCTATTCAAAAAAGAAATGTGGCAACTCTTTTATAAATCGCACCACCAAATTGTGGAACACATTGACACGAATTCCTTTTTTACCCCGAAGAAAGCTTAAAATAACTTAATATAGTCCATGGAAATTAGTTTTCTATGTTAAATTTACGATAATAGAATCAAATTCCATCCAATATGTTTTCTAAGTTGGTAATGCTTGTGCATACGAAAAATTTAAATTCGAGAATGACATTAATAACACCTTTATCCCCTCAAACTTTCTAATTTTTTTTCCTTATCGTATATGATCCGTGATTCGATATCTGAAGTAGCCAATTGATTCCTTTCATGATTCCTTTCATCTTCAGAACCATACTTAACATTTATAACACAGACATAACCTAAAGTTCAGCTTTAAAAATTAGTGGTTTTAGGATGTCCTAAAGCCATACACTCCTCAAAAAAAACTCCGTGCAGGTTTAATCAGTGGCTTTCAAAAGCTTCGACTTAGAAAAATTAAAGTGAGAAATCAGAAAATAACTAACTTATTCCTACTGAGTTACTCCTCCATGCTCCATTTTAAAAGAAATAACACTTCCTACCTCTACTTCATTCTTACTTACCAGGTAATATAATACTCAAGAATTTTTGTATGTTTATCTCACTATTCTGAACACGGAAGATGGTGGTTTTTGTAAATTAAAATACTAAACTACTGGCGATTTAGAAGATCCGGCGGCTTTCGTTAAAGCCTTGTAAAGGTTTTCATCTCTGCTAAAACAAGTATAAATTAGGATTTTATCTGGGTGTACTTCCGCAGAGGGGTTGTGAGCCATCAAGATAACGTCATCACATAACGGTACTTTATATCTCAAAGTTTCCAAATGCTCAAATTATTAGTGGCGATGCCACCATCTCCTGGTTGAAAAATGCATTACAAAATTTCCCCAAGATTTTGTAGTATTTTAATTAAAATGTTATATTTTTCCTGTATGACAGTGAACTGGAACCATTTTCTACAATATTGTAGGGCATGATATTATCCTTCATATAAATTTGGTTTCATATGAATCGGTGCTACCGTTATTGAAATATTGCAATTTCAAGTGGAAATTAAAAAAAAAGAATTCAAACTTTCAATAAAATTACTAACAGTATGAAATTTTCAAAAACACCTTGTATTATTATTATACAGTAAGGTCTCTTTACACTCTTTCCAACGGTATATAATAAGTATGACATATGTTGACAAATAGCCCCACCAGAAAACATAAATGCAAAACTGACACAACAATTTTATTAAAAAATACATTTTCATACTTCATTTCACATTTCATTATGTAAAAATGTAGGTAGGATGCACTTTAGAGTTGGATACAATATTGAGTTGTGTTTTTAGTAATTTATTTGGAGGGATTTTGGAGGTATTTCGGGGTTATGACTGTTATGTGATGACGTCATCTTGATAGCTCACAACCCCTCTGCGAAAGAATATCCCTTTATTTAATTACCTTTACAATTAAATATCTTTGATTAAGAAAAAATAGTGTTATACAGTATATATATATGGATCCACTATATATATATATATATATATCTAAATACATAAGCAATAACATTTTGTTTCATATATTATACAAATTTCTATTTATAAATTATAAAATATAAAATTGACATTAAAAATTAAATGTTCTCACATTTAAATTAAACACCATCTAATCATAAAATACGATAACAATTCATTATATACACATTCTATATATATTTATTTATTTTATTTCAAATATCAAAATTAAATATACACAATCATCTACGGTACATAACATATGTACATAATAAAATACAAATTTTCAACCCTCTCGAAAAATATTCTAATAAATTTGAAAAAAAAATAACACAACAAAGATTTTATTGACCTAAACTAACTAAGTTTCCTGTATATACATATTATATATATATTATATATATAAATATACAGTGCATATATACAAATATATATACATATATAGATCAATCTGCTAAAGTTTGGTTTCATTTTTTTTTTATCTGGTTTGCCTCTAAGTCTTTTTGAAACCGAAATATTTTAATAAAAAAAATAGAGTGAGTGAGAGAGAAAGATAAAGACAACCATATATATATATATATATATATATTTGAGACAGAAAATATTTTATATTGTGTTAAATCCTGGTATACAATTTTTCCTTCAGTGATAAATTATACTCTAGAGGAAATATTGAAAAAAAAAACACAGAGACACACTATATATACACCTAATAACACTAGTTAAAATCTCTAATATATATTCACATTCATTTAAACCCAAAGATTATATATAATATATATATTTATATACGTCTCAATATAATATTTTAAAATAGAGTTGCCAGAAATAGTCTCTAAGGTATTAACAGTTGAATGAATATTGCGAAAATAAAATTTATATTTTTTTAAGTATATTTTTTAAGAAATTATTTAAGATTTGAAAATAGGTTATTTTGGAATTGTTAGGCATAATCATACATGTATACATATATATATGTATATATATATATATATACATATTTTATATATTTCATATAAATCTCTTTAATAATAAAATTAACTTAAGTTATATTTTCACATATTTGGACATAATGTGTATATAATACGAATATATAATACCTTTAAATAAAATTTTAATAGAAAGTAGGTTAAAAATTTTTTTAATCAATCTATTTTAGTCAATTTATAAATAACTTTGTATTGTTTTAAATTAATTTTGACTTTTATTTTATGATAATGAAATAACAAATTAAAGCAAAATTTAATTATTAATTTTGTATAATATTATTAACTTCTAAAGTATAATAATATTATTCACATATGTAATATACTATATGAACTAAAATAGTTTTCAGGAACTCCATTACACTGTAATAATGATGATATTTCTTTTTATTATTTTTTACTTCTAGTGGAAGCATAGTCTTCAACCTGCCTTCTCAATTAATCTGGGTTTATTACAATAGATTTTAATTTCTTTCCGTGTTTATTAGTTTTTTTGGAAACTCTTCTACTATGGTTCGATGCAATGATTAGTTTAATGGACTTGGGGGTTTCATTCAAGGGATATTGTCAGTTATGATAGACTTATGAGAAATATCTCTGTGAAGAGAGATTTCTTGAACTTACTGCAGCTTTGTTGATTGCTTTAGGCCTCTGTTACTAAAAACGCTGGAATAGAATACTCTTAGTTATCATATTAGGGTGGCTGATGAATATTGCTATAATAAGAAACTCAAATAACTTTTTATTAAATCCATGAAATTAGTTTTTCAATTTTTCAATCAATTAAAATTCTTTATTCATATTAAAAATTAAACATTTTTATTAAGTTATTTTAATTGGTTTTGAATATTATTGAATTTAAATGGCCTCCACGTTCAGTGATGCAAGTACGATATCTTATCAAGAAGTTGTTCATTACTGCTTGTAGAGTATCAGCAGGCATTGCCTCAATTACCGTTCGAATTGATTGTTTTAAATCGTTCAAATTTGTTGGTTTTATTTTGTAAACAAGAAAAAATCAGGTGCAGTAAGATCAGGAGATCTTGGAGGCCAAAGGATTGTGGAATTTCTTGAAATCAGTTTGTTGCGGAATTTTTTCTGCAATTCTGTCATAACTGGTCCGGCTATGTGTGCAGTTGCACCATCTTGTTAAAACATTCTTTATTCTATATGCCAATCCTCCATAATCTGTAATTTTAAATATCAATCTGTAAGAAAAAAAGAAATGGAGAAGATTACTGAAACAGAAAAAATTTTATTGAGATTTATTTTGGCAGCAGCTTTCGTCAGTCACCATGTACATAGTTTAAATATTTGTTTTTCAAATTTTTGCCTTAAATAAATGTACGAATTTCAATGAATTCTTCAGCACAGCCAAATTAGAAAAACTTCAGTTTTAATATAACCAATTAGATTCTAGCGTACTGAGATGACACATTCGATGCGTCTAATTGCAGTTATTTTTCCGTGTGTCTTTAATGCTACCAAAATTCAGAATTCACACTTACCAGGACAAATATAATTAGAACAAATTCTGAAGTCTAAATTTATAGAAATGATCAATCTTAGGAAACAATCAATACAGGAAGTGATTCTTAGTTATCGCAGTTAATTGGTATAAAGTTTTTTTTTTACAATATTACGTTATATGGTAATAATTAGTTCTGAAATACATTATATACATTTTATATTAATATACAATAAATATAGCGATTTCATTACACTACCAACTTCATTGTAATGTCCTAGTATTACTAGCCCTCGTTAAAAAAAAAAAAACTGTTTAATAAAATTAGCTAGCATTTGGAATAAAAAAAATTCTACAATTTTTCAAATAAATTCGAAGTTCATTTTCTGAAACAACTTCCCTTCAATTAACTGTACAAAAACTCTTAAATACCGTATACTTCACCTTCTGCAATAAAAAAAACAAAAACTAAAGTTTTTAGAATTGTTATTTTGATTTATAAAACAATTAACTTCTAAACTGTATTTTGTTCGTTGTTCATTGCATCCGTTGCGTAAATCTCAACTTTACCATTAATACCACAATTTTAAAATTTAAATCCGTTCTATTCAGTTTTTTTTTTTTGTTATATAATTCCACGTTTTTTAAACCAATTTATTTTCTAAACCCATATAGTATATAACAATGTATATATATATACATATAACAATATCCAACAAAAAAAATTTTCTTATTAAAACTAAAATACAAAAACAAAAAATGGTTTTAGCCTGTTGATTTTAATTCTGTCATTTAAATACAACACCCATATTTTCTAAACTATAATTCTTTCTTACAAACAATGCAACAAAAACCATAAAATTTACAACTACAGAGTAAAAAACCATCAATATATTTTCTACATACTTGTATTTTCATATACATACAAACATACATATTTTATGTTATTTTGCAAAAATTTTTAGATTTTAACTTTAGAGTATGTCTACTATTAAATGGACTTAGACTCCAAAATCAAAGTTTTGTTGCTATTGTTGTTGTTGTTGTTGTTGCTGTTATTGTATGTTAATACCAACAACCAACCCAACAAAACCAACAATTTTTCAAATTCTACAAAAATAGTATAATGATATATGTATGTAATTTTTTTTTTAGGTCCTTTTCCCATATTCATTGAAAAACTACTAAAGCTAAAGTCAATTTATATGATATATTTCCGTATTTGTACACACTTACTTACATACATACATGTTAGATACAAATTTCTATAAAATATATAGGAAAAAAAATTTCAAAAATATAGAAAAGAAACGAAAGAGAAAAAAAAGTTCCTATATAATATGATATACATATGTATATAATATACATATATATAATATGAAAAAATCTATAAATCATACGGATATATGTCGAGACCAATTTGGAGTTCAATATACCGGAAAAGCTATAAGGCTGGAAAAGATCCAATACCCCACTCGAAAGAAAATAAAAAATATATAATAAAAATCAAAAATAAATTATATAAAAGAAAAATAGACAAACTATTTTCTTTTTAACTGCCTTGTATCAAAAATATATTTTCGTTTTTTTTTTAAATCTCAATTTGTATTTAGTAATAGTATCAATATACAATATTGTATATGAATGTATATACGTTTTTATATATTATAATATAAATATTTGGAAAAAAAGTGTATATAGCTTTCTTTTTCTATTTGAAAGAACCAAGAAATTAAATAACAGTAAATGTTTCAAAGGGTTTCCATTAATTAATATATTATAAGATAAAATATTTAAAGTTTAAACTTAGGCTATAAGTATGCAATATTTTATATGTAATTCAATATACATAGGATATCCCTAGTTAAATTTAACAATCATTTACATTCAAATAATTTACTGGAAAATGAAACTCTAAATAATTATTTTATAGCTCAAAATGAACTCAAAGATATTTTATCAAAACTCAAAGGTAAAACATCGGCAGGTGTAGATAAAATTCCAAATATAGTGTTAAAACATCTTCCTTTTTCAGTAATTAACTTATACACAATAATTTTTAACAATTGCCTTAATATAAGCTACTTCCCAAATAAGTGGAAAAAAGCAGTTGTTATTACATTAAAAAAACCAGGAAAAAGTGCTTCAGATCCTAGCAGTTATAGACCAATAAGTTTATTACCAAATATAGGAAAAATCCTAGAAATAATAATAAATAAATTTATAGTCAAAATAACTGAGATTAAAAATATTATACCATCAAATCAGTTTGGTTTTCGTCATAAACACAGCACAATACATGCTATGACGAAGCTTTCATCGGATATATGTAGAAATATAAACGATGATAAGGTTCTAGCAGCATGTTTTGTGGACTTTGAAAAAGCTTTTGACACCGTCTGGATTGATGGTATAATATACAAACTCTTAAAATATCAATATCCCTTACATTTAGTAATTCTGATTAACAACATGATTAGAGGTAAAACTTTTAGCACATGGGGGTCGGATAATCATTTATCCAAAGAATTCAAATTATCCAATGGGTTACAACAGGGCACCGTAAATTCCCCAATTTTATTCAATATATACATAAGCGAATTACTGAATTCTCTAAATAAAAATTTAGAGCCCAATTACAGTATAGCATTTGCGGACGATCTGACAATTTACGCAACAAGTAATAATCTAAGAGATGCACAATACATTTTACAAAAAATGTTTTATAAAGTGATATCTTATAGTAATCTTTGGAAGCTAAAAGTAAATTATCAAAAATGTGAAACTATGTTATTCAGGAATACTATTAACAAGGTAAAATATAATGTTAAATCATGCTGGAGAGATTTTTATATATTAACTCCAGACAAAACAAAAATTAAAAACTCTGTGAACTTCAAGTATTTAGGAGTTCACTATAATTATTTGTTAAACTTTAACTATCATGTTAATAATCAAATAAGAAAAGCAAATAACGCCTTTATTAATTTAGGAAAATTGTTCTTTTCCAGAACACTTGGCAACAATGTTAAATTGCTCTGCTACAAAACCTTAATCCGTCCAGTACTAACATATGCCTGTCCAATATGGTATAATGTTAATGCTTCTGTGATGGAAAAATTAAGAATATTCGAACGCAAGTGTTTAAGAGCTTGTACAAATTACAATAGAAAACCTAACACTAATATGCACTATTATTCAAATAAATTTATATATGATAAGGCGAACATAGTTAGAATCGACAATTTTATCATTCGTCTCATACGTAACCATATTCAAAGGAGTAGTGAATCATGCGAGAACTCATTAATCTGCCATCCATGGTACGAAAATTTTGAGTACATTAAAAACTGCCTAGTTACAGGTTTTTTGCCTCCAGAAGGATTCGTGTTTTTGGACAAACATAATTACATCGAAAATAATCAAAATATTCCGATTTTATACCACTATAAAAGAAACGCGAAAATAAAACAAATACCTTTAAATTTAAATATAATAAATATTAATGACAATGAGTTGTTTAAATATGATAAGTATATTCCTGCAAAAAATAAATTAGAAATTAAAAAACCATACTTTTGGAAAAATTTAGATGTAACGTAGGCTATTGTAGGTTTAGGTATAGGTATAAGTATTAGGTTAGTTTAGTTTTAAGATTTTATAAAACACAAAAATAAAAAAAATTGGTTTTTATTTAAAAAATTTTTCCAATAAATTCAATTACATTAAGATTAAATTAAAACTAAAATTATATTATGTTGAAAATAAAATATCAATATTAAAACACCAAAAGAGAAATATATTAATATGGTTCTAATAAATTGTGAGAGCTGACATATTGGTCAGCCATGTACAAATTACATTTTAGCATATAAGAATTCTTTTTAAGTTTTTGTTTTTGAATTGTAAAAAATAACATAATGAATAGAAAAATAAAACACTAAAAAAAAAAAAAAAAAAAAAAATATACATAAGAAGTCCTTTCAATTTAATTTATTTAATGTGTAAATATAATGTAAATCTTTTTAATTAAGAATATTTAAATATTTTATTAAAAGGATTATTACCAATTTCAAAGAGATTATCTACCTATTTAATTAAAAATATTATTTTAAATAAATAGTATAAAATATTTCTCAAAATTTTTATATCAAAGTTTAAAACAAACCACTTAAATCAAATTGTGAGTATGATTATATTAAACCAACTTTCTTTTAGAATATAGTTATGTTTTATGCATTTTAAATTACATATAAATTGATTTTAATATTATTTTGCAAAATATTTATTTATTTATGTATATAATATATCAAATCTTTAAATAAAAGAAAAGGTAGATATACTAAAAATTTTAAATGAATCATATGAAGAAAAATTTATAAATCCTATTTAAAGGATTTTTCTTTATTAATTCAATAATTTAAATTTTTTTAATATACAACTTAGTCTTATTAAAATTAAATAAATTCGTTATGTTACAAGTTTACAACTTTAACTTAAATACTTAAATCTAACATTTGAAATAATAATGTAGAGTTACATAAAGGTCACAAACATATCTTGACTTTTCAAAATTTTAAAACTCATGACCTAAGCCTTAGCTGTATGGATTTTAAGGATATTTGTGGCTATCCTTAAAATAGACTTGACATGTATCATGATATATATTTTCATTGTATTTTAATAAATAAAATTAATTGGATATTATTTTATAGTAAGTATTTATTGTAATACACTATTTTAATGGAAAATTTAAATTTCACTAAAGACAACGAAATGTAATGATGATTGCTAAGAGCTAAGGATCAGATAGTATTTTGGAATTCATACAAATAAAGGTTTTTTAAAGCTACATGTTATATTAAAGAGAATGATTTGTATTTGGAATACTACCCTGTGTGAAAGCGGTCTTTGGCTATAAAATTGTATGCTATAATCAAGTTTCTTAAATAACATTTAAAAAACATTGGAAGTATCTTCAATAAGATTTATCAAATCCATAATGAAAACAACTCAAAAGTCCTTTTGCTACTATAAAGAAATATAGAGGCATAAGTTAGATTTAATGAGTATTTGTTGAAAGAAATTAAATTCCGCCGAGAACAAAAGTCACTTTCGAATGTGAAAAAAAAAATAATGTTCCAGGGAAATTTGGTTCGAAATTAATACAACCGAAGCTTACAGATCAGGAAGCAAAATATATGATATATAATAAATACAAAACCAAATTTGAAAGTTGAAATAACTGCAATGTCTGCAGGCAATTTTTTTTTTTTTTTTTTTTATTCCTTTTCCACTCCTTTAAGGAGTATAGGGCATTCACCAAGTTTATTTTAAACTAGGCTTCAGTTTCTTTAATCATAATATTCACTAAGCCGTTGATTACTCGGCTGTAGCTATTGAATAAGGTTATGGAATATGAATGCACAAATGTTAATTTTGTGCGCCATCTATAATCTTACACAAGAATTATTTATATATTTTTATTTATTACGATATAAACTATTACGATATAATTATACAATTTTACGATATTTTTTTATTAGATATGATCTGACCGGGATTTGAACTCGAGACCTTCCACATGAAAGGCGGCGTCTTTACCACTACGCCATTGGTCAGATTGCAGGCAATTTACTGACACATATTTCAGTCACATAAGATGGTACCAGTGTAAAGGAAAAAGACCATTTTTAAAGGAATCTAAAAAAAAAAAAAAATTTAATCTCAAGAGACAAAATGTGAGCCACTCTAAAATATATATTTAGAATATGTTATGTGAGTTCAACTTCAGTATCTCTTATGCTATAACGTATTTTGTGATTTCTTTGTTTTTATTTCTAAGAAAGGAAACCTTTACGTTTAAAAGGCACCTGAAATAGTAAACCTCTTGCTAGTTTGAGATTTCTACTAACTCCGTAGTCAACGTATTCTCCTCGTAATAAATAGTGAGATAAGCACCCAACGTGCTTACTTCGTATATTAGCTGAAAAAAAGTGATAAGACTTCATTTTCATTAACGGTTAAATGCGAAACCCAGAAGATTATAAATTGACGCCTTTTTTGAATTTTTCTAAATCATAAGTACTTGGAAAAAAATCTAAGAGTGATGTGTTCCACTATTTTGAGGTGCAACCACTTATAAAAGAGTTCCTTAATTTCAGAAAGCACTTGACTGAAACAATGTTAGAAAGTGCCAATATTGAAATATTATTGAAGTAAAATTGCTTTTAAAGTATTTAAAGTAATTTAAACCCATCTTATACTTCATCTAGTAGTTAAAAACTACCACCACTTAACTACATATCTTACAGAAAAATATTAAAGATTTATTTAAAGATTTACCAAATTTCTAACACTCACAGTTTTAATTTATTAAAATATAAACCACAAAAATCCAAAAAAAAAAAACAACCACTAAAAACAGAAACACAACATTTATCTTATTAATATATATATATATAGAAACAAATACAAGTGAAGGACAATTTTATTTGTTGGTATTCAATTTAAAGAATAATTATTACAAAAAAACTTAGAGACTTTCGACTTCAATCTCTTTTTTTTTTTTTTTATTTTTGTAATCAAAAGCATTTTTTTTAAACACAGAAAACAGAAAGAGATAGCAACAAAAAAAAAATTAAAAAATAAATAAGATGTAATACAAGTTCTTCTAATTAAAATGAAAGAGTTGTTGACAAGAAAATTTATTTAATTTATTTTTTTTTCTTTTATTTTTATTCTATTTTAAATCTTTTTTTCCCATCCCTACCCCCACCCAAAAAAAAAAAAAATTAAAAACAAAAAAATTATTCTGTCACTCTACTTGATTTTTTTTGTTTTTATATTGGTGTATACATAACAGTAAAATACTTAAAATACTTAATATCATATAGTTAAAAGACAAAAAGACTTTCGAAACCTTTTTCTAAAATAACGAGGAAGATTATAGTTGCCCTTGTCAACTTTTAGATACCCGTGCATACCCACTATGGTGTATAAAATAAACCGTAATTTACTTCCCTTATACATTTAACTCATTACCCCATAATTTTGACGTAAAAAAAAAAAAACAAATTAACAAAAAAAAAAAAAAATCACAAAACAAAAAACAAAATTTTCTTTCATTGTCCCATAACTTTAGCTTAAAAAAAAAAAAAAAAAAATTAACAAAAAAAAAAAAATCACAAAAAAAAAACAACAAAATTTTCATTCATTGTCCCATAACTTTAGCTTAAAAAAAATAAAAAAAAAAAAAAAGCAAAAAAGAAAAAAAAACAAAAAAAAAAATTGGCACACCCTAAAAGTCCGATGGTCCGAGTGATGTCCAACTTTGCCAAGTAACTTGCCCTATTAATTTACCTGCCCAATTTTAATTTTAACCTTGTAGCTTTATTAGATTCACAGTTATTGAATCGAAAACTTTGTATGGCAGCCCCCCGAAAATGGGGCCCTAACATTTTGAAACTTCATATAAGTGCTCGATTCATTATATAACTAACCGTGTGTAATTTTCATCCGCGTAGTATAATTAGTTTTGAAGAAATTCATATTGGTGCAAGGAAGTTGTATGGCAGCCCCCCGAAAATGGGGCCCTAACATTTTGAAACTTCATATAAGTGCCGGAGTCATTATAAAACTAACCGTGTGTAATTTTCATCCCCGTAGTATAAATAGTTTTGAAGAAATTCATATTGGTGCAAAAAAGTTGTATGGCAGCTCCCCGTAAATGGGGCCCAAACATTTTGAAACTTCATGTAAGTGCTCGATTCATTATATAACTAACCGTGTGAAATTTTCATCCGCGTAGTATAATTAGTTTTGAAGAAATTCATATTGGTGCAAGGAAGTTGTATGGCAGCCCCCCGAAAATGGGGCCCTAACATTTTGAAACTTCATATAAGTGCCGGAGTCATTATAAAACTAACCGTGTGTAATTTTCATCCCCGTAGTATAAATAGTTTTGAAGAAATTCATATTGGTGCAAAAAAGTTGTATGGCAGCTCCCCGAAGCCTTGGTCCGATTTTAACCAAAAACAATAGGGAACCTAGAAATTGTCTAAAAATGACTTGGTGTGAATTTCAAGACTCTAGCCCTTTTAGTTTTTGAGTTATCGTGCTGACGGACGGACGGACGGACGGACGGACGGACGGACGGACGGACGGACACACATAGCTAGATCGATTCACTTTTCGATGCTGATTCGATACGTACCCTTGACACTATATCTAGCTCTTATATTTCGATGCGTTACAAACGGAGGAGTAATTTTAATATACCCGATGTTCATATATGTATGCACGGGTATAAAAAGGAAGGTAGTATACTACACAGCTACAGTATCTTTTCCATATCTCTAACCACAAAATGAACAAAAAAAAAACAAAAACAATAAAAAAATATAAATAACTTAAAACAAAACCAAAAATAAACATAAAATGAAAATAAATCACAGTAAAAAAATTTCATACACTTTAAAAATTTTGAAAAATAAAAAAAAAAAAAACAATATATTTTGTAAAATAAATGAAATAATAAAGCGTTACTGTAAGTACAGTGGGCACCCTTACTTAAATACGCAAATTGTAGGGTAAAAAGGAGCACATTTGACTTCGCGTGAAATAACTAAATATCCTATGTACACAGATCTAAGCTATGTATTTTGCAACAATCTTTCGAATATCTCTTAAATAATATCTCTTGAAACTTTAAAAAACATTTTCGAAAACTATGAATTTGAAAAAAAGTGTGTCAAACTCTCCAGATTAGAAAAAGTATAAATATTTCTATAACTGAAGACATTTTTACTTTAAGTGAAGACTTTTTATTTTATGTAAAAAATGTTTCAAAAGTTAATGTAGACATTTTTACTGTCACTGATGAAAATTATATTTTAAAAAAATTTAATTTTACAGAATATTCTTTAACTTTAAGAGAATTTATATATATATAGGTATATTTTTTTTTTAAATGAATATATTTTTACTTTAAGATTTATTAACTTTATTAAATATTTACATTAATTCAAGAATTTTCAATAAAACTGAAGGCATTTTTAGAATAACTAAGAACATTTTCATTTTAATTGGAAAATATTTTATACTTTAAGTGAAGGAATATTAATGCATTAATATCTAAATCGACTTAAAAAGAGCAAAATATAAACAAATAAATTAATTGAATAATATAACTCACAGATATTGAATACCATATAACTCTTATACAAAATATTACAATATAAACAAAAATAGAATTGTATATATTGAAAATCTTAGATGTTTCTACATGTTATAATGCCTAGTATTACTTCATGTTTAAATTGTATGTGGAATTCATTAAGATCAATTCTAATAACACTGATATAATATGGCCCCTGTTCCAACATATGCTTATTATCCTAACAGTTAGCGCTTTAAAAATAAAAACACGAAAAAAAGTATTTAAAAAGGCTGGAAAGTTAAAAACTAAATTGTTAGGTAATAAGATATAATAACAGTGTTACTCTATAAATTACTCAAGTAATTTAATTAAACACATCATCATTGAAATTAACAAATCTTCATTTAAAATAAAAAAAGGTGTTGGTTCAAGAAAATAACTGCATATCCTGTATACTTGAAAATATTTTAAACTTATAATAGAGCAATTAATTTCTTCAATTAAAATGATATTTGAAATGTTGAAAGTAGTTAAAATTTTCAATGTTCTCTACATTATTTATGGGATGGCAATCAATATTCGATCTATTTTATTCAACTCAAAGATTTAAGAGATTTAAGATATACTTTGACCAGTTATCTTTTTTCAATTTACTAAATTTTTTTACTTATTTATTAAACTTTTAATTTATTTAACTAAGAGACTAATATTATAAGTCTTAAATTAGAGGTTTTCAAAAAACATATTAGGTTCAATATACCTAGAATGTTATTTATTTGTATGTCCCATAAATGCAATAGCTTTAACTTTTTCTTCACTATTTAATCTGAATTAGCTCTTCCAATTAACCTCACAATTTCAACAATTCCTTTCAACTACTGACTTGGCGAAAATATTGTTATATTTTAGGATAACGAAATTCTTAACATATTCCAAATTATAATCCTGAGCTAATCGTATTACTATCTTGGGTGGTACAGTGGTTAGAGTACTGATCTTTCATGCGAAAGTTCCAGATTCGAATCCCAGTGAAAGTGAAAGACTCGACTCCGCTAATATTCGTCATTGAGTTCAAATTAATGGCTTAATCAATAATTAATAATTATATATCTTTAATAAAAAAAATGCTTTAATATAACAATATAAACAAATCCAAAATGTAAGGAAATAATTTAATTGAAAAATATAACTCACAGATATAGAATACCATATAACTCAAATACAAAATATTTCAATATATATAAAAATAGAATTATATCTATTGAAAATCTAAGCACGAATATAATAGAACACTATGTTCCAACATATACCCATGGTATAGACAAACTTAATAGCCTAACAGTTGCACAGTTAGCACTTAAAAAAAAACAGCCAAGCAATTAAAAGCGAGATTCTGTATAGAATTATTTAATCGTACATTATTTTATAACAAACAGACAGACAGTCAATTTAAATCTCTTAGTTAAACACTGGAAAATTTTGTTGATTAAACAAATTCCTATACACGAAACAAAAAATTCTTTAATTATGTAAGTTTAAATTATAATAATATAAATGTAAGCTTGTATAGAATTTTTATAATAAAGAAATTGATATATAATTATATATATATAATATAATTTATATATATATAATGTATACATATATAAAAGAGTAGTTCAAGAAATCTTATAAAGAAAGACAAGTAGTATACTTATACTAAATGAAAATATCATTTATCTTTTAAAGGATTCTTTAAGAAATCAAAAAATATATATATATATTTATATATATATTGTTCTTTTGTCTTCTTCAATTTTTATAAATGTTTTCTTTCTCTTTCTTTTATAATCATCTATATATATAAGGAATTTTTTTCACATTTTTTTTGTTGTTGTTTTTGAATCTTGCTCCTGTTATTTCTTCAATTTTTCATAATTTTCCCATTTATTTTTGTTTTTTTTTTTTTTAAGATTTTCTTTTTTTGCTTCAAGTTGTTTTAACGCGCACTTTTTTATGTTAATCGTGGCTTTAGTAAAAACAGATGGAAAATTTTTTTTAATATACAAAAATTGTTACAAATATACAAACACACTTACATAAGTGTGTATTAAATTTGAACAAAAAAAAAACTAAAAAAGGACGAAGAGAGTTTTAATGCAGAATAAAAAAGTTGCATAATTCACATGAATTGAATAGAGCACGATGATGACGAAAATTAAATAAGTGTAATTGAAGAAGATAAAAGATGAACCAAAAGTATAAATAGAAAGAGAAATAAACTATCAGGAAAGACAAAAGATAAATAAGAAGAAAAAATAAAAAATAAATTTTTTAAAGAAAATCCATTGAAGGATCATCTTACCTTTTTTTTCTTTTTTGTTGTTTTCTTTTAACCGTGGAATAACTCAAGGCAATTCTAAGAGCCTTACTGACTTAAACTGATTTTTTTTTTTTTTTTTTTGACTTTATTTTTGATATTTCCATAAAATGATATCTTCTTGGTTTACAATGTCTATTATAGGATATTTTATTATCGAAATTGCATATTAAGGAGCCTATGAAGTATTTTTCTAAGTACAAGGTAATTATGAATTAATCCACTTTGTACTTAGCAATTGGAAGCTATATTTAAGTGTTCCAGAGCAATATATTGAGATAGAAATCTAGATGATCTAGTAGGGCTGTAGTGAGTATTAGATGTGGTTTATTAAGTGTACAAAAGAAATTGATCCATCTATAGTCACGATCCATCTATAGTCACTTCCAAAATAAAAAAACATTTAAAAAAAACATTTCCCAATTTTAGTTAAAAACTTCTTCGAAAATGATCAAGGTAATAACCCAAATTATGGCTCAAGCTTTTAATAAAACCACTGAAGTTTGAGATAAATTCAGCTGTTGGTTTGGGTACTTCCCACACACCTCCAAAAATCTAACAAAAATATCTTGAAAATGCTACAAAAGTTTAAATTTATGTTTGGGTAGACTGTAAGTAATCACAAAAGTAATCATAATATGAAAGTAATATGAAATTACACAAATATCGAAAATTATTTAATTATTTAAAACTAAAAGCGAGTGAAAACGGGCTAGAATTAAAAGTAAAAAGAACAAATTGTTTAATTTAGTTGTATAAGGTTAAAGTACTTGATTCCTTAGTAATCAATTCTGTAAGTAAGATAAAGGCTGAGTAAGAAGCACAAAACTGGGTAAATATTAAAATAACGACAGTTTTACTTGTACTACAAGTGAAGGAGAGCGACTCACACCTTTTACAAAGATTGTATTAAAGGATTTTAAAAAAGACGATTACAACTTAGTTGATAAAGATTATCAAGTAAGTCATTAATATTACATTTTTACAATTCCCCAAATTAAAAAAGCATGTAATAATTTTTCAACTTAATGGTATTTTGTATTCAATTTATCAAATTAATTAGAAGTTAAGGGGCGTCCCCAATAAACATTATAATATTATTTAGTATTTGAAACTGATTTTACTTCCACTAAGTTAATTCCAAACTTTTAATCCCTCGTTTCTAAGAGAAATCTCTATTTTATATAATTATATCGCTGTCTCCCTCACTATATCATTTTTATTTCTTGTTTCATTCATTCTATTACTTGTTAGCAGGATAAAAAAAAAAAAATATAGTTACTATCTTTCTTTAAGTTTTTTTTTTTTTTATTTTACTGAAAAAAGTTAATAGTACTTGTTTTTAACTGCTTTTTTATGGTAAGATGGTAGAAAAATATCTATTAGATGCATAATGATTTTGATATTGATAATCATGTTGAAGACTTTAGCTGTAGGTTCCTACTCCTGCTACTCATGTATATATATATATATTATTTTAAAACCACTATAATACCGTAAATGATATTAAAAGAATAAATGAAAGAGAAAAACTCGAAAAAAAATAAAGAAAAAGAGTAAAAAAAAACAAAAAAAATCATAACTTTATACATCGTTAAAGCAAAAATGTTTTTGATTTCTTATCTTTTAGGTATAAGAATACTTCAAAATAAAAAAAAAAATAAAACGAATGCCGTACTTGAAAATCACCTGCCACACTTATTATGAAAATTGCATACCTTAACTTATCATTTTTAGAACGCAAAACAATAACAAAAAAAAAAAGAAAATCTTAACTGCCGTCAACTTAAATCAAAACAAAATAAAAAAAAAAAATTATTTCAACACGAAAACATACAAAATAATAATAAAAAAAAATGAATCAAAGTTGAAATCCTTTTTTTCTCCTTTTGTTTTTCTTTTAGTGCAGCATTTTTCTACTAACTTACAATCTTTTTATGGTTTAGTTATAATTTTCTTCATATATTAAATTCTACTTAAAAATAAAACACTTGAATTTTGACAGATGTGTGAAGACAGGTAAATGAGCGTGAACTTGAATAGTATAGGACCTGGTTTGTTTGGGCTTCTTTAACTATAGTTTTATTCCTATTAAAAATTAAAAATATTTTTTTCAGTTCTTAACCTAAATTAAAACGTACGTCGCACAATATTGATACCAAAACACGTCAATACGTTGACGCATCTCGCAATACGCGTACACGTATACGGTATTTATCAAAAAATTTAACATTTGAATGTTTTAATAATTTTGAATTTTTAAATGTTTATGAAGTTTCTTGAATAGAAGGTACTTTATTGCAAAATTAATTATAAATGTGATGATACAATAGTCGTTTGGTTTCAAGCGTTGCTACTAGCGTCGCGTGCTAAACATAGTATAAAGCAAATGCTAAATTCGCGCTTTAATTGTTTATTTTTCATATTAAAAAAATTATAAAATAAACATAAAATTTTTTAATATTTAAAAAAAAAGATAATTTGTTGTCAACGCGAGCAAACTAGCAATTTACCCACCACTAGTGTCGCTTTTTAGCACATTTTCAAAAAATTTTGTAAAAATGTGCCTATATAGCTTCACTCTGTCCGTCCGTCCGTCCGTATGTTTACAAAAACTTTTACACCGTTTGAAATAGAGTAAAGAAATTTTAACCATGGGTAGTTTTTGCAAAAAAAATAATTTCGTAGAAGAATTTTTTTCTGTAGCCCCACCCGTTACGGAGCTGCAGCCGTAACAGGTTTCCAAAGTTGGAAAAAGCCCTATATTCAAATTGTTATAACAAGAGTTCTATTAGGTGTATTTTCAATTTAAAAACGGCAAACGATAGCTGGTTTCATAAGCTTTATAAATATTTAAAAGGCAAATGTTTAGGGTTGCCATATGGTACTAAAATTTAACATTACACAAAACTCAATTTTTGCAAAATTTTTGACCACATATATCTTCTGAACGGTTCAAGCTAGGGTCTTGAAATTTTGGGAGCAGTTAGATCCTCAAAAGTTAGTAGGAGTCGGTTAACAAAATTTCTTTTTCAAGCCCCCTGTTTAGAAGCTATAAGGGCTCGAAAATTGAAATTTTGCTATTTTTAAGCACCTGTAACTTGAATACCTGTCCAATTTTTTTTTTATTAATGTACAAAATTTGAAGGTCAAACATTATATTTTAACATATGTTAAAGGTTTTTCTTAAATTTAAAAGCGGTTCCTTTAATTGAAGAAAGTGTCTCTCAGTTTTACCTATTTTTGCTTAGATAAAAAAATTCTAAGTAAAATTCCAAATTTTTGATTAATTCCTAGAACCTACAAAAATGGTGAGGGAGGGGAGGGGGGGAGGTTAGATGAAGTTAGATCTTTGAGAAATTTGGCAACCTTCCCGATTGAAGAGCTATTAGAACTTTAAAATAAAAAATTTACTGTTTTTATAAGTAAGCAGTAACTTAGTCACCAACGTATATATTTCCTTAATTAAATGTTAATATTGAAGCTTGAACATTATATTCCGATAAAATACTTAATATGAAACACTATTTTATTTTGAAAATGTGCTTTTTTAAAAACCCTTGGTTTTTTATCATCACTTGTTTATTTGATAAAGTTTCATATAAATCAATGTATTTTACTTAAAAGATATGAGTATTAAGTCATCGCCTTGAAAATATTATTTTAGGCAACATAAGACAAAACAATTAAAAAATTTTTATACGCTTTGTCAAATTTTAAAATCCGACATAGACCACGTCGCGTACTTAAGTCGCTCTCATATAAATTCATAAATACTTAAAAATATTTTGACATAAATTATACGCCGCATGCTTTTATTTCGGTTGGGTCTTAATACATTACAATAATTAAATTTCACTACTTCATTTCATTATTGAAAACGGACAGAAAGATGTGCGGACAGATATGTGGATATGTCATTGAAGAAAGTTCATTTTAAAGAAAATTCCTATGCCTTTATATGTATAACTTTAAGGAGCTGAGCACATTGTAAGGATGTTTGCATTTATCACGATTCAGAAATCATGAGGGTTCACTTCAAGTACATTACTTTCAATCTCACATATTAGTCCTCGTAGTTGTCAAAGAGTCAAAAAATTAGTCCCCTGAACCGAAAATAATTTTTCTATAATTCCTTTGATCTCTTGTTGGTTTTGTTACCATAGAAAAATTATATTTTAAATGCAAAAATAAAAAACATTAAAAAAAAATTGTATATTAAAATAGAAAAATGAAAACGAGATGCCCTTCAGGTAGTCATTATACAAAAAAAAAAAAACACAAATTCAAAGAGAAAGTTAAAATAACAGTAATAATTACAAATAGAGAAAACTTCCAAACAAAATACCACTATAAATATTACTACCACTACAACTCCAACTAAAACAAATGTTAAAATAAATCGTACAGAAATAATAAAAAAAAAAAAAAAGAGTTTAACTGAACAAGTTGAAATAATTTTTATTTCTTTTTTATGTAATTTGTTACTTACAGTTAGAAACTTAACTGTAGCGATTATATAAAATATGATATACAGTTCAGTTACTTACTTAAATAAAAATGCAATATATATTGGGATAAATGTATGGGATGTACTTATGTCATTAAAAAAATTTTAAGCAGAAAATTCCGACATATTTCAGATTCTTTCAATAGGCATTAAAATGTTAATGTTAAGATTTATAAGTGTTTTTAATGCTATTAAAAGTGCTATCATCGCATATTTTATGCTTGATTATAGTCAGTGGTACACCAAAGCATTTAATTTTATCACAGTATCAATTTATTTAACAATTCAATATGCACCTTACCTTTTTACTCGAATTTGAAATCACGTTCTTTTAAAAATTACTTCAATTCCCATTTTACGCGAACAAATTTGAAATAACACGATTTAAAAAACATGATAAAATTTTATTTAAAGGATTTCAAACGTCACAATAGGGGACAAAAAGTCCCCTATTTTTGTAGGATCTTCAAATTTTTTTTTACACGTTTTTTTATGCACGAATTTTTTTGGAACGTATCTTTCGCGTTAAAAGGACATTATATGTACCCAATATTTGACATTCAATTCCGTAAAATGTTATAAAATGTAATATCATTTGATAAATAAGTATTGTTATAAAATAAATTAAAAACTGAGTAGTAACTTTTAATTTATTTATTTAAATTGAGTAAATTAAGTGAAATTTAAAAGAAACTACTCAGTCTTTTATTTACTTCATATATATTTCACTCAAACGCTCAATAATAAATTAAGTATTCCAACCAGTATACTATATTTAATATTATTCAATTGTTTCTAATATACTATTTTGAATGCCTATGATTACGTTAATGTTGTATATGATACGTATAAAATGATTTTAATTAATAATTTTTTCGAATTAAAAATTTAAACATAATTATCTCATCATATAAAATATATACCTGCCAAACTTGAAAAGTAAAGACTGAATCACTTGCTTATCACATTGTACACTGAAATTCAACGTAATTTTGTAACAGTTGCCTAATTTTTTAAGCGATTCATGTAAACCTAACGTAAATTATAATTACTTTTAACGATCAGCATTAGTTTTTAAAACGACTAGATTTTTAGGAATGGACATGTTATATATAACAGTTAACAGATTTTAACAGAATATATAAGAGCGAGTTATACCTGTCACTTTCTTCACCGATTAGAATCAGATTTAGCAACTATTGTGGGTGTTGCTTACCGCAAATTCTGTAGGGGAAGATTTTCAAAAATTGCGACAGATTTTGAAAGGTGATATATGTGAGACTTAACATACATAGGTTACATTGTTTGGTTACCAGTGATTGTCACATGTTAACACTGATTTAACATGTTAAAACTTAAACTGTTAAACATTCCTCAGTTAAAATTTAAATTATGAAAGTTATTAACCCCTTCTTGAACTTCTTGTGCTTCAAAACAAAAAAATTTTTTTAAAACTTTTTCAAGATTCTCGTAAATAATTTTATAAACAGACAACAAAAAAAAAAAACAAATAGCAAAACTTTCTTTTATTTATAGCCCACCTGATATGAATAACGTTTAAAGATCAAATTATCATTCATATAAACCATCCAAAAAATGGCGAAAAAAGCACAACAAGAACCTAAGAATTCTTTTGAAATTCCTTTAAAAACATTTTCTTTAAATCTTTTCCTTTCTTAAAAAATAATAGGAAAAATGCAATTTTCAGTTTAATTTTCTTTTCACTTTCCACATTTTCTCAAGCATTTTTTTTTTTTCTTTTTTTTTCTGTAATCTGAAATTTGTTTAAAATGCGATAAATTCAATTTTAAGATTTAAGAGGAACAATTATCAAATAATAAGAAAATTTTTTTACTTCTGAAAGAGTTTATCTTATCGTAATTTTTCTACATGGTTAATATTTTTTTCGTACAAAGATTAAAAAATATTAAAATAATATGATGAAAAGAGATAGAAAATAAAAAGAAAAGAGAAAAAAAAATAAATATTAATCGTTACTTTAAATAAAGCTATGACAAGGTTTTGTAAACTTTTAAAAAGTATTTTTAAAGTACTTGGAAATTGTTTATACTTTCGTTATTTCTTACTTTTGGCTTTTGACTGAATATGACGTCGCGTCTTTAATATTAAATATTAATGAAATGAGATTATATCTTGCATATTATAATATTTAATGTTTTTACATTAATTTAATTGAAAATTTTAAGAAAAAAAAACTTATATGAGAAAATATTTTTAAAAATGAAAATTGTTTTAATAATGGAATAGCTAAAACAGTTGTTTTGTTATTTTAATGAATTTCATGTAGAAATCCTACGTGAGGTAGACTTTATATGCCTAGCCCTTATAACATGTAGAAACATTTTTGATTTTTAAATATAGGTATATTTATCACATAGACACAATACTATTAATTATATACAGGGTGTTTCCTAATTAAATGCACTGCTATATACCACTGCGTAGATACTTATGAGTAGATAAATTTTGTGTATGGGAGCTAAACTAGGTCTCTTCTAGTTTTTAAAATATGGGGCTTAAATGATATTTCAATACTTTTTTTTAGTTTTCATAATTTTACTCTTAACTCTGTTTCTAGACTACTTATGAAAATTTTGTTGGGAGCATTTGAAAGCTTAAGAAATTTTCTTTTAAACAAGTACCTACTCAATTTGCAATATTTCAAATTTAAAAAATGTTGAAATTTTAACAATTTTTTTTTGAAACAAGTGATTTTTAAAAAAGCACATTTTCAAATTTATATTGTATTACATACTGAGTTTAACTTTGGAAATATTTACTTGGAAATAGTTACTGTTTAATTATAAAATTTACTGCTAACAGTAAAGTTTTTATTTTAAATTTGTTATAGCCCTTTAATGAGGAAGGTTTCCAAGTTTCTCAAGGATCTAACTTCATCTAACTCCCCTCCCCCCTCCGTCTCATCCCATTTTTTTAGGTTCTAGGAATTAAATTGTGAATTCCACAAAAATTTGGAATTTTACTTAGAATTATATAATCTAAGCAAAAATGGGTAAAACTGAGAGACACTTTCTTCAATTTAAGGTACCGCTTTTAAATTTAAGAAAAACCTTTAACATATGTTAAAATATAATGTTAGGCCTTTAAATTTTAGCTCCTAAACAGGGGTTATAGCTCCTAAACAGCTCCTAAACAGCTCCTTGACAAAAAAAACCGACTCCTACTTTTTGTTAACCGACTCCTACTAATATTTGAGGATCTAACTTCTCCCAAAATTTCAGGGCCTTATCTTAAACCGTTTAGGAGATACATGGGACCAAAAATTTTGCAAAAATTGAGTTTTATATAATGGTAAATTTTAGTTCCGTATGGCAACCCTATGCATTTAAGCGACATGTCTTTGTAAAGCCTATAAAAGCAGCTCTCTTCTACCGTTTTTCGATTGAAAATAAACCTAACAGAACTCTTATTATATCAATTGAAATATAGGGCTTTTTTGGAATTTGCAGGGGCTGTAGCTTCGTCACCCTTCAAAATTAAGAAAAACCTTTGACACATCTTTAAATATAATTATAGAGCTTTGAATTTTGTATATCCCTAAAAAAAAATTTGGACAGGTATTCAAGTTACAGGTGTTTAAAAATTGCAAAATTTCAATTTTCGAGCCCTTATAGCTCTTAAACATGGGGCTTGACAAAAAAATTTTGTTAACAGACTCCTACTAATTTCTGAGTATCTAACTTCTCCCAAAATTACCCTAGCTTGAACCGTTTAGAAGATATGTGTGGCCAAAAATTTTGTAAAAATTGAGTTTTGTGTAATGTTAAATTTTAGTACCGTATGGCAACCCTAAACATTTGTCTTTTAAATATTTATAAAGCTTATGAAACCAGCTATCGTTTGCCGTTTTCACATTGAAAATATATCTAACAGAACTCTTGTTATAACAAATTAAATATAGGGCTTTTTCCAACTTTGGGGGGCTGTAGCCCCGTAACAGGTTGGGCTACATAAAAAAATTCTTCTACGAAATTAATTTTTTTGTAATACTAGTGGTTAAAACTTCTTTTCTCTATTTCAAACGATGTAAAAGTTTTTGTAAACATACGGACAGACGGACAGACGGACGGACAGAGTGAAGCTATATAGGCACATTTTTACAAAATTCTTTGAAAATGTGCTAAAAACTACATTTACACTATGATGTTACATGAAAAAGTTTCAAAATTTTACAATATTTATAATCTCTGAATCTTCAACTTTGATTTGCAGTACTTTTCACCTCATTGGCTTACACGGTTTGGGAGATACAGATTTTTTTATTTGACCATTTGTTTTAAAACAAAATGTTCATAGGTAGTCTAGAAACAGAATTAAGAGCAAAATTATAAAAAAAAATATTGAAATTTCATTTAAGCCCCCATATCTTGGAAACTAGAAGAGACCTAGTTTAGCTCCGATACACAAAATTTATCTACTCATAAGTATCTATGCAGTGATATATAACAGTGAACTTAATTAGGAAACACCCTGTATATAAATAGGCTAATATCAGTTTACGTGTCCGTTTTCCGAAAATTGCCTACTAAGGCAATATACATGATTTTTGGGGTTGAGAAATGCATTTTTTATCAGATTATTTTATATATTTATTATCAGCTGTAAACTGATATATATATATACACCAATGTTATACTTTTCTATTAATATCAATAAAAATAATACTGATAATAATAAGATTGAAAGATTACAAAAGATCTATGTAGACTAACCTAATTCTAGATTTGGTCGAATTTCGAGTGCGGGCAAAAACTAGTTGAAATAATTTTTTTATTAAAAATTATAAGATTTTTTTGTATCTGCGAGTTATATTTGTTAATTAAATTATTTATTTATATTTTGGCAATGCCATTAATTTGAACGGAATTGCGAATGAAAGTTTGGAACTCTAAGATAAGATAAGTTTTTAAATATGCTTTGAAATCTGTAAACAATATTAGTACAGATTCCTATGGCAACCTATATATTTATAAGTAATCAAATAATCGTTTGTATTTTTTTTACTTATCAAAACTTTATCAAATTATCATCAAATGCGGTTGTGGTACAACAGAAACTTATCAAAAATTAGAGCATTCGTGATAAATGGTTGGTGCAGTGGGGTCATGGTTGTCTAATATAAGTTAAAGAAAAAACTTTTGCATTTCAATTTATTTATTTTTAATCGGATGGTTTCGCATGCTATCACCATATGCTGCATCTGGGCTTGGTGACTCGTTTTCCATTCCATTACGAATAGTGACTCTTAATTTACGGTTATATTATTTATTTAGTTTGTTCATATATTTTTGTATTTTTGGTCAAGCAGATTTTGTAAACTAAAATGATTTGGAAAAATAACACAGCTCTGAGGCTCCTTGACTTAAATAAATATAAAAACTCTAGAATAAAGTAAGTCTAAAATTTTTAAAAGATGCTTATTTCTAAATAATACACACTTTCTTTTGTGATGAATGTCTAATAATCCATTTTAACTTTTCACTTATTTTATACATAATGAAAGAAGGATGTTATACTTTTTATTTAAAACAAGGGTACTATTTTCATTCAAATGGGTTATAGAATATATTGGGGTAACACGAAATACAGAATTAGGAAAAATTTTAAGATTCAGTTTCAAAATAAGCGTATTGAATCTAATCCTCTTTCAAGAATATTAACTATTTTGGGGATGTAGGACTGTGAATTAGGAAGGATTTAAGAGTTGAATTCTAAATTTCTCGTTTTAATATGTTTAGAGAAAGTGTTGGAACAAATGCTTTTATATTGAAATTTTATAAAAAATTTAATGAATATTTCAATTTAATTTTTATTTTAAATTGAAATATTGGATTTTAAGAAAAGTTTCAAAGTAGCATTCCTGTATTACGTATTATCATTGAATATTTCGAAATTTAATTTTCAAGACTTTTAGCAATTCAAAATTTTTTTTCTCGATAACAGATGTGACTTTTACTAAAATTTTTTAAGTTATTAATATATTTATTTACTTATTTATTTGTAGTACCATACAATAGTAAATATTACCTGATATTATAATAGTCATTTGTTTATTTGGCATTCGAACTTCTCATTAAATTATTTTAATATACACTAAATTTTTTTATTAGATATGATCTGACAAGGGTTTGAACCTGAGACTTTTTCATAGAAAAGCCGCCACTTTAACTACTTAACTATCAGTCATAAAAATTTAAACTTTATTAAATCAAGTTAAATTTGATTATCATCTACAATTTAAAAATTTAATACTGCTATAAAACTTCTTCATTAATCGAGAGCCAAGTTCATTGACTTATTTTACATACATTTTTTTATCAAATTAATGCATTGCTTATCAAACATAATGTTTATGTAGAAGTCATTGAAAAATTATTGATTTTAATTGTAGAAAATATTGAATCAAAGTAAAAATAAAGCAGTTTTCATAAAAATATGAATAATTTTATACTCATTATTGATATTTAATAACCGCAAAGCTCATTTTCATAAAAAAAAGACGATAAGAAAAATAATAAACATATTCAGGTGTAATAACTGGTCTGCATACATTATATTCAACTTAATTACTTTTCAGTGTATATTTTGACTCATTAAGAAATTTATTCAGATTAATTTTTTATCCAAGTCTTTATTGAAAATCCTATACTATTAAAAAAAATTGATTTATTTTATGAATTAATTTTCATATGATACATTGTAAAAGATATTTATTTAAAAAAAATATTTTAACATAAATTAACTGAAACATGATTTGATTATTAATAAGATAAGTAGTTTTTAAAACGAAGTTTTATTTGTCAGCTTTTCACAAAAATTTTCTTCATTCCTTATTATTTACAGAATAAAAAACAAGAAATAAAAATTTAGACATATCCATAATATGTATATGTGGTAGAGTATTGACTTAAACTGAATCGTCATAATTAGTTCGTGGATAATCATTATATATACATACTAATAATCACCTAAATACAAATTTCTTCAAATAATAACATAAGTGACGTTTTTCTCTCATAGCTCTTTCTGATTCTCGTTAATGACATTTTGACGCATTGGCTAATTTATCAACTATAGACGATGCACACTATATGATGTACAACCACCTTTTTTTGATAAAATTGGATTAAACTGTTACACTAATTTTATTTGGTCGAAAACATTGAGAGCCAACTATTGAAACTACATGGAGTTTCTTTGGGTCTAAATCTCAGAATTTAACATAAAAAGTCAAAGCTTTTTGAAACAAACTTTAAGATGTGATCTGTTATACAAATAAACATTTTGATTTTAAAGGTGAAGATATAAATATTATTGGGGAAAATATATTTTGGCAAGTTACAGATTATAGGATTAAGGGGAATCTATTATGAGGAATATTTAAGTTCTAACTGTTCAACTGTTAGGCTAATAAGCCCGTTTATTCTATAGATACGTGTTGGAATAGGCGGGCATATTATATTATTATTATTGGTCTTAATGAATTGCACATACACAATTTATTTTATAATATATTAATATTTTTTTATATTTGAATTATAAGGTATTTCTGTATCTGTGAGTTATATTAATAAATTTAATTTTTTTGTTTATATTTTTGTATATTAATGTATTTTTTATTAAACAAATAGAGCAGATTTCGAAAAGCATGTAAAAGTTTTTTTTTCACTTTTCCTGGTTAGCGAATCGGACCCTTTGAAGTGAAAATGAGTACTTTTACCACCGTCGCACGCAGCCATTTGTGTTCTTCTCAAATATCCTTAAATCATAAAAATCCGGAGAGTTAGTTACAAAATCAGAATTTTAATAAATTGTTGTACAGAGTTTACCGAAACATCTCAAAGTTGTGATTTGGATTAAATAACACACGGGTTTTTAAATTATTCTGGATTTGGGTAAACCAGTTTTCGTAGTAGTCCTCGACAGATTTAAGCTTAAAATCCAAATTTCTAAATTATATTTTTGTTTCTATGGATTATTGAACAGATAAACAAATCTAACTTTTAAAGCAAATTTGTTGTGTAAAAGTTATTGTTAAAAAAATTCAATTAATGAAAAGATAATTTTGTATATATAGTATTTATAATTATATGTATTTATAAATTAAAGAGATACAAATTTTATTTAAATTTAATAAATGTTTTTTTTTTAATATACATAATGCACATATCTATATACCAAAATACATATTTAAAGCACTATTAATCTAGAGAACATGTTTACGTGAATAAACAACCCAACCCTTGTTATATATTTATACCCGTTCATACAAATAAGGCCATGGGTATATTCAATTTGCTGCTCCGTTTGTAACATATTGATCTAGGCGAATATGAATTTCTTTAAAACTAATAATGCTGGCAGGATTGAAAACACAACCTATATGAAGTTACAAAATATTACGGTTTCATTTTCAGGGGACTGCCATACAAAGTTGGTAATTCGATAACTATGAATCTAATAAAGCTAGGAGGTTAAAATTAAAACTGGGCAAGTAAAGTAATAAGTGAAGTAATAAATAATAAACAAGTTACTTGGCAAAGTTGGACATTACTCGAAGCAATTTTTAGGGTGGGCCAATTTTTATACCCGTATGACTATATAGTCAAAGGGTATAATAAATTTGCCATTACGTTTGTGACGCAGAGAAGGAGGGGGGGTAGATATAGACTCAAGTGTATGGATCGGATCAGAATCGAATAATAAATCGATTTAGCTATGTATGTCCGTCCGTCCGTCCGTCATAACGATAACTCAAAAAATAAAGGAGCTAGGAGTATGAAATTTTCATAAATTCGTTTTTATGCAAAAACCGGAATCGCTATTTAAATCCAGCCATTTTGGTTCACGGGTTCGAGTACCTGCCATACAACTTCTAATTTTATATGAGCATTACTCTATATCTATGGAAGCTGCGTGCCTGAAATTTTGCCCAAAATAGTTTAGTGTAATGGCCAAAGTTACTGTAAAATTTGGTTGGACTGCTGCTGAGGGTTCGAGTAGCTGCCATACAACTCCTTCTTTTATATCAGGATTACACTACGCCTGATGAAGCTGTGTGCCTGAAATGTTGCAAAAAATAGTTTAGTGTAATTGCCAAAGTTACTGCAAAATTTAGTTGGTCTACTGCAAAGGGTTCGAGTAACTGCCATACAACTCCTTCTTTTATATGAGTATTACTCTACACCTAATAAAGCTGAATGTTTGAAATTTTGCCAAAAATAAATAACCGGATGATATAATGTATACGTTACGGTCATGCGGGTATCCCAGAGTTGACACAGTCTACTCTACTACACTCTTCCTCGTTTTAAATATATTTAAAAAATAACCACCTGTACATTCATATACAAACATTATGTATATAATATGGATGTTTATGAATAAAACTAAAACATATTAGAAATACAGAGATGATTTTTAATTTTCATCTTTTAAAAGTGTATATATAAAAAAAAACAAAAACAACAGCACAGAAAAAAATTACACACAAAATATTTATTGAAACATAAATTTATTACATTTTAAATTTACTTAGAAATATTATTATATTATATAGGTACGAGTACATATAATGTATTATGTAAATTACTTTATGCTATAACTTTTCTTTTATTTCTGTTTTTTAATTCATTGATGGCTTTCATAAACTCCTCATTAAATTTTTCTGTTTTTTGTTATTGTTGTTTTTTTTCATATTTCTTCATTTGCCGTTACCATACCATTTCTATACAATTTTTTTATATCCTTCAAACTCAAACCATCAATCAAACAACAAAAATGGAGAAAAATAAAATAAAAAATTAAAAATAAAAAATAAGAGAATAATAAAAAATGAGCATAAATGAATTTTTAAGTTTCCAAAAGTGTGATAAAAAGTATTTACTGTTACACTCTTAATAAAAAAAATAAACACATTTTATATCATAAAAATACACACATCCTACATTTAAGCATTCATGAATCATGATACCAAACAAATATACCATACAGACCGATTCTGATTTTCTTCAGGTATAATAAACCACCTCATTTGCTCTTAAAATCAATTACAGGGTGTATATTAATTGAATTTTTTTATTAAATTATTTATTTACACTCCTCAGCACATACAAATGGCAGATATACTACCATACGTGGCAGATATCCTATTTATCAATACTTTATAAAATTATTTATATTTTCATTTTATTGTTATTTATATTTTTTATATTTAACTTATATTTGGTTGCCAAGGGAATTTTGTAATATTTTATAATATTGTTCATGTGACCTGATGAACATAGTGATAAATTTAAACAAATAGAATGCAGTATGTATTATTTGAATTTACGCTTGGAAAGTCTCTATTTGATTTAATGAGCAATTCAATTCTACTTGCATGATTTGCCAATCGTCTAGGTTAGTAATTAGTTTAAACATTTTCTAAAATATCCTAACCCCAGAGAAAACTGTAGGTCACATCTTAGTACACAAACTTATTACAGAAAAAATATTTCATAGTACTCACTTTTATAAAAATAATGTCTTTCTTAATTCCACTCAAATTGACATTTAGTGTATACTTTATTTTTAAGTTTAAAATATATTTTAAAAATGTATCTTTAAAATGTTTACAAAAAATTTTTAAAAAAAATATCACACCCTATACCAAAAAAATAATTTAAATTGAATATTAAGTATGGTATATAAAGAATAATGAACTTTATAACTGAATACATTATAGTTCAGTTTTAAATCATTTACCAAGTACATAAATATTTTAATTACGTAAAAAAGTAGAAAAGTCACATTACCCTTGATTTAATTACATAGTACCCATAAATGACATTAAATTATAATACTTTTATTTATAACATAAATAAACACAACAAACAAACATATATATATTATAAGGTTTGGTAAAAAGTTATTTAAAAACCATTTCTTTAAAAAAATTTTTCATTATCTGATGTGATATTACTAAGCAAACAATTTAGATTTATTGGGTCATCTTTGGAGGTCACCTAGTTTTCTAATAGTTAAATTGAATATTTTATTTTTCACGTTTTAGGGAAAATGAATTACTCAGGGCGGGCTTCCGCTATTAGCTCTATTTATTAAAAGTGCATTTGTTAATTTTTGATGTCTTGAAATGTGAACAATATATTTCCACTTTCTTTTCCTTATATGGATCTATGGCTTTAGCCTCGCCATTAACCAAAGCTCTTCGTCAAAATATTCTATATATTATTCTCAAGCATTTATTTACAAAGAGTTATAGTCTTTGTTCATTATTTCCAAAGCCCTATTGCACCAACAACTTATCACTAATGAAATTATAAAATAATATCAAAACTTTTGTTGCACCAGCACCGTATTTGACAACAAACATATGAAGTTTGATTAGAAAAAGCACTCACTTATCATTCAAAATTATTATTTTAATAGTGATTAGTGTTGGTGCAATAGGGCCCAGATTTCAAGCTATATCACGCTGTCGTATAAAAAGTAAATCTTCCTTTTTATCATATGTATAATAAACTCGTAACTTATCTTATGGTACTTTTTTGTTGAGAGTAAATGCAAAGATAACTTCATATGACACAGTTGTTTTGCTTTTATTTAACAATATGGTAAAGCCGAAATGGAAGACTAGAATTAAGTTTTCTTTTGAGAATAATACAACGAAGGTCCATTTTAAGTTTTAAAAAATTTGATGTTAAGCACTAAAATAGAGAAAGAATCAAGCAATTAATACAAACTTTTATAAACCTTTGATAACCCTAAAAAACTCTCAGTAAAACGTTCAAGATGTTTAATAAAATTATTAAAGGATTTTTGACCTTCTTAATAAAATCATCGATAACTAATTTTTCACAAAACTTTATTACTCATGTTTGGTTATAATAACATTAAAAAGAGGCCTACAGCATTACCAAAGTAGTAGAGCCGAATCAACAATAAAAATTTTAAAAATACGAGGAAAAATGTGGAGCAGACTCTCTCAACTCCAGGATACCCGCATGAACGTGATACAAGCATTATATGATTCGGTTAGTTACTTTTGGCCAAATTTCGAGCACAACTAAATAAACTCTGAATTGTAAGGCATGTGAATGAACCTCTTGAAATTTGAATTTCTTATAAATTACAATACACCAATTATATGCTCTGCAAATGTTACCAATTAAAGTCAACTATTTTTGATAAAATTTCAGTTACCCAGTTTTATTAAATATATTGTATTTCTTCAAAAATCAATATTCGTCAATTTTTAACACATCACTGAAATTTATTAAAATTAAAAATTTTCTAATGAATTTTCTTTTGTTTTAACTGAAAAATATTAAAAAAAGAAAATCAAATAAAAAAAAATCAAAACAATAACCCAAAAGACTCAACAAACATTAACACCAACTCTTTTATAACACTTTTATAATTTCAATTCTATTAAAAGTATGCAAAAAAAAAAAAAAACAAAAAGAATTTTTAAAGCATTGTGTTTTTTTTTATTGCAAAATTAATTTTAATTTATTGCTTTTACGTATTGAATCTATCATCAACTCACACACAAGTCACAACTGAATACAGAGTACATAAACACCAAAAAAAAAAATTATTCTACTTCTGTTTTTTGTTTTTGTAATTTTATTTCTAAATTGAAGTGTTTATTATATTCTTCTACTCTAATGCCTGTCAATGTTTCACAATTTGTTTATTTTTATCCTTTGCCTTTTTGTCTTTCATAACTTATACACAGTTAAAAAAAGAAATTTATTATTTATTTTTTTTTTTTTTTTTTATATTTTTAATTTCTGAATAAAAGAATTGGAAAAATTTTGAAACAAAACCTAGAATATGAATAAAGTCAAACAATCAACGCAGTTCACATATGTATAATACACATACACAATACGCATACATTAGTTAAAAAAAAAAATAGGTAAATTTTATAAATGAAATATGATAGACTACAAAAGAGTAGGAGAATTATGGAAAACAAGGTCGTATGCAATGCTGAAGCTTTTTGAAGATGCACATTTCAGGTTCTTCGACAGAATAGCATTCTGCAAACTGTGACTTGTATTTTGTAACAGAGTAAGTTGGTTTTTCTAAAAAAAAAATTGTTGTATGTATAGAGAAAATCGTGACAGCTGTCATATGTCATTTAATTCGCCGCGCACGTCTTAAAATTTTAAAAAAAAATTTTAACAAATGTGAAAGTTCCAGCTGCGTCATGTTATAAAATAGACTGTATGCAAAAAGTTCTCAAAAATTTGTATGAAATTTTGAGGATATTATTCATATGTGATTTCGGGACTTTTTATTTAGAGATTTTTTCGTATACCTCGGATAAGCGAATAGAGGGCGAAAGATTTTGCATAACAAATTTTAAAAATTTTGAACAAACAAATTTATATGAACAGATATACCTATAAACAAGTCACTGCTATGAGCGAAATTTACGAATCTGGGACTTTCTACATTGAAGTACACTGGAGCTTTATTTATTTATTTATTTATTTATAATTAGTACCAGGACAATATTAAATATTGCCTGATATTACTATAGTCCTTTGCCTATTCAGCATTTGGGCTTCTTAAATTAAATATACTGGAACTATATACATGTAGTTACAAAATATTACAAAGTTTAATGCGAAGTAGATTTAAGTATCAAATTTGCAAATGACAAAGCTTTAAGTATTTTAGAATCCTTTGGCGTTTTTAGATTCAAAATACCTCCAGTGCAAAATGAGAGGTATTCATTTTAAAAAAGAGGTTTTATAAACTTAGCCAGATGATCAAGTGGAATTCCACAACTAATGAGTTCTCTTACAGAGCTTTCTTTAAGGATTACTTACCTTTTTTTTAGTACAACACCAAAATATGCAAGACATTCCATTCGTTTATTTTTAACGCGGCACAAATTTGTAAACATGCAGTTAGACGGACTCATGAATCATAAAAAACCTAATATAATTAAATTTAAAAAAAAAAAGTGTTTACAAAATGTGTTTATAACGCAAAATAGACAAAAGAAAAAATGCAAAAACAAAAATACAGTGTCAGGAACTTACAAAATAAAAACACAGTAAAACGTAAATAATTATAAAAAAAAAAAAAAAAGTCACGTGCAACATCTAATTTAAATGCTTTTGGTACTTAATTTATGAATGGAAAAATAATCTCTGTAAACAATCGAGATTTATATTTTATATTTTTATTGTTGTTTTTTTTTTTTTTTTATTTTATTTTTTATTTCATTAAAACAATTACATTTTTACTGAAATGTAGAAACAAAACAAAAAACTGTTTAGTATGAGATACACGGCAACACTTCTTCCGCAATTTTTTTAATAGAACAGTAAATAAGTAACGCAATATAAGCAATAAACAGGAAATATAATACCATACAATAATATATTCATTTATAACGGTATAAGTGATGGCAACGTCAATACTTGAAATTTTTTTTAAAAACATTTCAAGTATTTAAAAACTTTCACTCCTCCCCCAGTTTGTTTTTTGTTCATTTCTAATTTAATAAAAAGCCAAAAGAAAAGAAAAAACAAAATAACAAAAAAAAAAAAAATAAATAAATAACGGGAATGAAAAATAGAATTGGATTTTTTTTTTTTTTATTATTACATTATGATGAATTGTGTGCATAGAATATGAAGATGGGGTGCTGTTATTAATAGCAGTGACATTGTAAATATGTATATACGTAATAATAACTGTTTATATATTTGTGTAACTGGGTTGAAAATTAAATCAGTTTAATTGTAAAAATGAAAAAAAAAAATTAAATTTATAAAAAAAATTCTTATTATTATTAGAATGAAAGTAAAATAAATGTGTAGAAAACAACAAGGTATATATACTAACTACTATTTTCCTTTGTTAATTTTTTCAATATTAATTACTATTATTACCTTTTCTGAAGGTAATTTTTTTTTTTTTTTCAAACATCTAATTTTCTAATTTTGTACGCATGTACCTTTAATAATAAAAATATGATGAATGTATTTTCAAGATATTTAAACGAATAGTGAATAGAAATGTTCTAATTAAGTAATTCGAAGTTATAATTATATTTTTAAAAATGTTTAATATTAAATAAATTTAATATAAATTTTTCGAAATCTTGAATTTATTTAATAGATAAAAAAATGCAAATCTAATTATTGTATATTTGTTATAAAACTGGTAATTCGAATACAAAATAAATTTGATTTTTATGCTTTACTTAAAAATTTTCTATAAAGATGTTAAATTTAATCTTGAAGTTAATTTTATATTCTTTTTTTCAGTTTCATTTTTAAAAATTGTAAACGATTTTTTAAAATAACTGATTAATGATTTTTTAATAATTTTTGTGATGTTTGGGTTATCTTCACATACTTCCCGGATTATAACAGGCATATCTTCGAAATTAACAAAGATAGAAACTTCAAATTTGGTACAAGAGTGCTCTGTTCTGTTTCCATTATATTTCCAAAATTGGGGATTAAATGAAGTGGTTGTTCAGGTACCTTCCACACACTTCTCAATTTTTAAGTACCACCTTTTCGAAATTAAAGTGCTATAAACCTGAAATTGATTACAAGATTGTTCTGATTCTTCGAAATTGATAAAGTTATATAGAAGCTTAATATTTGGTACAAGAGTGTTCGGTTCAGTTTTCTTAATGTTTCTGAAATTTTAAGGAAATGAAAATAGTGTTTCCAGTAACTGCAGCATGCTTCTTAGACATAATCAAAATATCTTCGGGGTTAATGAAGTAAAAAAATTTAAATTAAGTAAAAGGTATTTCTGTTGCTTAATGTTCCCTAAATCTCAGCTGAATTGAAATGAGGGATTGTGTAACTGTAATTTGAATTTGCCAAATGTAGATATATTACTAATGTTTTTGCATTTACTTCCTGATTTTTTATTACTTGATTCTTATTTTTGGTTATCCAATATGTATATTAATGTTATTTATTCATTTCTTATTAGATCTTTTCAAACGTAACAAAGATGATTACCGTTTTGAAATACATTTAGGCCAACAACATGTGATACCCTAAACCCTGTGAAATTTAATAAATTTTATATATTCATGAATAAGAACTATTAATATATATCGTATCAAATGAGAGCATTGTTCAAGTAAGTGTTCAAGTTTGAATTTTTAATAACTTTTTAAATTTATTTATGTTTTTTATTTTTATTTCAGAATTTTATGAAGGAAACTTGGGGAATTGTAAATGGAACAGTACACAACAGAACAGCGATCAAAAATTACGAAAAGTTATGAAAAATATAAAAAATCTAAGACGTTTCTACATGTTATTCAGGGTGGCGCAAAACGACCGATATGGTTTGAATGTTTAATAATTTTTTTAATTTATTTATATTTTTTATTTTTATTTCAGAATTTTGTGAAGAAACTTGGGGAATTGGAAATGGAACAGTACTTCGGTTCTGCAGCGATAAAAAATTACAAAAAGTTATGGAAAATGTACTGGAAAGAGCATGAATCTGCGAAGCCGAAATTGGTTACACTTCTACTTAAGCTAAACATTTTCCCCATTAATATACTGTATAACAAAAAAATAATAATAATAATTAACTATTAAATAAAAAAGTTATTTAACATTCAAACCATATCGGTCGTTTTGCGCCACCCTGTATTATAAGCTAAGTCTAAACTTAATCAAAACTAATTTTTAGCATATGTTATGTGAAAATTTTAATATACTATGATCCTTTAATGAATCAAAAAGTTTAAGTACATATTTTTAAAATTGCCACAATATCAATTCATTCATATAATTTAAATTTTTATATTTTCTTCAGTATAACATTTAAGGTTTCTTATTTTGTTTATTTATCTTTAATTTAGTTTTATTTAAACAATGTACAAAATGATATTATTATTACAAAATAATACAATATAAAAAAACCTCAAAATATGTTAAAATTTTTCCGTTTTCATTTTCATTTCATTATTATCTAAAATATAATATCTAAGCCTTTTTTTTTGTAAATATTATATTTTGACATAAAAAAAAAACTTATCACAATTCACAATAAGAAAAAAACTAAACATCAAAATATTATAACCATAATTCATTTCACAATCAGTATTATTGTATACATTTAACGCAACAACAATAAAAATAAAAAATTCTAAAAAAAGGAAAGAGAAAATTTATGAAGAGAAAACCATATTCTATATATACTTATAACCCAATTTTTTTTTTCCATTTCCATTCCCAAGCCACTCAAAATCGAAATTTGCCCAAAAAAAAACACGAAAAAAAAAAACAAATTTGTCATTTCGACGAATTGAACGAAGAATTTAATAATATAAAGAATAAATTCACAATATTTCTAATTCACTTCACTTTTTCATCAATTTTCATCAAACATTGCGGGATCTTTTATAAACATTTTGAATATATATATACCGTGTATATGATTTTTTTATAGTAAATAAATTGTATATTTATTATTAATATAATATATATAAATATATATATATATATATAAAAATAAAATAAAATATATCTATAGATTAGATGTATATATATGTCAAACACTTGTCCTATTCATTCATTCAATCTATGGAAATATTTTCTTATATTATATAGTACCTATTATCATCTCATCATTTTTATCATCATTATTTAATGCAAATATTTATTCATAAAAATTCAAACTGCTTTTGATGATATAATTTAGTTAAAAAAAATATATATTTTTGAAATATAACATAAAAAATATAAAAAAAAAACGTAAAGGGATAACAAATAACTTGAATGGGCCGAAACATGCCGGCAAAAAAAATGATACAATATTATTGTACCGGTATCAAAATAACGGTTACTTATCTGACCGATACCTCAAAGGCAAGGTAGCGACTTCTCACTCGAAAAGTTTCGGGTTCAAACCCTGGTCGGATCAAATATAAAAATATAGTGTATATTAAAATAATTTAATAAGAAGTCCAAATGTCCAAAAGGCAAAGGATTATTATTATCAGGTACTACAAATATATATATACTATATAAATATATAAATAAAATGTCCCTTCAGATATTTTTCAAAACACGGCAGTACTTTTCCTAAAAAGAAAAAATAAACTTTATGCAACTACAAGTTTTAACATTTATTTTATGTAATTGGAAGTTACCACTTCCAGTGAAACTTTTCTTCAATTTTTATTCATTAGCTTAACCATAATTCCATAATTCTCCGGATTCAATATATCTACTGAATAAGGCATTAGGGTTCTGCAATCAAGTTCAGATGAATAACAACATGGAACCTAGATCAGAATCAAAGGTTCCAACCTATTTTGCTGCCTTCTTTCTTTTAATTTAAAATAATTGCAAAAACTCAATGAAACTCACCGTCTTAAATTTATTTTCTCAATTCTCATATGTAATTGAGAAATGAGACTACAAAATATAAGAACAAAGGTATTCTCCCAAAATAAGTTTCCTAGGTATTTTCTATCTTTTAATTTAACTTTCAACTGTCCGTGTAATAATTTTTTTGTGAAACAAGGTTCTGGGGTTCACATTTTTTCATTATTTTGTATTCAAATTTAAAATATCTTCTAAACTTAGAATCTCACTAACTCGTATATGAATGTATGAAAAAGGGGAATACCCTGATTTCGAATACAATATTCTAAAATCCTTTCTAATTAAAACCTTTTCATATACAAAAGTGTGGGAAATAAACTTCAAAATAATATTTCTCATCAAATTTGAAATCACACCACTTTTTTAGGATTAAAGCTCCGGGAGGTGTTATTCCTCTTTTTATTCAATCCTTGCCTTCTTGAGGAAAATCACTCAAGCGTTAAATTCTTAAAAAGTGGAAATTGAAACAATAAGAAAAGTCACACACTAAGGTCTTATTTCTTATTATATTATGGGAAATAACACTTGTTCTACTTTATTTCACAGGGCTTTTTTCGCTATGTATTTTTTCAACTCGCAGACGACGAAGTATCGAAGTAAATGAGTAAAATAATTTAAAATATACTGACTTCTTTTTACCATTTATTATACACCCAATGTCATGACATTTTTCCTTGTTAAACATGTCCTTAAAGAATAGGGCGCAAACAATTGAAAAATTAGTAAACAAAAGAACGGACAAAACTTTCTGGAAAAAAAGATCTCTTAAAGCCAAAACCGAAAACTTCAAACATAGACAAGTAACAATTGCTTTATTTATTTGTTATTTTTTTTTGGGATTTTTGATAGTAGGAGGTGTTGTTGTTGTTGTAGTTGTTGTTACTCTTACCTAGAAAACATTCTCTACAAAATAAATAAAAAAAAAGCAATTTTTATTTTTATATTTTATGATCTAGCAATTTATATGATAGCACAAAAAACACACACAAGACAGACATACACGGTGTAAAAACAGTGTGAGAAAAAAATTAAATTTATGAGAAATTGAGTTGAATAAAAAAAAAAATAAAATACCGTGGTCTGGTGGAATTCCCGTATACCTATTTATCTTTTCTTCTATAGTTTTTTTTTTGTCTTCTGTTTAAAAAACACAAAATTGCTTTTTTACATACATATGATACAAATTATACACAAACAAACAAACAAAGATTTACTTTATACAACAAACAATCATTATCTTCATAAGAATTTTTGTGTTTTTTTCAAATATTTCCTTTTCTTCATTTTCTGTTTATTTTTTAAATTTATTCGCTTTTTATTAGAAGAAAATTTCATTCTTTTTTTTTAAGAAAAGAAAAAATAAAAAAGAAAAGAAAATCCGTGAAAAAAAACAACAACAATAAAAACAGAATATGGAAAACTGAAAAATTTACATAATATTTTTCTTGATATGCAACAGAAGCTTTACACAAAGATTTTATTTAAATGAAAATCGTTATGTTTTTTCTTCTCTCTTTTTTTTCTTATTATATCTCTTTCTTACTCTTTCTCACTCATTTTTAGCATATTTTCAAAAAAATTTTGTAAAAAGGTACTTATATAATTTTACTTTGCCAGTCAGTCCATCTATCAGTCCTTCTATTAACAAAACTGGTACAAAGTTCGAAATAAAGAAACGAAATTTGAACTTCGGATAGTTATCGCCTAAAATTAGTTTTATTGAACATTTTTCTGTAGACCCATTCTTTACGAGATTACGGTCCCCCAAAGTCCGGAAAAGCCCTGTATTTAAATAGTTATAACAAGAGTTGTATAAGATATATTTCCATCTAACGACAACAGACAACTGCTTTAATAAGATTTATAAAAATATAAGGGTTACCATACGGTACTTTAATTTACTATTATGCAAAGCTCAAATAAAACTAAATTTTTAAACCTTCATATCATCTAAACAGCTTAAGTTAGAAACTTGAAATTTTGGAAGATACTTAAAAATAAGTATGAGTCATCTAAGAAAATTTTTTTGTAACATCCACTGTTTAAGAGTTATAAGAGGTCAAAATCCGAAATTTTTCTATATTTAAATACCTGTACCTTAAAAACCTGTCTAAATTTTAATAATAATATAAAAAATCTTAATTTAAAGAGCTTCTCTAAAATTGAAGAAAGTGTCTCTCAATTTTTTAAACATTTTTGCTAATACAATAAAATTGTAAGAAGAGGTCCTAATTTTACTGCAAGTCACAATTTAATTCTTTATGTCTGAAAATTGTTGGTCGGGGGAGAAGGGGTTAATAAATAAATTATATGTGATCAAATAAATAAATTACAATATTATTAATTTAAATGTTTGTTACCCAAAACTCAGTTCCGTTTTGCACAATATAGTTTTGGAAACGTAATTTTTTGAAACCCCTTGGTATTTTTCATTACTTCTATTTTTGTGCCTTTGTTGCTGCTTACTTTCGGTTCATTTGAAAAATTGTAGAGAAAATTAAGAAACAACAACAATTTAAATCCTTATGGTTTTCTTCTTTACAAAAGAGAAAATGAATCCTTTTACTTCTGTTTTATTTTTCAATTTTTTTTTTTTTTAAGTTTTCATCTTCAAATGAAAAAGAAAGAAATATATTTCCATCTTTTTCATTTTTCTAAGAAAGAAAAAAAAAAAAAATAAAAACAAAAATCATATGCTACAGCTGCTACTTGGTTTTTTTTTCGAACTATGTTATAGTTACTATTGTTACATACACCATAACTATTTCGAAAAGATGTTAAAGTTTATAAAAAAAAACTAAGCGGGAGCGTTTTACATTTCATTTCTTTTGCATTTTATTTCGTAATTATATCAACCATGTCATGATATAATCGACAGAGTAAATGATCGTGAAAAGTTTGATAGAGAGAAAGAGATAGAAAATGGGGAAAAAAACGAGATAAATTATGTGTGTAAATAATAAAAAAATCATTTGTCTTCTTTCTTCTTTAAAGCAAAAAAAAAAAAAAACAAAAACAAAACAAAAAATAAAAAGAAGCTGTAAAATGCAATATTTAAAATTGCATAAAATTTATATTGATTTAAAAAATCAGGTGCGTAACAAACATTACAATTTACGGTATTTTCAACTGGAAGTTTTTCTATTCTCTTTTCATATAAACTTGGTGCTTTATTACCTGGAATTTTAATATTTTCAAATAAATTTGATCTTTTTTAAAATTAAATTGATAGCAAATTTTTAAAAGAAATTATTTTTTTTTGTAATTGACGAACGAAAAATGGCTCCGGATCTTGGGACCCAGAAGTCGTACTGATAATAACCATAATAAGAAAAACTTAGTTCATAAAAAACGTTTAGCTACAAAGAATAGCCTCTAAACTTTTTCTTTTAATAATTTTTTAGGGCGGGCTTGTAATTGGAACTTTTCGTTGTATTTGGGTTCTACTATAAAATCTGTGAATACCTTTTTTTAAATATTTATATATATTTAATAATATATAATTAATACATTGATCCGAAAAGTGGATGCGAGCAAAAGTGGTTTACTTAAAACAGAACAATTAAATTAAAAATGTTGGGCCTATTTTTATTTGAAAAAAGATCAATTTCATTTAAAAATAATGTAATTTTATATGAAAATGAACCAAACTCACGTGAAAAGAGTATACATTTATTAGTAGCAACAGTTTAAGTTAAAATTTTTATTAATGAAAACGATTTTAAAGATTTTTAATTAATTTTTATACCTTATTTGAATGGAAAATTAGAAAAATTTACTTATTACAAAGTTGCTACAGTAAAAAACTCTCGAACATAAATTTAAATAATAATTAATCACTTCTATATAATGCGATATAATGATACGTAAATACTACTTGCATATAAACTAACCATTTGCAAAGTAAACGAAAATCTTGTCTCCAATAGATAAAATGAATTTGTGATTGAATCTCGTCATAGGTAGATCTAAATTTGGCCATAGAATCCGCCGCAGACTAATATTATATTTACTATTATAGTTCTTTAGATACAAGCAATTTTATATTAGTTATATTGAATATTTAATTAAATTATTTTATACAATATAAAGGTCTGATACGGATTTTCTTTACTTTGATTTAGAAAATGAAGATGTCAATAAAGTGTTAAATGATCTTACGGAATCTTACATTAGGAAATAATGTAATTAATTTAATACACTCGGTTTATTTCAAAAATTATAATAAATTATGTACCATCAATTTTTGTAAACATGCCTCCGCATATTTTAAGCTCTTTTATAATAAAATAAATTTAAAATAGCATTGTCTAATTGACATTATATTCTTGTACAACACTGATATGTAAATTAACAATAATTCATGTACACCCACTTAAAGAGCTTTTTATTATCAAGTCAAGTCAAAGATATCAAAATATGCATTTATAATACAATATAAAATATTGCTTAATTCTGATGCACTATAATTATATTCTAGACACTCTAATTGCAATTTATACAAAATCTGACACAACTATTGTATCCTAAAAAAACAAAGTTCTAAGTAGCATCAAGCAAGGACTTTAAAGAGTAAAATTTTATAAAACTATGACGAAACATTAAAGAATTTAGTTTTTGGACAAATGTTTCCAGGATTGCAAAAATTTCTAATGTTGACTTATTTCAACGCTCAATTCAAATTTTGTACCCGAATATTTTTAGAACGATACACATGCATACATAGGTTAATTAATATTTAACACACTTAAATTTCGAATTGAGCGTTGAGCTTCGTTTATAACTTTTTGTTTAAAACCATTTAAAGCTTGTAATTAAAAGTTTGCATATACAGCAAAAGCCGTTATACATGTAAATAAAGATAGTGCTAGAACATTCTTTTTATACAGAATGTCCTGTTTTAAATTATTTTTCAAGGAATAGTAAAATTAGGCAACTTGCGACTCCTTTAATTGCTTGTAAAACTTAAAATTAGAAATTCTTCTGGAAAGCTGCTTAAGCTGCGTCGGACAAACGCACAGTAAAAATTATTAAATAAATTTTAATAAATTTAAAGAATACTAATGATAAAATTATTTCTTTAGTGAAAAAAACAAATGCATAAAAAATTTCTTCAGTGAATAAAGAGTAAATTATTTCTTTTGCACTTTTGCCATCTTCATTTAACCTAAAAATTTTTTTTATTTTAATTTTCTTGTTTAATTTAATCTTTTTTTTTTGTGTACTTTTCCTATAATCAAGTGTTCAAATTTACTTAAGGAAATTTTTCAAAGAGAAATACTATGTACTAAAGTGTAACTAAGATTTAATATTGTTTAATAATAGTTATGTGTCAATGTAAAAATTTACATAATTCTTGTAAAGTTTTTTAATTTATTTTATTTTTTTTTTGCATAAAGTCTTTGTAAATTTAAGAACTATTTATAATAGAGAATTTATAGAAAAGTTTTCGAAGGCTTTTAAAAAATAGGTTCCTAAAAGAATAATTTAATATAGGCGGTTCAGTTTTTACCAATGGTTTGAGAAAAACGAATTCAGTTTTAATCAATGTTTTTTGGAAACTTATTCTCATGTTATCAGTAATTTTTCTTTCTATTAAAAATTGGTGATCAATGCGGTGTCCGAACTTGCACTTTCTCAGAGAATAAGAAATATGATTGTTCATTACAGAAACTAATTTACATTCATTTGAGACCCCCAAGCTGATTTTTAAATTTACAAGCATGTGTAAATAAAAGTTTATCAAATTCGCTAAATCTCTTTCGTCCTCAATATTTTTTTGAGACTAGAGAGGCAGAAAGGAAAAAATACTTTGCTCCGATCAGAAGTTATGTTTTGAAATAATCAAATGCCAAATGCCCGATTTCGGTAGCCGAAGTATCATTTGCCAGCATTTCTTCATCGTTGCCTTGTTTTCTAGTATTGTTCATTGCCTGTTCTTCATTTGCCAGTATTTTTCAGAATTAATGAGTACTTTGCAGAATTATTTAACTTTCATTAATAACAGCTAAAGTCATTTTTTTTTGGATATTAAAGTGGAAATAAGTCCGCAACGTACAAGCAAGTGTAATACAGGAAAATGAAAATACAGACAAATAAAATACTTTTAAAATAAATCCAGGTTAAGTTTTTGAGTTATCGTGCGGACGGACATACATAGCTAGATCGATTTATTTTTCGATTCTGATCCGATCCATACACTTGAGTCTTTATCTATCCCCCCCCTCCCTCCTTCTCTGCCTCACAAACGTAATGGCAAGTTTATTATACCCTTTGACTATGTAGTCATACGGGTATAACAATTTTGGAAATTTTGTTTTCATGTAAAGTGAAACTTTCCTTCGAATTTAAAACTGACATAAAAATAATAATTACTTTGTCCCCAAAGAACAAAATATAGAATAGGTAATTAAAGAAGGCCTGACATTAAAACTGTTACAATTCCTCTTTCGTTTCGGAAACCTATTTTAGACAAAATGCCCTTTGTAATATAAATATTAGTCTAATTTTATTTAATTAAAAATCTCATTATTCATAAAACTTTTGAAATAACTAAAAAATAATGAATTTTTATTAAATTTAATTCCAATATTTATTATCTAATTTTTATAAATAAAATCTAAAAATACAAAAAATTACACTGATAAAATTCAATTATAATCCAATTGAATTTTAAAATTAAAAATTTAATAAAGTTATAATTTTTTTGATTATATGTTTTTATAAAGTTCACTGAATTTAATTACTCTGTAGTAAAACAAATAAGTTTATTTTGATATTATTGATATAATATATTGAAAAAAAAAATTTTATTTACAATATTTTTAAATAATTTTAATATAGTATTGCTTTTATTATTAGACTTATTTAATACATTATATACAAATAGACAGATAGAGTTTCCAATTCTAATATTCGTCAGCGCAGTAGTTTATAAATTAATTAAATTTTCGAACTTTAAAATAATTTCGAAAATTTGCATGGAGCGCTTTGCAAGCTTTGAAATACATAGTTGATTACATTGCATAACATTTGAAAAAATCCTATTGCATACTTTTACAGATCTGACAGGATAACTCAGTGGTAAAGTGGTGGCTTTTCAATCGAAAAGTCTTGGATTCAAACCTTGGTCGGATTATATATATTAAAATAAGTCCAAATGTCAAATCGGCAAAGGATTAATATTACCAGGCAATATTTACTATTGTCTGGTACTACAAATAAGTAAATAAATACTTTTACAGCACCCAAATAAGTGACGAAAGTTTTGCTAACTAGCACCTTAGCTACTTTAATCAATTAACAGATATATGATTGAAACCTTGTTTTGTAACCAAATATAATTTAAAATATAAAATATATAACATAGAACAAATTTAAAAAATATTACTTATAAATTAATAGAACGTATTGGAAGTCGGATCCACAACTTGCCGCAAGGTCTAGGTTTTAGAATGGCATATGCTATCCTCCATATAAAACAATAACAACAAATTGAGCAGCGGCATTTAATTTCACAAAAAAAAAAAATCTTTTTAATCCTTATTCTGATCCTTGGTATTATTCATATAGCTTCTAGGGAACTTGACCTACAAATTCTCTCCAAAAATTTTCAATTTTCCTGTTGCATTTATATTAAAACGTTTTAAAATCGTCAAAATGTTTGAACAATTTTTAAAGAGGAAGGACAGAAAATTATTTAAACTAAAGTCAAAAAATATTTCCCTATCACCAAAATCAGAAATAAATAAATAAATAATAAAAAATTAGATTATAAATATTTCCCTATTATACCTGAAATATATACAAATTCATTATTATTAAATAAATCATCACTATAAATAAAAAAAAAATGAAAACAAGTAATGAATAAAAACCAAGGGCTTTTAAAAAAGCATATTTTCAAAACTACACAATGGTATCTATTATAACAGTCAACTTTCAACTTGATAGTTGAAAAGTATCAATAAATTTCTTGAAATGGTATTGTGAATTGCAACTTTTCAACTATGTAGAAAAAATTGTGAATTCATTTATCAACTATCAACCATCAACTTAAAATTACTATCGCGAAATACAATATAAATGTTCGTTGTCAATTATTACATCAATGAAAAAATGTTGGGTAGCAGATTTGAAAAAAAACTTTTTGAGCAGAAACAATAGAAGTTAAATGAAATAAACTTTATATTTAACTTAAAAGTAAGAAAAATTTAATATTTTTAAGGTACAAAGTACCAAAGGATTTGATAAATCTCTAATATTTCGCCTAGTTATGTTCATTTACTTTGTAGATTCTTTTTCTGAGTTAGTATCCAAATACCAATAAATTGATGCCATTATATTTTTTAATTTAATTCAAACAATACAAATTACACAAGTTAGGAAAATAAAATTTTGTCAAAATAATTAGTTAAATTCACAATAGAAAATTATTTATCAATATTCACAATGAAAAAAAAATTTTTCAATTAAATTTCACTATACTAATTTTTTTGATAGTTGATAAAAGTTGATAGTTGACTGTCATAATAGAGGCCGATGTTCCATGTTAGATTAAAGTTTTTTCAAAAAACTCTTACTTATTTCTGATTATCGATTTTCTCCCTAAATTTCCAGTTCATAACTCAAAAAGTTTGACAAGTCAAGAGTTTTATAAAAATTCAATTTCTAATAACGGTAAATTAAAGTATCGTATAGCAACCTTATGCTGTTGCAAATATTTATAAAGCAGCTATCGTTTAATTAGATTTAGAAATGTTTATACCAGATTGAAATATGCATTACAGAACTTTTGTAATAGGGGTTAGAACATTTTAAATATAGGGGTTTCCCACACTCTTGGGGTAATGTAGCTCTGTAACAGCTGGAGCTACAGAAAAAAGTACTTTTGTTTTTTTAATTTAATTTAATTTTAAATACCTAAAATTTTTATAGTAAATTTTTTTCCAGAACTTATAACGGTATTTACAATTTCCTTTCAGTATTTCACAAAGTGTAAAAGTTTTGTAAACATACGTATTGACGAATGGACACAGTTAAACAAACTATTCAGCCACATTTTTTTAAGTTTTTTGAAAATGTGCTAAAATAAAAAAAACCGGATTCAATTTATCTACGATATAAATGAAGATATATTCTAAAATTTTTTTTTATTTGTTGTATTTTGAAACATTATTATTATCATCACTATTGTGTTGTTACAAACAAAATTGATAAAAAAAGAACTGAATAAAATGTTTATATACGCACACACACACCCCTATGTGTGTATACACTACAAAGGATGAATCAACCTCCAATGACAAGTAAAATAAAATAATCAGGTGATAGAGGATCAACTAAAATAAAAAAAAATTACCTCTTTAACCTAAATTATTTTTACAAATATTTATGGTGAAAGGGTTAATAATGTTAGCATCCGACCTTTAACCCTTTTTTTTTTCTTTAATATTTTTTTTTTTTTTTTTTGTAAATATGTATGTATAGGTTTTCTTTTTTGTATTTCGGAGAATTGAAAAATTGTTCAGAGATAAAAAGAAAAAATATATTAAACGCACATACAAAAACACACACGCATTTATACAAATATACTGATAAAAAAAAAAACAAGATTTTAAATGACGACCATTTTGAATAATTTGTTAAAAATATTTGGTAGGTAACAAAATAGATAAAAATAATAGGAAAATATGCTCATTTATGCACATTATATTTTTATTTACGTCAATAATATGTATAATATTATATATATATATATATATTTATATATATAAATATGTATTTATTATGTGTATGCAAAAAATGTATAAATAACATTTGATTTAACATAAATGGTTAAGAGATTATTGTTGATTTAACATAACAACGGTTAAAAATTTTTTTACAGTATTGCTTTTGTCATCCTATGTTTAATTTTTTCTTATAATATGTTGGGGTTCGGTTTTTTACAATTTTATTAGTAGCTATTATTAGATCAAAAGGTTAATGCATATTTTTACAATTATTTGGTTGTTAAGGGACGGTGTGGTATTGGTATGACAACACTAATTGTGCTGTAAATTTGTAATAAAAATTATAAAAAGTTCTATTCCAATATCCTATTAGCAATATTTTACAAAATTGGAAGACAAATGGGTTAATGATTACAGGAACCTGGTTTCACAGCCAATTGTACAAACTGTAGTAAATTACACAAGGAGCGAAAACCAAACTAGAATGTTGCAAAAAAGGTAAAGTCTTATACACAGAAAGCGGTCATTATATTCCAGTTCCAAAAAAAAAAATTTCTTCAAAGTTTTACTGAGATTTTGAAATTCACATTCAGAAATTGGCATGTTAGTTGATTGAGTACGGTACAGGCATTTTATTTTATTCGTTTGAAAATAATATTATTTGTGGAAATCTTCTCGGTGGCCTGTAGATCGGAATATCATCCGTCGTACAGATTTTCATTTGGACAGGAGATTCTATGGGACTGTTGGGTGTGTAGTTGTTGATCAACTTGATTACTTCTTCCTTAACGCATTTCTCTTCCAAATGATGTACATCAGGTAGGTTGTTTTTACTTTCGTTATCTACATCAATTTCTGCCAAATAACAAGTGTTGCTTTCTTCGTTTCTGGTCGTACTTTCGCCTGAAACTATTTTTTTTGTGATATTTACTTTACCGTCTTCAATTTGCACTGTAGCTAACTGCAAAAGGTTCATTCCTAAAATTAAATCTGGTTTCATAAAGTTGCTGTTGACAATATGAACTTCAACATTTTCAAAAGTGTTATTTATATAGTATATTTTCCTCCAATATTTTTTTCTTAAATAACCTAAAGACACTTTAGGCACTCTCATTAAATAACGTAAACAAGTGTATATTCTTTTAAAATTATTTTAAGTTGTTGCAATATGAGTAGGGCTTTATATATAATATATGTACTCCAAACCAGGTCTTCAAACTCAACTCAGCTACCATTCACAATTGTGTTCAAATTAATGGACTGAATATAAATAATTAAAAAGTATATATCTTTAATAAAAAATACTTTAATATCACAATACAAACAAATAATTTAATTTAATAATATAACTCACAGATACAGAATACCTTATAATTCAAATGTAAAATGATTACAATATATAACGAAAACAATTGTAGCTAATGAAAATTCAAGACGTTTACAAATCAATTATTTTTTTTAGAATTTTTATAGATTTATCAAATTTTTGCATTAATTTCTTCCACTACAATCTGAAAAAAACATATACTTATATAATTTAAATAATAGAAATTATATAATGAAATAAAATAACAATTATTTTTCGGCTAAAAAAAATCTGATACAGAGGTAAAGGTATTTAAAATAAATTTAACCTTAATAATTTTTTAAGATACTCATCAAAATCACTGCTTCTTGGAACATCATGCACCCAGTTTTCATTAAAGCCATATTTCATTATAATCCTTTCTTTGTTAAAATTAATGTTTTGCAATCACGCCTCATTTTTTTTTTCATAGGTCAACATTAAAATTATCTTATTTGGGTAACTTGGAATGGAAGTAAAATTTTTCGGTTGAATTTTATATTGACTTCTAGATTTTACTGAATATATTATGATAAAATGTCTTTTTTTTTATTTTCAAAAAAAAATCGTAGGTTTTTTGAGGTTTACACAAAAAAAAAATATTATAATTGGGAAAAGACCCTTTAAATATGTTTATATATTTACCCGAAGCTTATACCATTACATACATTGTAAAAAAATTACAAAAGAATAGAAAATAATAAAAAATAATTCTACAAAAAATATAAATTATCATATTCAAGGTGAAATATTTCCTTCCAGGTTTTCTTCATAGAAAAATACTGTTATGGGTGTTGAAAGGACAAGGAAAATCATATTTTATTATCCGTTTCCATTTAATAATTTTAGTTCCATCAGTGATCAATCTAAATTTAGAAGTTCATTTTTTTATACCCGTATGACTACATGGTCAAAGGGTATAATAAATTTGCCATTACGTTTGTGACGCAGAGAAGGAGGGGGGATAAATATAGGCTCAAGTGTATGGATCGGATCATAATCGAAAAATAAATCGATTTAGCTATGTATGTCCGTCCGTCCGTCCGCACAATAACTCAAAAACTAAAGTAGCTAAGATCTTGAAATTTTCGCAAATGCGTTTTTTTGCAATAGCCGTCATCGCTATTTTAATCCAGCCATTTTGGTCCATGGGTTCGGGTAGCTGCCATACAACTCCTTCTTTTATATGAGCATTACACTACACATTATGAAGCTGGGTGTCTGAAATTTTCCCAAAAGTAATTAATCGGATGATATAATGTATATGTTACAGTCATACGGGTATCCGTATTGATATTGGAGTTGACACAGTCTACTCCACCACACTCTTTCTCGTTTTCAAATAATTTTTTTCTGTTTAAGAAATATACCCTTGATTTTCATTCATAAAAAATGCGACTATTTACAGTTTATATGATTTGATAAGTCTGGTAAGCTTTTACAACTTAAAAAAATCAACTTAAAATTTTTTAATCTAATTAAAAAATTTCAGTTTAATATTTAATTTCCAAACAAGTTCGACTCGAGATATTTTAGTTCATATCAAAACTAACTCTATTTATTGGCAACGTGTCATGTGGCGACCTGTCATATATCCCCCAAAGGAGGGATATATTGTGATATAGTTATATATAGTGATATATTATTATTGTTAATTTTAAGTTGTTTATCTAACAGAAAGCCTTATTTTTGGTACTGGTTTTGTTCTTTTTTAAATGTTTTAAGAATTTTTTTAGGTAGGTCATTAAATCCTAAATGATGACGTTTTATCCCATTTTGGTAGGTCATAAAATCAAAAAATAACAAAAAATTATTTGTATGATATGTCCCACCAATTTATAATAACATGCCAACAACATTTTCCAATTAAAAAAACTTTCCAAAAAGAAAGTCCAATTGGAGTTTTTTGTCCATCGAACACTATTGGGCGAACATCAATGGGCAATGCTAATATTTGACAACAAAGACAACTCCAAAAATATTTTGACCTAACAAATGCCTTTATATAAAAAATTATTAAGAACATCTGTGAGTTGTAACAATAGACCAAAGAGTTACATATAAATCGAAAATATTTCAATAATTGTTTTGAATTATTTTATCTCTCTTTTTTTTCCAAAATTGTTATCCTTCCAATACAAATATCTTAATTATTGCTTTTAATGTAAGCAATTATACAGACTATTGTTTATTTGATTCTTATACAGACTATTGTTTATTTGATTATAAATATTTTTTCCAAACATTTTAAAAAAGGAACTGATTGAAATTACAATTCTTAAACGCGTTTATATCCCGTTATATACATATACATAAATAAATTTTTTATAATAATAAAAAAAACATCAATTTTAATTTGAAAATTTTTATTTAATTTTTTTTTTCTTATGTATAAAAATTCATTCAAAGAGAAAAAAAAATTTTTTACCAGTTATAACATGTATAAAATGACAAGTACACATGTACAGAGTGCCCGCTTGTAAAAGGGCAAAAATAAATGATGGAAGCAGAAATAATATTTTTAAACAGGGGGACCAAATTCTTCTTAAAATAAATTTAAAATATTTTTCGTTTATATTATGGATCTTTTAAAGTCTTTTTCAAACCTCAGACTTGGTTAAAGGATTGGTCACACTTTAGAGGTGAACGCACGTTGTTTAATCGAAAGCGAAAAACATTTTGACTGAATGAAAGTGTATTAACGCTTCCATTAACAGAAGCGAATTTTTATATAATATTTAAAATTCGTTTGTATCGTTTTGAATTCCAATCAAAATCTTCTTCCTAAATCTATTTTAATTAATTTTTTCCATCTATATAGTAGATCTAATATCCTAACGGTATTTGTTAGTTTTGGACTAAAAATTAATTTTTATGACAGTTTTTAACTGTCAAGTTAATATTTTTTTACTACTATGATTACAGTTATTATTATTTAGATTTTAGACGTTTTATGTGTGTTGATATCCCACCCCACCCCACAGACAGCCGGGCTTCTCTATTGGTGCTATTTAGTGCTATCTCCTTTAGTTTCAGAAATAATTTCGTCTGCTCAATAGCCAATGCTCGATTCCAACCCATTGTCTGATTTTGCTCACGTTCAATCCCCGCCTTTCTTCCATCATTAATATCCTACTGCATAAATTTTGATCAAACAAAATTTATGTAAGATACTCTGTATAGGTAGGCAAAGATAATATTGATCTGCATTTAAGATCAAAAATTTTTATTACATTTATGCAGCTATGAATCTTCCGTTTCAATAGAAACTCAATAAAAATTAATATGGCAAAAAAAAGAAAAATTTATATCTTTGGTTAAATGTGTATCCTTTTGAAAACGTATCCTCTGTACAATTTTCATTTTTATTTTACAATAACAGTGATATATTCATGAATTTTCCAATACTTTATATATATTTTTTTTTATTATATTTCATCTACTTAACTGTAGAATATCTAGTAAGTCCACTCAATAATGTCTTGGATAAAAAATATAAAAAATTTTATACACGAATTACTGACATTTCAAAGTGTCGAGTTTTTCTTTGTATTCTATTGGAGTAGAAAGAGATGGAAATAGTGTAGAAAAAAAGAATAAAGTAAATATTTTAATATTAGTATGTTTGTTTTTGTTTGTAGGTTTTTTTCCCATATATGTTGGGCATGTAAATTTGTTTCCCGGACCAATACTTATTCATGATTTTACTTTATACGTTGCTATAGGTGTGTAATATATACGTATAATATGAATGTGTGTCCATAAAACTTTTAAAATTTTTTAAGAATAGCTATTGCTACTTTTCAAAATTCAGTTCAATTTGAATAATAATCCTTTGGTCAATCCGTTGTTGTATTATTTCATAAGCCCACAAAAATGTTGTTTACTAATGCAATGCACCTATTAGGAAATATCTCTAAGCTTCCATGTACTAAAAAAATCCCAAATACCTCTTTACATCAACAAAACTGGCACGCTATTTAGAAACAATCTCTGTATATATTCAATTTTTGAATCTACATATGCCCGCCATGTCTAAATATTTTTCTTTAAGCTTTTTTAAATTTCCTCAAAAGATTTGTATTATATCACGAGTTAAGCGGGCGAATGAGTCTTATATACCAAATAGCTACTTAATTTTTTATCCTTTTTCACTTTTCTGTATGGTCACCTATTTTCCAACGAATTTATTTGAATTATTGACAAAAAGCCTACTTGCCCGCAATCTGCGAAGCCAAAGCCTATCTCAAATTATAAGTGGGGCTTTTTTTATTTTTATTTTATGGAATGTCCTCTACCACATACAAAATTATAAGTGAGTAGGCGTATTTCCTTTTCAGGTGGGGCAGTTAAATTTATTTTATATTATGATATAAACAAATCAGTTCTCAGTTATAAATAACAAATCTGATATCAGTTATAAATTATATATTTTTAATAGATAATATGATCTGACCAGGACTTGAACCCTAGGCTTTCCGATTTCAAATAGCTACTGGTAAGATAGATAAAGGTAAGTTGTGCTTATTTTTCTCTAAATCGCATATGTTCTTAAACAAATACCTGTTATAATTCTCATAATAATTATTAAAACTTTGGTTAGAGCAATGAGAAGTGTATGAGAGAAGTTCAAAATTATACATCAAAATTCTAGAAGAACAATAACCGAATTTAATGTGAAGATCCTCACTAATAATAAAATTTTAACTAAAATACTTAAAACTTATCATTAGATAAACTTAAGGAGAACCAAAAAATTAAGCAACACCGCAATCATAATAAGTATTCTTGGTGCCCTAATACAAAATGTCCTTAACATTGTACCATATTTTTTAATCTTTGTAACGCAATTCAATAGAACCCATTTGCTTAAATAACGTTTTTTTGCTTCTACTTGGGTGTGTGTGTAATTGTGTGTTAAACCAACACACACACACGTAATCAGAATAGTAATGATTAATTCTTTACCATACACTTTATAATGCATATATGCTACAATATACATATGTATCTATTATATATGTTTTTCTTAAGTAGGCGACGACAACGAAAAGTTGGATTGCATCTTTTTGGAATTTTATTTATTTCTTGTTGTTTTTTTTTCTTTATAATCCTAACTGTTGAATTTTTTTTTATTTTTTGGTTTTGTTAAAATTTATTCGCACAGGTCTTTAAAAAGTAATAAAATTTTTTATAATGCAATACTAAAAAAACAAGAACAGCAACAACAGTAAGTAGATGCAATTGACTTAGCAATTCCCAACACCTAAAAAATTCAATTGATAATTTCACAAACCTCCACTTCAACTCATTTCAGGAATATTAAGCATACAAGTATCTTGCATTAAATTTGAACTTTCTAACTTTTGTAATTGCCAAGATTTCCTGGTTAGGTCTAGGAAGACGTGGGGCGGCTATTCGAAACACTATCTTATTTCCTCTTAAATTTCAGACAGATAAAGAAGACAGGACACCACACTCTTAAACTAAATTTCTATCTTTATAAATTTCGATAATATGCTTATTAAGTTTTTGTAGGCATGTGATAACTGCTCAAATTACCAGTTTAAACCATTTCAAAAAAGAGGAAGAAGGGTCGAAGATATACTCGTTTACCTTTGGTTCGATCGAAAGCTTCTAAATTCTAACACATGGTCTAAACTTGTCCATTTGCAATTCCGCCTTACATTCTTAATTTGTAACCTACAGTATAAATTTTATCAAGATAGCATCATTATTTTTTGAGTTATCTGGCGACCGAACAAACGGACATCGCTAAATTGACTCACGAAGTGAGGTTCACCAAAAAGTTATATTGGTATTTTCTTACACATCTATCTAGTCCCGTTTCCATGGTTATAAACTCTGTGTCAAATTGAAGATACCCCTATACCTATTTTAGGTGTAGGTTATAAAAATATAATATAAAGTTGATAAATAATGTAAGTAAATATATGTACATGTATGTTATATAATATAAATAATATAACTGTAAAAAAAAATAAATATCTGATTTGCATACGATATTAGATACGGAAATATTTTACTATTAGTTTTTTTTTTTTTAATAAAAGACAATAAAATGCAATTGTAAATCTTAAAAAATGATAAAATAAAAAATAAAGTTTACATACTTAAATAGTTTTTTGCAGTCATAGTAACTTTGATTTAAATATTATTATATTAATATATACATATTTGTGTGGACGCATGCTGTATACGTTATATTTATGTAACGTATAATAGAATAAGTAATATATACATAATATAAAATGCATTTTATAATGGGGTATTATAAAAATTATATATGTAATATCTCTAAAAAAATTAAAAAAAAAAGATTCTTTGATTGTCAAATAAAAATATTTTATTGTTGCAGTAATAAATTTACCAATTGAAGTTTATAGAATGTATAACAGTATAATATATAATTGTTTTAAAAGAAGATTAAAGTTTATTAATGGTATTTACGGTACCTATATACACACTTTAAAGTGACACATACTTCTTATTTCATTTTAAAATAAAATGTATTGTAAAATAAATGTTAATGAAAAAGTATGTAAAAGCGAGATAAACCCTCCTGTTATTTTTGGGTAGTCTAATTGACTCTTCTTTTACCCTTCATTTTTATTATACATTCATTACTAAAAGGTCTATGATGAATTTAAAACTAATGATAAGATCTAATTCAAAAAGAGAAGAAATTGGAAAGGAAGAAGAGTTGTAATAAAATGCAACTCTCCCCGATTTTGTTGGAAAAAATGAAATCCAGCACAACCTAGTCGCTCATATTACTGCCAGACTACTAATATGATGTTTCTTCAAAATATTACAAAAACCTAGTGTATTAGTGTCTTACCCTCTTAATAAAAGTAAACTCGATTGATAATGAAAAAAATTAATTAAAGCACCTTAGTACAAATTTTATATATTAAGTTTGAATTGGAAAAGGTCAATACCATATTGAATTAACTTCATAAAAACAAAAAAAAAACCAAACTTACAGAATATACTCCATTTATATCAAATAGTACAATTGCAATTATTATTGTGAATTGCTAAATATAGATAAGTAGGAATCTATTGTAAATAAAATTATTTAAATGTCAATTGTCACTTGTCAAAAATAGATTTTGATAAAATTCAGTAATGGTAATAAAATAAGTGGATAGAGTTGTAATTTACAGATTTAACGAGTTTTTGATCTAAACTTTAATTTGTTTTAAGTTTTTAAGCTTTTCTTTAATTTATACTTCCTTAATCTTTGTTTTATGAACGGTTATGGTCGGTGTATACGCAGATGTCCTTCTGTTACATTATTATTCAGGCGCTTTGTTTAATTTAGAGTCCTAACTGCTTTTAGATTGTACGTTTTTAATCTAAATGATATGAAAAATATCACTTACAAGAAGAATTAAAATAATTATAATTGTTGTATGAAAAGACTAACAAAATCTTATAAAGTAAAGAATTTCTAAATAGTGCGAAAAAATTTATTAAATTTTTCTAATTGTAATACTTCCGAATTAAAATTCTAAATAATTTGTCTAATTTATCTGATATCATCATATGATATGATAAGGAGACCAAGGTTCGACAACGGACTGTAGTGCTATAGAAGAAGATCATATAATATTAAACTGCGTTAATTCTAAATAAATTTACACTTTTAGAATCTCAATTAAAACAACTTTAAGAGTTAATTCTTATTGTATTCTTATTTTGTAAAGGGACGTGGTTTCAATATGTTAAAGACACTAATACGTTCTAAAAAAATTTGCTCAGTTTCTTAAAACAAAATAACCATAATTTGAGAATATTTAAATAAAGCCTGCAAAAACTTGTTTTAAAGATTTTGGAACTGATAAACACTTCATTGTTGTTTAAAATTAAAGTAGTTAATGATTAATATCAATAAAACTAAGTAAATACTTTTATTATTATAAAGTGTTGTAGCAAATGCCTTGAGAAATTTATGAATAATAGGAAGTATTTGCTTCCTACTTTGAAGTATGTGCTTCATATCATTTGCGCTTGAGCTCTTGTCGGAAAAGAACAGAGATTATAAAACGTTATATTGAGTCACAGAAAATAAAGTGTAAGAATGTAAGATAACTATTCCCTATTTGGAAATAAAGAAGATGCTCTTACCAATTTTTCAAAAAACTAAATTCTTTTGTTATATTTAGGAAATCCTGAATTGTAAAGTGACGCAGGGAAAGATATTGGTATACATCAGACAGCAGTATCTAAAACTATTAAAGAAATAGTTTTTATAAGCAAAAATTTTAAAAAATTATAAGACACTTAAACAGGCAGAAATGAAGTAAAATGTTTCAAATTTAGGTAGAAAATAAAGCAAATGTTTCATGCTCTCACAAGCATCAGACTCATTACAGAAAGTATAATTTAAAAGTTTAAATTATCTTTATTCGTATGAGTTGACGCATGTGCTACAAAGTTGATGCTCTTGCTACGCTATTTTTCACTTTAAAGCAAAACTGTTGTTTTTATTCATATTAGTCATTATTCTCATTAGATTTATTTGCAGAATACAACTACAAATAAATAAGTTAAGTAATAAAATAAACACACGGCATTTGAAGTCCCATTCTAACACCTTCTGGATTTGTTCGGTCATTTGTAATTTGTCAAACAAAATACGATCACAAATAAGAAAATAAAAAAAAATTCAATTTTTATTTAAATCCCATTCAAATATTAAATTTTTTTTTAATTTCTTTTTTTTTCGTAATATTTTAAGAAATTATATTTGCTATAAGCAAATGTATTTTAAAAAAAAATTGCAATAGATAAGAAGGAAAGTAAAGTATCAATATAATTTATAACCCTTTTTCTATATTGTTTTTTATGTTCTTTTTTTAACTCTCGTTCTTTCTTTGAAATTCATATTCAAAAGTCAAAAATAAATCTAATAAAATCTTCATCAGCAAATATATACATATTAGTTAACAATACTAAAATTCATATTCTTTCATTGGATTCCTGAATGTCAGAAAAGAATATATAGAAATATAATAGGAAAAAGGATTTGCTTTGTATGTGTACGATAAGCAATTTCCCGACTTCTTTTTTCTTTTAAATTATTATGTATTAAGGCTATTTTTTCTATACAGATTCTTATTTTGTTGTAGTAGTTATTTTTTTCATTTCAATATTTTCTTCTTTTTTAGATCAATGTATATTTTTTTTTAAAATGCTCCCACATGGATGTTAAGTCAAACAATATTAAATACTCAGATCATGATACTCGTTTATTGTTTTTTTTTTGAGTTTCCTACACAAAAATCAAATTTCAGAATGATTTGGTAGATTTTCTAAAACGGTCCAAAATTTTCTTGTAAGTCATAGAGCCAAAAACAAAAAAAAAAAACAATGTTTAAACTCAAAACAATCTATAAATACTTTTTTACTGAATTTTTAACATCCTTTAGATTTTTGTAAAGTATTTTGCTGATATTAAATATTTTTTTTTATGGTTAGGACTTTTTTTTCACAATTTATTAAATTTGTCTGTAAAAAGGACACTAACAACAACAACAATAACATATTTTAAAAACAGAGTATTTTCACAAACATTATCTTCAACGACTAGATCTAAGTGTAGTTAAATTCTACTTGAAATTTCAATATTAAATATCAATAACATAATATGTGTGTATATGTAAAATATCCTTTATAATATTTTTCTTTGTTTTATTGTATTTTTTTTTTTTTTTTTTTTAGCTTTATATGAAAATTTCAATAAATATTATATAAATTTTATATTAATAATATTCTATATATATGTATAATATATATATATAATATATTTAAATATATTATGTAACAAGTTATGTAAAGAAATCAAGGGTTTTTAAAAAAGCTCATTTTAAAAATTATATAGTGTTTCATACTGAGTTTAGGTTAACAAATATATATAAAAATCATATATGTTAATATTATAATTTAGTTATTTCATCAATTCATTATTAATTATGAATAATAATCAAGTCTATACTTAAAATATAATCCCCATATACTAAAGAAAACCTGTTAACAAGTGTAGAAATATAATTTTGGGGCTTCAATGTTAACGTGCGAAATATTTATACAGGTGACCTGATTAATAAAAAAAGGAATTTTCTAATTTTCTCAAAGATTTAACACTACTTCCTTCCGCCCAAAATTTTTAGATTTTAGGATTTAAATTGTCACTTTCTTCAATTTTAATATCTTAGCTTTTTGAAATTAAAATTTTTACAAATACATTCACAGAGTTCTGAAAAATTTGATTTTCCGAAACAAATATGATAAAATCATGAATTGATCACGAATTAAACTTAAAAATCCAGAAGAATGCTTCTAAATGTCTTATAATTGAGTTTAAAGTATTTTAAAATTAAAAACGTTAATTTTTCAAAAAAAAATTAATTTTAAATACTTTATAAAAAAAATTCTTAAGTCCTAATGACACTTGAATACAAAAAATTACGAAATTTTTTCTGAGTAAATTCATGCTGAGATTAAAACAGCCAGCCCCTCCAGTTTTTCTGTTTAAAGTAATTATACCAAGCCCCTCCAAAATTTCCAGGTTAAAGGCATTAAACTGTGACTTGCACCAAAATCTGCCAATTTCCTTAAGGGAAAATTTATCCTTTGAGAATTTTCTTATATAAGCAAAAATGGTTTAAATTAAAACACTCCATTTCAAATTTTAAGGAAGCCCTTTAAGCGAAATTTAATTTTAAAATACTTTTGGAACAGTGGCCGTCAAAAAATGTTCTACAAGAAGTCATACTTATTTTTAATGATCTATCTGGCTCCACTTTAAATTTAAAATTTCTAATTTAATCCATTTAGAAGATATGAGAGTTTTACATAACATTAAATTAAAGTACAGTATGGCAACCCTATTTTTTACCGTTTCCAGAATGAAAATATATCTCTTGATACAACAATTTAAATGTTGTACTTTTCAGGACTTTGAGATTGTAGCTCAGTAAGGCGTGCATTTTAATATACAAAACATGTAGATATAATAATAGTCTTAAAATATGGATACAAATAATAATCTTAAATTTGCTTATTTTTAAATTTTCATAATAAATTTTTGTTAGAAAGAATTTTTTTACTAGTCTAAGTCTACCGATCAAAAAAAAATTATTTTTCTAAAAACTGTTGTATTGAAATAATAAAATTAAATTTTAAAAATTTTTTTTTATATTACACAAATTTTCAAAAACTTTATTTTCTATTTAACTTTATACTTCCTTACTGACTTCTTAAAATTTTATTTTCCTTTAAACATTGATATGATGGTCCTCAATTTGTACAAGAATATATTTATATATATATGTATATATATACACAATTGTATCTACAGTTACCATTTTCGTATTTGTAGTAAAATTTGAATAGTGGAAAAAGGACAAAATTTTACAGTTGATTTGATGCATTAAAAACTATAAGAAATAAAAAACAGGAAGAAATCCTAGAAATTCGTGTATTGAGCAGAAAATTTTCTTTTATAAATTTAATATACGTGTACTACCAAATAAAAATGTCTTTAACCAAAAGGAAAAATTTTGGTGTATTATATCGGGTGAATAAAAGACCATCATCGAGTTCAAAAAGGAAAATAAAAAAAAAATTAAACTGAAACTTTTATTATCGTATAATCTGATAAATTGTAAAAATGTAAGTTTTGACAAACTGAAGTACTCGTATATTATATTCAAGTTTTCCATTTTTGTTTTTTTTTTTTTTTGTTCAATTGGTATAAAAATTTTCCAATTCAGTTGTAAAAGATAAAGTTACAAGTATATAAATATAATTTTCATTTTTTTTTTTCATTTTATTTAAAATTTATCGATAGAATTCATGAAGTCGATGAAATATTTGTGAAATATTCAAATAAAAAGAAATTTATAGGTATTTTTAATATTGTCAAAGGTCATGTTAAAAAATTTTAAAGTAATAGGAAAATCATGATGGTAAAATTTTACTGTTTTTCCAGGGTTGCATAAAAATATCATCTATTTCGATGAAATATTTTTTCAAATGAGTATGAACCGATTGTTTTACAGCCATACAGATCTTGTCTAGGACCTGGTTTTGATAAGACAAGCTTTTGCATAATATTTAAGTTTAAATCTGGTATAGAAGGGTATCTTTAGTTTTTAATTGTTTCATGTTTTTAAAGTTTTTCTTTCTTTTTTTTTTTTCCTATGGGAGGGAAAAACCTTCAAAAGGCACTTGATAACCTAATCCCCCAGGTAGTGTGAGATTTTTACTACACTAAAACAACCTCCCCCCGTAGCCAAAATAATGGGATAAGCACCCTAGCTGCTTGTGCAGTATTATGGCTGAAAAGGTACTACTAGTCATAAATATAAATGACTTTTAAGGGTTGAATGGGCAACCCAGGAAGTATAAGTTGACATTCTTCTTGAATTTTTGCTGTTTAAATGAATTAGGAAACACATATGGGGGTAATGTCTTCCACAATTTGGAGGTGCGACTCAGAAAAGAGTTCCTAAATTTCAGAGTTCTTGTTCTGAAAAGCTCAACTGTATATGGATGTGATTGAGCTGCTAACCGTGTGTTACGGCGGTAGGGTTTGATTTTAGGCATCATGTTTTTGATTTCTTTTGAAGTATTGCCTAGGAGATATTTATAAAAAAGACAAGCAGCTCCTATACATTACGGCGGTGACTTAAAGACCTTAAGACTTTTGTGACGTTATTATCATTGATAATACGAATAGCTCTCTTTTGTATCTTATACAGATACTGAAGAGCGGTGCTGGGAGCTCCAGCAAATATGTGAGAGTTATACTCAGTCTCGGCCGAATATAGGTTTTATAAATTTGTAATAAATTTGGAGGTGTAAAGTATTTCCTACTCCTACTTAAGAATCCCAGGCATTTCGCGGCATCTTTTGCGACCGGAAAAATGTTTTATTTCAGTAACGGTTGTGTTTGTTTTTATTTGTTTTCAAAAGCGTAAAATTTAGATCTAAAATCACTCCAGTCTATTTACATAGACATTGTGTTTTTAGCAAAAATATTTTATAATCATGTAATTTCATTTCCATCTTTGAGTTCGTAACAAAACGCAATATTGAATTCTAAATATTATCATCTCTGATGTGATAAGGACTTCCATTTTTGTCTCTGAAAAAAACAGAACTTATATCTTTCAGCTAGGTCAAAACTTTAAGAAACATAATGTTTTAAATTCTATATTCAATTTCTTCAAATTTTTCAGAACAATTTGTAAACATAAACAGATTATTTTTTTTTTTATTTTGATTTTTGCTTCATTTACTTTTATTTTTATTCTTCGGCATTTCCTTTGTTCCCGTTGTTCGATCGTTCGATCGTTGTATGGACCCGTAAGTAGCATTTTCAATTCTTAAGTTTTAATTTACGAAGACTTGAAACTTATTTTTGATGGAGTTCATTATTAGCCATTAATCGCTTCCATATGTTAGTGCAGATTGATGGAGTTCGTTAGTAAAGACTCAAGCCCATGAATTAGGGCGGAATTTACACAGAAGTTGAATATCCTAATTTTTGTTCTCCTTGATATTTGGTAACTATTCCATATGCCTGGAATGTTACCGACCGCTGTTCTTGCCTCGTTGAACATTGAATATATTTCTTAATATTCTATTTGCCTTTACAAACATAATAATCAAATCAATATTAAGAAGGAACGTACTATATTATTAAAATACAAATACCTATATGTAAAACCTTTAATATTAAAACTTTAAAGTTTTAAAACTCTTTAATTTTTCCCCTATGAACAAAATTAAAAAAAAAAAATTTACCCTATTCCTTAACAAAAAACAATATTTTCCTAAAAAAGAACAATTTAATAAAACTATTATGCAAATATTACCTTTACAAAAAAAAAAACTTTAATTTTATTAAAGTAGCAAAAACCTTCATATTAATATATTTCTAATACTTTACAGTATTTCTATTTAACAAAAAATATAATTTTATCCTAGAATTTTCAACCAAAAAAAAAAAAAACAAACAAAAAATTAAAAAAAAACAATTTCTAAAATTAAACCACTTCAATTTAACCTTACTGACATACAGAACCAAAATCAAAAACCAAAAATTTATTCATTTGTTAAAATTATTCCTATTCTACTTTAAACTTTTCCATACTTTTTTTTTTCTTTTTTCAAAAATTTTCTTACCATTTTCACAAAAAACAAAAAAAAAAAACAAGAAACCAAAAAGAAAAACAAACAAAATAATAAAAATAACAAAAAAAAAAAAACAAAAACCCCAAATTCTTTTTAATAAAGCAAAAATTTGGTTTTCATTTCACCACACACTTTTTTTTTTATAACCTAATTTTTGTTTTTTTTTTGTTTTTTTTTTTTTTGAACAAAACGAACAATAAGCGAATTAATGAACTTCCTTCAAATTCAATATAAAATTTTGTTAAAAAGAAACCACATCACCGGAAAGCGACATCTGAATTCTATTCTAAAATAATAAAAAACAGCAATAACAACAAAAAATAATAATATATATATATACACATATGTATATATTAAATATAATAATAGATACTTATATGAATATGTAACATATTTTGTTCTTATTTTGAAAAATAACACGATTCAATAAAAGATACCCCTCTCTTTTTACATCCATATATATACATATATATATATATATACTATTTACAATTTTATAACTGAATATACATTATATTTATACATACACTTATAATAATATATAATATGCTATATATTCAATGTATACCTAAATAAAAGATATTTCCTTTAACATTCAGCAAGTTTTTCCGCAGCATTCAAGTTCATTTCCGTTCGTTTCATTTTATGTCATGATTTATTCGATACAAAATGTCAAATTGTTTAACCTATTCACAATTTAAAAAAAAAACAACAACAACAACAACAAAATAAGAGAAACAAAACAAAAATAACATAACAGAGAGCCGAAGACATTATACAAGATATAGTGAAAATCAAAATATAACAAACAGCAACTGAATAAAAAAAAAACAACAACAAAAACAAAATAAAAAATAAAAAAATATTTGAAAAAGAAATATGAAGTGCAAAGAAAAAACAACAACAACAACAAAATATAAGAAAAAGAGTAAATCAAAGGCAATGAAAAGGGGTAAAAGATAACTTTTCTTGAAAATTTTTTTTTTTCTTTAACTCAATTTATTCGGTTGAAAAAATGTTTTTATCCTTCTTCAAAAGTTTTCAACGCAATTTTTTTTTTTTTACAGTTATTTTTTTTTTTTTTTTTGTTTTTTTGGTTCACTGTTTTATATTATCACTATTTGTTGTTGTTGTTGTTTTTGTTTTGATTGTTATTTGTTGATGACTTGCAAGAGAAATTAAATTAAATCCCAACCCGATCTTCTTTGGGTTTTGGTTTTTCATTTCTTGCTTTTTTTTTGTTTTTATTTTTTGATTCTTAAAATAAAAAAAAAAAACAAAAATATTGGAACAAGGTTTAAGAGTGAAAGAGAAACACTTTAAGTTTTATTCTCAATTTAGTACCGTTATGAGTTTGTTAAAAATCAATTTTGAAAGTTTATTTTTTTTTCATTTTTTTATATTTTCTCAATTATTTTCCCTTAAGAAAATCTCAAAATAAAATCAAAAAAAAATATATATGTATGTACAAAAGTTCATAAATATAAAATAAATATATCATCAGTTAAAAAAGTTAAAGTAGATCTGTTATATATGTATATATTTTGAAAAGTTTTATAAATGTCACATACATGTTCAATGTGTATATACATATATATATATATGTAAATGTATGCTATATTTTCAATAAACTTTTATTATGAAGTAAAATTTGTGCAGATTTTTTATTTTTCATTTTGATTAAAACTATCTTTTGAAAAAAAAAGACAACAACAACAAAGTTGAAGTTGATCTTGAATAAAGTGATTTGTAATTTTAATACACTGAAAAATTGAAAACTTTTTTTTTTTTAATGTAATGTCAATATTTTTCACAAAAAAAATTTTCATTATTTTTTTTTTTTTAATCTTGTTGCTATTGGGTTTTTTTTTTTTTTTTGCACTTCTTCAATTACTGATTGGAATTTGTCTGGATTAAATTTAGTACAAGTATTTTTTCTTTTTTTTTATCTAAATTGAAACTATTGAATGGATTTTAAAGCTTTAAATGTGTATATGAAAATAGTTTTAAAGGAAAAGTTAAATTGAAGTAGTTTTCAGAATAAAATGAGGAAATAAAAACCATATATTGAGTTGTGAGAAGAGAAGAGGAAAAAGTGTATTTTAAAAATACAGAGATTTAAACTTTAAATTTACTTTTTTGTGGTAAAATTTATTATTAAATGTCAATTTATTGTTTGAGAACGAAATTGGGTTGGAATATTGTCTTGGTAGTCCATTTAAAAAAAATAACAAAAAATTAAGAAAATGTGTTATGGCTATACTTTCATATTAACTTGCCTTTGTCTTTCGGTTTATTTTCCATTCTCTAAGTTAGTAATACATTAATATTAGAAATCTGACCATAAATTCATGTGAACTGTATTTGTATGGTGCTTCGGTTAGCGAAGTGGCTTCAGGTGAAAACAGATCTGAGTTCGATCCTCGTTAAAAGATTAAATTATTTTTTTTACTTCAACAGAAATAATAACAAAAATTAGAAAAAAATTAATTTATTCAGATAGTTTCTTTAAATATTTGTAACTTTAAAAACTAAAATACTTGACTTTGATCATGTAAAACCAAAGACTGAATATTTATATAGCAATAGATCAAATCAAAATTTTATAACATTTCCGATCCGATCAAAATGAGCCGATCATCTACTAAAATAGTTAATAAACTTTTGAACCAATTTTTTTAAATTCAGTTGAAAATTCTTATAGTTTCTTCATTCTAAAGGACCTTAAATTGTCTATTTAGTTAATTGATTGAAAATCCTTCTCCTCTCTGAAATTACTCTTATATATTTCTACAATAGTACTTTACAAATAACGAGGCCTTATTGCTATAAAATCTCACATATTTAGTTTTCTGTAATTAAATATTAATATATCTGTACTATATGTTAATATATTAACGAAATAAAAATTAGTTTCTAATTTAAAACGAAATAAAAATTAATTTCTCAAAACTCAATAAAAAATTTTTCAAATTAAACATGTTTTCTAGTTTTTATAATATTAATAACATAGCTTAATTATTTCTTTGTTTTTAATATGTTCCATCCCTTGATACTTTAAGAATCATAAAACGGGAATAAATAATATACTTTATAATTTATTTGGCTTAGTCGTAGTCAACTATCTGTTTTTCGTTTGTATAAGATCACTTTTACCTTAAGGAATGTCCTTTATGTCCTTGATGATCAAAGTATCTCACAAAACTTGGAATGTCCTTTATGTAAAATCCATCATTGTTGATTAATACTTTACGCAAAATTTGTTTAAGTGTGCTATTTGAAAAATGAACTTGGGTCTGCTAACAGACTTAAAATTGGTTAACTTAAATTGATAGGCGTTGGAAAAATCATTATCAAAACATGTCTTAAATATTTAATTACATCATTTTTAATTGATTGTTGGTGTTATAGAACATCGTGTTCTTTACATCGTGTTATTTACATCGTGTTAATTTCTATAACACCAACTGAAACTAAACCCCCATTGAGCGGAGCAGCAACGTGTACCGGGTATTACATAGTTCTATTTAAAAGATTACTCTTTTTAGCACATTTTCAAAAAATTTTGTAAAAATGTGCCTATATAGCTTCACTCTGTCCGTCCATCCGTATGTTTACAAAAACTTTTACACCGTTTGAAATAGAGAAAAGAAATTTTAACCATGGGTAGTTTTTGCAAAAAAAATAATTTCGTAGAAGAATTTTTTTCTGTAGCCCCACCTGTTACGGGGCTACAGCCCCCTAATGTTGTAAAAAGCCCTATATTTAAATTGTTATAACAAGAGTTCTGTTACATATATTTTCAATCTGAAAACGGCAAATGATAGCTGGTTTCATAAACTTTATAAATTTTTACAAGGCAAATGTTTAGGGTTGCCATACGGTACAAAAATTTAACATTACGCAAAACTCAATTTTCGCAAAATTTTTGGCAACACATATCTTCTGAACGCTTCAAGCTAGAGTTTTGAAATTTTGGGAGAAGTTAGATACTCAGAAATTAGTAGGAGTCGGTTAACAAAATTTTTTTATCAAGCCCCCTATTTAGGAGCTATAAGGGCTCGAAAATTGAAATTTTGCTATTTTTAAACACCTATAACTTGAATACCTTTCCAAATTTTTTGTTAGTGATTGACAAAATTCAAAGCCATATAATTATATTTCAACATGTGTCAAAGGTTTTTCTTAATTTTGAAGGGTGACGAAGTTACAGCCCCTGAAAATTCCAAAAAATCCCTATATTTAAATTGATATAACAAGAGTTCTGTTAGGTTTATTTTCAATCGAAAAACGGTATTAGAGAACTGCTTTTATAGACTTTACAAAAATATGTTGCTTAAATGTATAGGGTTGCCATACGGTACTAAAATTTACCATTATATAGAACTCAATTTTTGCAAAATTTTTAGCCCCACATATCTTCTAAACGGTTCAAGCTAGGATCTCGAATTTTGGGAGAAGTTAGATTTTAAAAAAATAGTAGGAGTCAGTTAACAAAATTTTTATTTAGCCCCATTGAAGGGCTATAACAACTTTTAAATAAAAAATTTGCTGTTAGCAGTAAATTTTATAAGTAAGAAGTAACTATTTCCAAGTAAATATTTCCAAAGTTAAACTCAGTATGTAATACAATATAATTTTGAAAATGTGCTTTTTTAAAAACCCTTGGTTTTTTTTCATCACTTGTTTATTTAAAGAAAGTAAAATGTTTATCATATACAGAGACATTTAATCTCATAATTACCTCAAAATTGTTCAAAGCCAATTTCTTATACTACTTATAGCTTATTTTTTTTTTAATTATAATATAACTACTTTGAAAAAAAAAAAACAAAAAATTTAATTCATAATTATAAAGTCTCGTATATAAACTCATTAATTTTATGGAATTAAAAATGAATTTAAATATAATATACTAGTTTTTTAATATAATATATAATGTTTTTGACTAAGATTATTTTATACTTAAAAATGAATAATGTATATAAAATACTCGTAAGCATTCTAAAAACTTAATTTTTAAAAAAAGTTTCTATATTACTACCCACAAATATACCCACAATAATAAAATAGAAAAGATATTCAAAAATACTTTATTTGATTATAAATAAGTTTTATTTTTCACAAAATATTAAAACAATAAATTATAACTTCCAAAGTCAACTAATTTTAAAATTTTTTTAAAGCTGCTTAATACAAAATAATATAAACAATTTTTTTTTTAAAAACAACTGAATTACAAAATCAGTATAAAATATAAGAAATTAACTAAATAAAACATCCTTTCTTTATATTTAAAGATACACTCATGTCCAAAATGTAAGAAACATATTTTTGAATTCAATTGGTAGGTCTAAGAATTTATATAAGGCTTTTATAATATACTTGATTAAGAAATTTAATATATTAATTGACACCCCAGATTAGGGTCCTGAAAATTGTCTTAATGTAAACCTCAAACAGAGAAATAATTTTCAAGGATACTTTAATCCTTCAGCTTTAAAAAATATTAAAACAGGTCACAAAATTGCCGAGCGGGGCTCAATGGGTTAATCATTATAAATAGAAATAATAATTTGAGTTTCAAAATCACTCACTATAGTTTAAATTAATTTACCGACAGTTTTAGGGAATAGATAGAGAACTTACCCCAGCTGCTCTTTAAATTCCAATTTGAATTTCAATATTAAGAAATTAAAAGTATCTTAAAAACACAAACTTTATGACCATAAAAGAACTGTACGTAATATTTTGTTTCCAATTCAAAACTCGCAAATTAAGGGTTTCGTTTTGTAACTATATCATAAAACATCCCATCCTTATTAAAGTACAAAAAAGTCTTAATTTTTTACCATCAAAATTACATCATATATAAGAAGATACATATATAAATTGTATATTAGTACCATACATTTTTACAAACATACAAATTATAAAACATATTGATACATTTTATTTTGAAGTACCTAATAGAATATATTAATATGTTTATATATATACATATAAATGTTTTTATTTTATTTCTATTTATTACAAATAAAATAAAAAAACAAAAAACAGAAACAACAACAAGAAAAAAATTCAAGAAGAAGAATGTATAATTCATGAGAAGCTATAAAATTGCCCAATTTTCAGTACATTAAGAAAATTTATATCCTTTTCACACATGTCGAGCCCACCATTGCGCTTTAGAAAAATAAAATTTATTTATTTATTTTCTTTTCTTTTTTTATTTTGTTTTTTTTTTTTTATTTTTCAGTTTTTTTTTTCTTTATTTTATTTAAAAAAAAAAAAGAAAAACACAATATTAAATTATTACATTTGTAAACGTATGTGTTAAAATGATATTAACATTTAAAAAAAAATAAAGTAAAAAATTATATAAATGAGAAAATTGTTAAATCTTTAATACAAATTACAATGTATAAGAAATAATATGAAAAAATTTTTCCGTTATTGAAATTTCTTAAAATTAAAAATATTTTATAACTTTTTTAATTATTTAAATATAATTTAACATTTAGTTTTGATTTTGATAATGAAATTATAATAGCTGGACTAATTCACAATTGATTTTCTTATTGTAACTTGGTATCTCCTAAAAGTATGCAATATTTGTTTATTTAGAGTTTCTTTTGATTTTTAATGAAGGTATTTTCAAAATTGTAAATTAGAAGAAGGTAGTATTACTGTAAATAAGCATATTGATTAATGATAATTATAAAAATAGTTGTAAGATTCAAATTTAAATAAGATATAAAAATTGAAAGATTAATTAGAATCAGCCCGCAATGGCCCTGGCAACCGAGGGCTTTACCAATATTTCGTAGTAATTGTAATGCGTAATATTCGAATTAATGAATATATGAATGAATTTTTAAGAATTTCACAGTTTTTGGATGGCATAATGGTAAAAATTCATGGTAAAATGGTAAAAATAAAATCAATATTAGTACTTTTTATTGAAAAATCTCTGATGCATCAAATACTATTAATAGCATATTAATATCCAAGATTATGGTTTTTGTATGATATCAAAATATATGTATGTCTCAAAAATTAGTGTACCCAAGGTTTTCTAAAAATCTCTTATATATATTAAATAAGCACCAATTCATTATAAAGTATCTTATAACTTGTAACATAGTTTTACGATTATCGATGATATAATACTACTGAGTTAAACGGGTCTAGGAACAATTTGCATCATCAATAAACCTGCTGATTGATCGGTAGAAACATATTTCATAAAACTTAAACAGAAGTTCATACTGATAATATCTTAAAATATTGAGTGCATGAATCAGTGATATTGATCTTTTGAACTTCCATAAGTCAAGAGACTGTACAAAGAAATAAAGATAGATTTTCCAGTATTTGATCGCATTGCTTATTTTTTCAATAATAATATTTCTTGAATGGACAGCATGTGAGCTCTCTAATTATGTGATATACAATATAATATGAAGGACTCAGAATCAAACTGGTTTAAAAAGGAAATTACAATGATTAAGCCACTTTAACACTAAAAACAAAAGGAAAGTATCATAGACCAAACAAAATACCACAGATGTAATCGGAAAATGACCATTTTCTAATACGCAACCCGAATTTATGTCTAATTTGTAGAGGTGAAGGCCACTTTAGTTTTGATCTGAATCCCTTATGGTACTGCGAATATCAAAGAGTTTTAAAGAATTGTAAGTCCTCTGAAAAGGTGAAAAAATTAAATTATCCTTGAACAACATTTTGAAATTTTAATTCGAAATTCTTAAATTAAATTTTTTTACACATTACTAAAGTTTGATAAGATTTAAGGCTTTATTAGGTAATTTTTAAATAAAATTTTCAAACATTTTGGACAGACAGACATTTCAACATTGTAGTTTTTACTACAGTTTAAAAACAGTCTAACTTTTATATACATTTTGTTTTTAGTTTTATTTTTTAAGAACCATAATAAAGAAATTGTTGCTGCGTTAATAGTATTTTTTCAACTTTCATTTCATATTTCATTTATTCTTCGTTTTTTTTTTTTAGTGAATGTTTGTAAAAACATTTTCTTTTCACTAATTTTTTGTTTTTCTTTTCATTATAATCATCTTTTATACTCATATTTTACTTCAACTTTTAAAAGTAAACTTAAGAGTCTTACATATGATTTTATTTTTAGTTTTTCTTTTTTACTTGGTTTCTTTAATCTGAAAATGTGAGGGGAAACAGCCAAAAATAAAACACTTGAGAAGAAGAAAAACAGGCCATCACATATTTACGCACAAACGCATTTATATACATATATTTTAATTATATATATATAATATAATAATATAAAAATTAAAAGAAACAACAAAAATCGCGCTCCATAAAAAAAAAAAAAAAACAAATTCTGAGCTAATGTTACGTTTTTACACAATAGAGGGTTCTGTTTATTTGTTATTTTTGGGGGTTTTAAATTTATTACAAAATGAAAATTAAGTTTAAGGGCAATTTTCAGTCTACCTAATCCTTCAGAATTAATAATTTTTTTTTTCTCATTCTTTAAATTTTCGGTTCCTCTTTTCAAATTTTCTTGTGCTTGTTTTTATTTTATTTTTTTTTTTAATCCCTTTAGTTCTACTTAACGATTCAAGAACTTACACTTGTATCAGGAGCATATCGAAATCTCGCATATTACTATCCCGTTTCTCAAAATCACAAGTTTCTATAAATTTGAGTTTTTCAACTTTCACGATTTTTAGTCTCTCGTTTCAAAATCTTCTGGTTCAAAATATTGAGCCTCTAAATCTTAGAATTTCGTGATATTTTTTTAAAAGTGTCTTAGTATTTGCAAAATGATTCAGATTAAAAATTAGGGTTTTAATATTTAGTGATACGGAGCTTAGGCCTGGGTGTCCTCATTATTTTAAATACTTTGTTTTTGGCATTTCTTAAAAAACAAATTACGAGACACTACTCTATCTGAAGCACTTAGGAGGACAATTCATCTAAAGTTAAGGAACACAAGTTAAATATAAAAAAACACTTTTGCATCAAACACTATTGAAACCTAAAATATAGCCTACAAACAAATTTAAATAGAAGATGCCGCCCTAACAACCCAATCACTAGGTTATTTATGTTTTGTATATTACCCGCTACTTTTGATCATTACATTTGGGCACCCGAATTAGCCGCAGTACTTTGAGTTTTATTATAAAATCCATGAAGATTTCTTCATTATTTTTGTGGTTTTCGCTTGGACCGACGGATGGATATCTGGATGACGCTAAATTGACTTAGGAGGTGACGCTAATCAAGAATATATAAACATTTCCTTACAAACATGGAAGGAAGGAGCTTTTTTTTGGTGGTTACAAACATCCTAACAAAGTTAATATGCACTTACACTTTTTCTAGGTATAAAATTAAAGCGTTTACAAGAAAATATAGCGCATATATAGAGGTGATTAGGTGTATATATATATATATAAATATTTATGTATAGATATGAATTTTTTATATATGCGAGATTTTAAAACGCAAAATTTTGAAACACGATTTTTCGTAGTCCACCCCTGTGTGTGTGTGTGTATCTGTGTACAAAATAAGAATAAAAAATAAAAAAACAAAATGAAAAACTAAGCGAGAAAATGTGTCGTAAATCAATGAAAAGAAAAAACAAAAAACCGTTCATTCTTTGAAGAAAAACGATTTGTGTGTTATTTTATTTAAAAAAAAAATAAAATTTCAAGCCAAAAGCATGTGATTGTAAATAACAACATCAACAACACAAACACTATAACAACAACAAAAAAAATTTTTCAAAGGTGAGAAAAAATTTAAGAAAAATGTGAAAAGAAATTTTTTTTTGTTTTTTTATTATTAAATATTTATATGTATTTGTGTGAAAACTCTTTTAAAAGGTTTTTATACTCTCCATTGTCATGTTAATTTTTTTTCATTTATTTTCTGATTTTTTATTTCAACTTCCGTTTGTTATTCTGTGCAACGCAAAAGTGTGTTTTTAAAAGCGTAATAAAAATGACAAGAAAATTGTTGAAAATTATAATTCAATGATCTCTTGGCATATGGAATTTCATTCAAAATGCACACCATTAAAACTCAACATCTTACCACTTTTCCTTACAATTTTTCATAAGTTTTCCTTAAAAATTCAGTTTTAACAAAAGAGTATCCAGTATTTTTTTTTAAGTTTATTATGAATATAGATATATATATATATATAATTATATTATATTTAAAAAAAAAAACAAATTTAGGGTTTGGAGGTTTTAGGAACTTATGATAAAAAATTCCACTTGAAAAATATAAATTTGGAGTATTATGATGATAATGGTAATAAATTCAAATATTCTTATTAAAATAAAATATTTTAATGTGTTAAAATTGTAGAGATGTAACGCAAAGAGTTGTATATAGGGAATGAAATTGGGTCATATTAAATTTATTAGAATATGAAGTATAAAATATATATTATACTCGTATATATTTGTATTTTTAAATAAATTATTATTTTCATATAAAAATTTTTTTAGGTAGCGCAGTAAGTGGAAAAAAATAAATTTTTATTAAACTACTTTAAAGGTAAGAGTTTTTATTATTTAATAATTTGTATAATACATTTGGTACAAAATAAAATATAATATAATCTGAATTAAATTAAAATATTTGAAAAAAATTCAATAATAAGAGCATTTGTGCGTCGTCTACGCTGTTTTAAGATAAAAACACAATTCCGACCACCGACTACCGACCATCAGCGAAATTCGCTATGCTCAACAATTTTTGGTCAGCAGAAACATCAAAAGTATCAAAAGTTTAAAAATGAATTTGTTAAAAGTTGTACGAACTGTGCAAATGGTTCGTAAGGTATTCATGGTATATTGAATGTCTTAAAGAATTCGATATCGTAGAAGAAGAAGATGGTGGGTACATGAAGTAAATTTAACCCAACATAAGTTCTGGTTTTTTGAAAAATTCTTCAAAGTTTAAAATAGAACTCATTATCAAATGTTTAAAATAAAAGAGCTCGTTTTTTCTTTACAAAAACTTATAAATGAAAACGTTGAAAAATTCTGTCAAATTTAAAAATCTGTTTTTTACGTTTAAAAATGTTGTCAAACTCGACTACAGCGAAAAAATTAGAAAATAAACCTACTTCGACGACGACGAAAATTTGGTTGGGCGACGATCGTCACAATTAAGTGCAAATACAATAAGAACCCATAAACAAATACTATAAGAACCCATATATTTTAAAATTTTCTCCGCGAATATTTCGTCGGTGGTCGGAATTGTGTTTTTACCTTAATACGCCGATGAAATTGTTAAGTGTCATACATTCTCAAAGGTTTTAACTTTATTTAATATTTGCGGCTTTCGAACGCAATTAACTCAGTGGTTATGAATACAATTTTGTCTTATAATTAACTTCATTTATTTATCCGTTTTCTTTAATTATAAATTTTACAACTTTTATTGCATATAACTTCAATTTAATTCACAATTAATTTTAATTATAATTTTAACTAACTTCAATTAAAAATACGAGCATCAAATTAATTCACAATTTATTTCGATTTAATTCACAATCAACTTTAATTACAAATTTTTTGCAATTAATTTCACTTAGAGGTTCGAGTTTTATAGCAGTGCTTTGAATACATTCAAATGTCAAATTAATTATTAAATAAAAACTATTTAGCTGATTTTATTTCGCTGTCAAGTGAAATTTATTATTTTATTTTACAAAATGAATTTCTTTTATTTCAATGTAATGAAAAAACAGTAAGTCGATACAACGGGGTTTGTAATACCCAAATTTGGAAAATTCAATTTTAAATATAAAACCGTAAGCTGTATTAAATAGAAATGAAATATATTTTATAGAACTCAAAGCACTGCTATAATTACATTCAAAATTAAGAAAAATAAGGAAAATAGGACAGAAAATTTGTATCTGTAATAGATGCAGAAGCTGATACTCGAACAACTACTCAAATTCTTTTAAAAATTCCGAAACATAATGAAAACAGAAAAATTTGTGTACCAAAGTTTAGGTTTCTAACTTTATTAATTTTAAAGGCATACTTTTAAGTCTTAGAAGGTGTGAAAATTATGCTAGATTCTACTCAAATTCAGAAATCCTACATCTATATTTTCCTTGTAGGATTCATTCCGGGACTTTCAAAGATCGGAAGCTTCCAGAACATGAGATCCTGCCACTGCGTTTTCCTTGCAGGTTTCATTCCAGTACTTTTTAAGATCAAAAACTTCCAGAACATGAGATCCCGCTCCTGCGTTTTCTTTGTAGAATTCATTCCAGGACTTTCAATGATCGGAAGCTTCCAGAACATGAGATCCCGCTCCTGCGTTTTCCTTGTAGGATTTATTCCAGGACTTTCTAAGATCGGAAGCTTTCAGAACATGAGATCCTGTCACTGCGTTTTCCTTTTAGACTTTATTGGGCTTTCTAAGATCGGAAGCTTCCAGAACATAAAATCCTGTCACTGCGTTTACCTTGCAGGATTCATTCCAGTACTTTTTAAGAACGGAAACTTCCAGAACATGAGATCCTGCCCCCGCGTTTTCCTTGTAGATTTTATTCCAGCACTTTCTAAGATCGGAATCTTCCAGAACATTAGATCCTGCCACTTCGTTTTCCTTCTAGGGTTTATTCCAGGACTTTCTAAGTTCGGAAGTTTCCAAAACATTAGATTCTGCCTCTGTATTTTCCTTGTAGTTTTCATATTTCATGGCTTCCTAACCTATAATTTCAAAACATGTTTGTAAATGTGTATTTGAATTATATTATTTATTAAAATTTATTTTTAATTATACCAACATTAATTTTCCCAAAATCTAAACATCACTTTTTATCAAAATAAGATTAAAGGAAATTATTTCGAATTTTCCCATCGGAACTTTTAACTTCCTTCAATAAATTCTTTAAAAAAATATAATATTTAAGTAAACATGTTGGAACAAATCCCTTAAATCTTGCTTAAACATTGTTGATTTACCACAAAAAATCAAATAATTGATCACCCTTCAGAGCGCCTTAATATTCAAATTCAATATTAGTTTTTCTTTCCTTTTTTTTTCTTTGAAAAATTTTCGATATTTTTTATCTGTGTTAATTTTTAAGTTTTTTATTTTTATAATTTTTTATTATTTTTGTATTTAAATATTAAAAACTTTTCAATTTTTCTTTAGATGTAAAATGCAAATATTTCGTAATATTTCATGCTGAAATAATTTTTTCTTCAGCTTATATTTTATAAAAATCTAATGTGACGAATAGGGGCTCTTATTGGCGGTTTGAATTTATGTAAAAAATTTGATATTTATGTTTTTCATTTTTATTTAAGCACCTTTTATAATAATTCATGCGTTAAAGAATATAAAACCAATTCATTTACTTGAATTGAAATGTAAATATTTTTTTTAATAAGTACTTTCAAATACATTTAATAGATTGTTGGTTAAAATTTTAGGTTTTTGAATTTCTTTTCATTTGTTTGTTTTCCTTTGTGTTGTCAAAACATTTCCGTTATTAAAAGACATATTTCATTAAGCTGCTGCAAGAGATGTGGGTGTTAAGTTTCTTACAATAACTGCAAAAATTGTTGTGAAGGGACCAACTAAAACTCGGTAAGGTCTTACTAAACGTCATAACCGTTCGCAGATAAAGCATCAACCTTCGAGAACATATGCGATATAAGATTGTGTTACAGAGTAGGAAACTTAACAGACGAATTTTCATCAACAGACGAATTTTCGAACATTCGTAAATAATCTAAAAATTGCATAGAATTTTATATAATTAATTCTAATTTGTAAGCTTCAATTTGTTATTAACCGGTTTATTATTCTAAATAGAAGATTCTTGGGGGGTATATATAGACCGAAAGATATTGATTCGATTAGAATCGAAAAGTAAGTCGATCTAGCTAAGAATGTCCTTCTGTCCGACTGTCTGTCCACACGAGAACTCAAAAAATAAGAATTCTGAAATTTTCAAGTTCGTTTATATGATATAGCCGTCAGTTTGCTTCACGGGTTTGAGTTGCTACCATAGAAATTCTTTTTGTGAAAATAATGTTCTGAAAATAACTCTATACTTGGTAAAGTTTGGTAATTACAATTTCGCAATGCTTAAAAATGCTTGCAAAATTTAGTTGGGGTTAGTGCAGTGGGTGGGTTCGAGTAGTTGCCATACAACTTTTTCTTTTATATGAGCATTCGTTTTTACCTATAAAAGAGCTGGATGCCTGAAATTTTGTCAAAAGTAGTTGATTTTAAGGGCCAACGTCTAAATAAAATATAGTGGGTGTAGTGGAAAAGGTTCGAAGAATACCCTTTCATCTTATATTTTCTTTTGTACATAACTTAAAGTCCAATAAGTTATCCGACTATATAGTATCTGCGATATAGATATCACATAAAAACAAAACACCTTACCACTGATAAAATTCTTTTTTAGGTTTTATTTGTTTGATGTAAAAAAAAGCTTCGAAAAAATGTAAGCAATCTTTGATTTTCGATTAAAAAATAAAAGAGAAAAATAAATTTCTATTCCGCTATGTTTTTATTATTCTATTTCTAAAAGTTTGTATTAAAAAAAAACGAAAAAATTAAAGTATGACAATAAAATAGTTTTAATTTTCTTGTTATTATTCACTTACTTCACATAATTTCTTTCCCTCTATTTTCGAATTTCGATTTTATTTGAGTCTATTTTATTCTACTATTCTTTAATCATGATTCATTTCATGAATAACATGAATTTGAAGGTATGAGTATTGCCTTCATTATTTAGTGTGTGAAGTATTTGTAATAATTCGAGATGTGAAATATGTATTCTACATTTAGGCAATGTCTGATCAACGTTTTTAGCTCTCGTGTGTTTTACGAGTATATATATGATTTCATTTTGTTGATCTTTTCAGAAAAACTCTTATGATGTGTGGAGCATTTGATCCTATATGCTCTCAGATAATGCTCAATAAATTTGCTCAATAATAAGCTCCTCAGAAGCACAATGAATATATTATTGCATATTTACATATATTATAGCATACCTTCAGGCGCATTAAAAATACTGGTTTAGATTGCAATTAATTTTCGTTCATTGTTATTTCAAAACTTTCGCAGAATAATTTAAAATAAAGGAAAAATAATATATTTGTTATTTTTATTGTTTATATTGTATAACCTTATACAATAGCTACAGCCGAGTAATGAACGGCTAAGTGAATATTATGATTAAAGAAACTGAAGCCTAGTTTAAAATAAACTTGGTGAATGCCCTATACTCCTTAAAGGAGTGGAAAAGAATAAAAAAAAATATAGTATGATAATTGACATTTATTTATTTATTTAAATTTTTCATATTACATTGCTAATTACAAGACTTACAATATAAGCAAAAAACTAATTGGTAAAATATTTATCTATTGCAATGACGATCAAATTTCAACCACTTTCTGTTTTCACAATTATTACACTTTAATTCCGCAAAATTTTTTTCTAATTGAAAAAAAAAAGAAAAACAATCAATTGAGTAGAAAGTTTTTATTTTTCTATTTATATTGAAGAATATAAACGATGGGAAAAATAATGCAAAGGTGAAAATTAGGGGAAAATTTTTTTTATACTACTTGATTTCTTTCAATCCATCATAATTGCAAAAGTAAAATACGCAGAAACATACATGATTACTATACAATATCATGTACAAATGAAATGATTCTTATACAGCAGCATCCTATAAAGTCTTATAATGGTTTGTAGTAACAATTAAAATTTATTGTAAAATTTATTGAAAATTTCTAAAGTAAGAGTTCTCAAGTACTTAATCTTCATAATTCGAATAGGAATCATAACTTTTATGCTCATAACTTTTTAGCTTTTAGCACTTCTATAGTTAATCCCAGTTTATTACTTTAAAAATTGAAGAAGTAAGTACCATCTCACGAATTATTCTTGGAAAAAAAATACCAAATCACCTATCATCCGTGTAATCCTTTTGAAGAACTTATGCTTGGATATAAAACAATGATATTTGAAAAATGTTTTTTTTCTACATATTAATAAAAAAATTATACATATTTTAAGAATTTTTAACATTAATTTTCCGTAATATTCGTAATACTTCGGAATAGTTAAAATTTAATAATAGGAATTATCTAGGAAAATTAACACTTCTTTTTTACTGAATAAAACTCTTAATTTGACTACATATCCTTGAGAGTGATATACGCTTGGTTTTTACTGTTCGTTTAAAAAATAACAGTAATTTTATCAGTTTTTTCAGTTAATATTACAGAGACCGTGTTCATGATCATTTAAAAAATAGAATTCTAAGCTAAAAACTTTTAAGATAAAATAAACATTTATCAACCTGGGAGGAGTATATCCTGGGAAACTATTATAGAATTGGAAACTTAGAGAATAGTTTATAGAAATTTGTATATAAAAATGGCTTACAGAAATCTATTTTTAAAGTTCTAATGAACCTTAACATTCCTTTATTGAAATTCACATAAAATTTAATCGTCTTTTAACATTAAAAAGGTAACGTCTGCTTAGTGTGAAATGGAAGCATAAAATTAGGTCTCGTGCTCTCATATTAATTGAAAAATAAAGCTTTCAGGATGTTTATCATTGAATTCTAATATATTGATTGTATTCTTAGATTCAAAAACAGGATAATAAATTACCTTTTTTCTTCAATTTTAATTAAACTGTAAAATATCTCCTAATTCATAATCTCATCTACACATACATCAATATTCTGGAAAGAGGTAATACTCTGAATTTGAATACAATTCTAAAATTCTTCTTAATTTAAAACCTTTCATATACAAAGGTTTAAGAAACACGGCTCCGGTATATCATTTTGATTTCAATTCAATGTTCGAAGTCTGTGAAACTATACCCCGGCGGGTCGTTATCTCTCTAGAAGTCGGAAAATTAATTGAAAGAAAAATAACAGAGTGGTGACTTATTTTTCAAAATTTGTGATTTTACTACATATGAGAAATAACACCTCTAGGACTTCATTTCATAGAAACTTATTTCATGCCTCCGTTTGAAAATCTGAATGAAAATACATATACACCGGATCATAAATCTAAAAATCGGAATACAAAATTCAAACGAATGAAATTAAAGAGTCAAAACAAATATTTAACTTTTTTTATATTTGACTATTATGTGGTTAGTAGAATGCACCTAATTAAATTTCGAAAAGAATTTGCCAAAGCTGATGCCAATTATGTCTCACAACCTACATTTGATTCGAAAATACTGCGAAAGTTTAATAATTTTAAATTAACCTTCAATATCTTAAGAATATTATTTCTAACATTTTTTAAGTATCTATAAGATTTAATAAGTTATTATTTTGAATTTTAAATCTTTAATTCTTTTAATTTTATTGAATTTGAAATACACAATAATTTTTTTAATATTAAATTATTTTATATAATATTCTTTTACGACGACGTGCCATGTAGCCCTTAGCCATTATGCCCTTAAGCAATATGCCGCATCAGAAGAGGGATATATTGCCCAAATATTGTAGAGGGAATATATCCCAAAGTCGGTGAAACACAATACCCTAAACGAAACTTGGGATTTATTAGCTCACATAAAATTAAAGGGCAATATATCCCACCAGCTATGGGTTATATCACCACAAAAATCTTTTGTTATTAAAAACTTTTTAATTAATGCAAAATTATTAAGGGCATTAAGACTCACTGTAAGTGAGACAATACACCCCAAAATACTAGTATACAGCATATTAATAATAATTTATATTTATTTTTACACAGAAATTTTAAAAACACAAACAAAAAAATCCATGACAAATGCGTACATTAGAAAGGATTTTAGAATTGGATTCAAAATCAGGGTAGTCGCTTTTTCCAGAATGTGCATATATTATATGTATATTTCAGATTCTGAATTTGGAGGGACTTTATAATTAATATTAGTAATATTTAAATAGTATTGTATTAGTAATATTAATATACGCTTGGTTGAGATTCTGAAACGAGAGGGATTTTATGTTTGATTACAAAATCAAGGATATGTACATTACCTGGAAAAAGCGCATAACCCCGATTTCGTAACCAACTATAAAAATCCCTCCGAATTTAGAATGTGTTATATTATAATACATTGTGCATATAAGTATTATATCTTCTCCACAACTGGCAAATAGTTTGCTCGTGGTTGGAATGGATTTCCAGCCGCGCCGGATTCGCGTCATCCTTCGCGTTAGCGCGAAACCGGATAAAATATAGTTATTTTCTTTTTGAAATGTTTTTAAGAATTTTTAGGTGGGTCATAAAATCCTAAATTATGGCGTTTTGTCCCATTTTGGTGGGTCATAAGATCTAAAAATAACAAAAAATTATTTGGATGATATGTCCCACTAATTTAAGGACATTATCAATGTGAGATATTACGCCAAATTTGAATTTGGATAATATGTCTCATACTTAGTGGGATATATTTTCCAAGGGCATAATGGCCAAGGGCCACATGACACGTTGTCTTCTTTTACATATTAACGTTGACTTGAAAACACTTTTCACTTTGTATTGTTGAAATTGAAAACAAACAAAGCGACAATAACACACACGATCTTTTATAATCCTTTTATTGCTTTTTATTTGACTGATATTTTTTTTCTTATTGTTTTTATTTTTAATCTGAATGGTAATATAAAAAAAAAATAAAAACAAAAAAAAAAAAGTAAAATAAAATAATAATAAAAAACTCAATCAGCATCTGGCAGCCTATATCAACGTTTTTTTGTTTTTTTATTTAACAACTTTTTGTGGTTAATGTAACACGTGTTTTTCATGTGTACTGTTATTTTTTTCATTTCAATTTCCTTTTTTTCTTTCTTTTGTGAGTTTTACAGTTTATTTTTAGTTTTTGTTGTTGTTTTTTATTTTATTGAAATTCAATGAATACAATTGGCATTAAGATTATTTATTGTAATTTTTTAGTTGCGTTGGCGAATAAAGAAGGGGGAGAAGCCAATTTATTGATGAAAAAAAAAGAATTTAAGAATAAATTAATTGTTTATCAATTGAATGCTAATTTTATTAATTATTTTGTAATTTAAATTATAATTTAATTAAATTGATGAAAAATAATAATGTGTGATTAATTAGTTTTAAATAACAAAAAAAAAAATTTAAAGATTTCCAAATGGTAATATTGATTAATAAGATATAGGGTAATAGAAACTGATGAAGAATATTAAGGGAGTTATGGGTTTAGGGTTAGGGTTGGGTGGTTATAATTTGAGACTGAGAGGCCACAGTTCACATTCCAATAAATATGCTAAAAGTTTTATATGTTTCATAAGAAATTATATAAGTAATTGATGACTTTACTTTGTGTCATAAGTCCCTTAGGAAGATTAGGGAGGGCTAAAGACTAGGGGGATTAACATATTACAATACCATGCATTAAACCAAGCAGGAGCCATTTAGTATTTTCTTATTATGTCATTTTATAATACAAAACCTGTGTTTTACAGTTTTACAACCGCTGCATTAACTTGTCATGCTAAACTGATCAACTTTGGCAAAATAATTGGAGTTGTATATGGTAATCTAATTTGCCAACCAAACTTATCCAATTGCAATAATATCACAGCTTTTTATTTTATTAGATTCCTCTCCAACAAGATATATCATAAATGGAAGCCGAATGGGAATTTATTTCTTAGGCGTGCGATTATTGTGAAATTTTTACAATATATTTAATTCGATTAATTTTAATATTTTATTTATATGTAAATCTGATATAATATATAGGAGGATTATAAAATCAAATCCTAACTTATGTTACTTACTTTTAATTACTTATAATCTACATATATTTTTTTCAAATTTTAATTGAATCGAGCCTACACTCTCTCGGGTCGTTAGTCAAATGCTAGAATAGAAATACAATTTGTCCCTCATAATTTATATCGTGCAATCCGAATGTTCTTCGAATTATTACAAAATCAATTGTATTTTGCGTTTTAAAGTTTCTACTGTAATTCTGCTTCCTTGTAATGGCCGCTGGAAGACAAGAAACTTAATTATAAGTAACTGCTGACATACACAGCTAAATTAACTAATATTTTATTTCTAATTCGATCCATACACTTGCATTTTTATATCTATCTCATAAAGCTACTAATTATTTTTTAAAATCCTAAGGAGACGTTTTCCAATTATAGTTATTATCTATCCCTTTAATATTCCCGATTTAAATGGTTTTTTTTCCAAATACTTTATTACTCCTTTGTTAATTTTTCTTGTCCTGCTTCAATATATTTAAATAAAATAAAAAGTCCCAAAAACAAAATATGGAAAACTTCATTACAAATTTTTTCCCACATTCATAATTATATTTTATTACTACAACAAATCATATCAATTTAAAATAACGCAATAAAAACATTTAATTATAATTAATTGAATTTTATACTTTATTTCTCTTGATAAGAGACAAATTACATATAAATGATGCTCTTACATACACTTACATACACACTTACATATGTAAAGAATATGAAATAAAAAATTTGTACTTTATTTACTTTATTCTGTCACATATCAGTGAACAAGTCACACGATTTGTACATAGAATCAAAGAAAAATATATTTTCTTTCTATTGTTGTTTTGTTTTTCTTTTGTCTTTTTCCGTGTTAAAAATCCAAGTGTTGAAAGAAAATGAAAATTCAAAAAAAAAAAAAAAATTAAGGTGGAAAACATCAAAAAATAAAAGAAAACATCATCACACCCTTAAAAGATTTTTAACATTTTCTTACACTTGAATTAAATTCTTTCTTTAGAACATAAGTTATGTATGTGTAAGCTTAGTAAACTCTACTCAATCTTATATACAAGTAATATAATATATGTACATTTAGTAAATATCATATTATATACAGTGTTTTTTTATAAAGAATATTTTTGTAAGCATATTTTTCTTTTTTATAATGCAAAAAAAAACACCAATCGTGTCACTTAAAGACACAAATACACAAAAATGAAAATTCCATGGAAATATAAAACCAAGACGAAGGAACGAAAAAATATATACCGTTAGAATGCATGCAGTAGGCTATTCCGATCCCAATTGCTAACCGCAAGGCTTACATGACTGTAGTTCAGTTATATAGCTGTTATTAATTCTAAAATTATGCCAAAAATTCTAAAATAAAGTTTCTAAAAGTTAAGTAAATGAATTAGGGGCTCAGGTAACGCTGTGATTAAGTACCTGGCATACCAACCCAAGGAATATGGGTTTGTCCTCTAGTGTTCAGATGCATTCAAAATTTTAAGCCACTACAGCTAATCGGAAATTAAATCAAAATCGATTACTAAAAGATAGTTTAAGAAAGAATTACATGGTCGCCAATTGCTTGTAAACTTCAGGCACGAAACAACTAAATAAGAAATGAATGTTTAGGCACATAATAGTTTTGAAAATAAAGTGCCAAAGCACTATGAACACTCGCATTTTTAATGGTGCAAAAATGCATCTTACCTCTAAACTGCGACTCAGCCCTATAAATAAATTTTGACTTAGTTAAGGTTCTCCAGGCCTACATCGAAATATTGAGACATTATCTTTTTTTTTTTAATAAGCTGTAGGATTTGGCGATTACTTTATTAAACTAAAACAATATTTCCTATCTTCAAACAAATCCACTTCACTTAGCATTGGAATTTTTTTAAGAAAGTGCCTTCGAATTCTCATTTGTACAATGTTCAAATTCTGAAGTGATTTAAAACGTGTTATGAAAACTAATTAATCTTTAAAAGTGCTAATTCCGTTCCCTCTGAGAGAAATCTTTCATTTTGTAATATTTACAATTTGTAATATTTTAAAAAAGAACTTCCCGCTCATTTTAAACCTAACCCATTTTTTTTTTCGTATTCCTTTTCCACTCCATTAAGGAGGATGAGTATTCAGCAAGCTCATTTAGACTAGACTTCTATTTCTTTAATCGTTATATATTCACTAAGCCGTTGATTACTTGGCTGAATCTCAAATCCTACACAAGAGTTATTTATATATATACATATATTAAATCTTATCTTATATTACGATATTATGTATTACGATATAATTATACAATTTTACGATATTTTTTTTATTAGATATGATATGACCAGGGTTTGCACCCAAGACTTTCCCATGAAAGGCAGCGTCATCGCCACTACGCCATTGGTCAGAATTGAGTTTCCTCATTTACTCTTAAACATAGAAACATACAGACAATACCAATCCCAACAGTCATTTTCAATTTTATAAGAAAATTTTAAATTATTTCAAAACTCTAAACAAGTATAAACTGACAATAAAATCAACTAAAATATATTTACGTCAAATGTCGTCTTCAAAGAAAATCATACTTTATTTTTTTCAAGGATATTTTCTTTTAAACTCATTTTTCTTTAAACATCAAGATATATGTTTATTACGTTAAATATATACGTACAAATACATGTTTGTATGTATATATAAATATGTTTACAGGTGTATATTTTCTTGTTTGAAAAAAAAATAAGTTTTACAAAAAAATTCAATTTTTCTAAATATTTATTTTTATTTTTTTTTGAATGTGTGTAGAGTATTAGGTACTGATGATTTTCTTTAGAAAATTTTCTCACAAATTTTCATCTTTTAGTACATTTTTTAAAATTTTTTATAAATGTTTCCATATAGTTGTTCATTCGTCGGTCCAACCCTATGTTTACAGAATTTTTACATCGTTTAAAATAGAGAAAAGAAATTTTAACTACGACTAGATGTTTGAAAAAGAATAATTTCATGGAAGCTTCTGTAACGGATCTACAGCCCCCCAAAATTCTGAAAAAGCCATATATTTAAACAGAGTTCCTATTTTCAATCTGAAAACAGAAAAATACAGCTAATTTTATGCGCTTAATAAATTTTTGAAAGTTCTAGAAATGAATATTGTTACCATATGGTACTAAAATTTACCGTTAGCCAAGAAAGTTTTTGCAAAATTTTTGGACACTCAAAATAGATGAAGCTGGAAACTTAAAACTTTGTTAGTAGTTAGATCTTTAGAAATTAGTTATTAAATTCTAAGAGAATTCCAAAAATTTTGGTGGAAGTCACAATTTAATACCAAGAATCGGAAAGTTTTGGGGAGAGAGGTGTAATTAGATCCTTGAGAATCACCATAAGTTTACTTAGAAAAATTTCGGAATCTTCACCATTTATGGGTTATTAAGACTTGAAAATTAAAAATTTCTTGTTTTTATAAATCAGCAACTTAGTCACCAGTAATATATTTCTAAAATGAAAAGTCAACATTGAAGCTTCAACATTATATTTCGACATTCGGTAACAAGTTTCTTGACTGCATTGGGATTATATTCTAAATTTATTTTTTAAAAACTCTTGATTTTTTTCATCACTTGTTTATACATTATTTTACGATGCATGACACTTTACTGAAAAAAAATACCGAATTAAAAAACCCCGAAAATAACTAATCTCGAAAAAAAATATCGAATTCAAATTTGTGGATAAAATGACGAATGGTGCACAAAACCACATAGGAGATTCTAAATTAGGTGGTATTTTAGGATTAGATTTTTTTTCGAAATTGTAAATCATTAAGGACAGTTTTCTCAAGATATTTTTTTCCGGATTTTTTCGTTCGGCATTTTTTTTCCCAGTAAAGTGTCACAGACCCGTTATTTAATTTTTCTTTGTTTAGATGTTTGTCTGATTTTTTAACTGTATTTTCATTTTTGATTTTTTTTTAGACACGTTTTTTAGTTATAATTTTTTGTATAATATTGGAAAATGATGAAGCTCAACGAAGATGATTAGGTTTTTGTTTTCATTTTTTAAGTTCAATTTGGTATTTTGAGACACTATATATAGATATATGTATATTTTGGGGATTCTACGGTTTAACTAGTATCCGCGTAGGACCAAATGACTATATATAAAAGATAGCCGGTGTTGCCAGCTTTCAAAAAATATATAGCTTTAGTGGCGCATATTATCCTTTAAGGACGAAAAGGACATTTAAAAGTATCCTTGTTATTTTAGTCTATTTTACAAAAACCGTTATAACTAGCGATCTGTTTAATATATTTATATTCAATCAAAGCTATTAATTAAGATGACGGTCTGGGAAATATCTTACCGTTTATTTGATGACGATAGGTGCTGCCGTTTTGGAGATATTGCAATTTTAAGTGGAATTTTAAAACAAAAAAAAAAAAAATTTTGAACTTTCAAAAAAACCATTATAACTATGAAATTTTCAAAAACACCCTGTAATTTTTATTATACTGTTAGAGAGGTCTTTTGACACTCTTTCCAACGGTATATAATAAGTATGGTATATGTTGATATATAGCCCCACCACACAACATGAATGAAAAACTGACACAACAATTTTATTAAAAAATACATTTTCATACTTTATTTCTCATAAATTTATTTTGCCTTTTTGTTGGGATGGTGTCATAATTCCAAAAAAAAAATTCCAAAGAAAGAAAAAAAAATAATTCCAAAAAAAAAAATTCCAAAAAAAAAATTCCAAAAATCAAAATTTAATGACAAACTATGTTTTAAAAACAGTAATTTTTTACATGCATATTTAAACAAATAAAAATTTAAAAATAGTGGGGGCTGCCGCCCCCAAACCCCCGCTAAACAAATTATTGAAACCCTGATTTTGAATCCAACTCTAAAATCCCTCCTAATTCAGAATCTCACGTATACAAATATATAAATATTCTGGAAAAAGCGTATAATCCTGTAATTGTAGCCAACTATAAAATCTCTCCTAATTATTTTTTACATGCATATTTAAACAAATAAAAATTTAAAAATAGTGGGGGCTGCCGCCCCCAAACCCCCGCTAAACAAATTATTGAAACCCTGATTTTGATACCAACTCTAAAATCCCTCCTAATTCAAAATTTCACGTATACAAATATATAAATATTCTGGAAAAAGCGTATAATCCTGTAATTGTAGCCAACTATAAAATCTCTCCTAATTATTTTTTACATGCATATTTAAACAAATAAAAATTTAAAAATAGTGGGGGCTGCCCCCCCCAAACCCCCGCTAAACAAATTATTGAAATCCTGATTTTGAATCCAACTCTAAAATCCCTCCTAATTCAGACTCTCACGTATACAAATATATAAATATTCTGGAAAAAGCGTATAATCCTGATTTTGTAACAAACTCTAAAATTCTTGCTCGCTAAAGCTATGGAAATATTTTTTGGATTTTTTTTTGGAATTTATTTTTTGGAATTTTTTTTTTTTGGAATTATTTTTTTTCTTTCTTTGGAAGTTTGTAAATTTGGAATTTTTTTTTTGGAATTATGACACCATCCCAACAAAAAGGCAAAATAAATTTATGAGAAATAAAGTATGAAAATGTATTTTTTAATAAAATTGTTGTGTCAGTTTTTCATTCATGTTCTCTGGTGGGGCTATTTATCAACATATACCATACTTATTATATACCGTTGGAAAGAGTGTCAAAAGACCTTTCTAACAGTATAATAAAAAATACAGGGTGTTTTTGAAAATTTCATAGTTATAGTGGTTTTTTTGAAAGTTCAAAATTTTTTTTTTTTTTGTTTTAAATTTGCACTTGAAATTGCAATATCTCCCAAACGGCAGCACCTATCGTCATCAAATAAACGGTAAAATATTCTCCAGACTGTCATCTTAATTAATAGCCTTGATTGAATATATATATATTGAACAGATTGCTAGTTATAACGGTTTTTTTAAAATAGACTAAAATAACAAGGATACTTTTAAATGTCCTTTTCGTCCTTAAAGGATAATATGCGCCATTAAAACTATATATTTTTTGAAAGCTGGCAACACCAGCTATCTTTTGTATATAGTCATTTGGTCCTACTCGGATACTAGTTAAACCGTAGAATAGCCTATATTTTTATATATACATAATACAACAATACATATACGAAGTAAAATAACCGTATCATTGTGTCTTTAAAATCGCAAGATCAATCAATATAATACCACAAACTATCGAAACATAATAACATATATGTATATATACATTTATGTATATATACATTTATGTATATATATTTATATGTTAAAGTCCCACCTATATTATTTTTAATAAAACTGAACACGAGACAGTACAGAACTAAAGGATTTATACAATACAATTGTTTTTATAAATATGATTCCTTAATAGGGTTTATATGTTGGTATACGTCCTCGTGTAATGTGTGTGTGTGTTACTGTGTATTCTTTGAATGTTATTTTGATAATGGTAATTCCCAATGGCATAACAATAATACTCTCAAAAGATGTTTTGAAAAATAACAAAAAACAAATCTAAGAATTGAAGAAGGAATTCTATTGATATTTTTCAATATGTGACTTATAAAATTGTTTTGTAAAAATTTTCTTATAATTTTATTTGTTGTGAGGTTTTTTTTTGTTTTTCTAAATTTTCTGAAATAAATTTAGCGTTCTTTTAAATTTTCATTAACATTTTCATTGTTATTGTTTCAAATTTTTTGTGGTTTCCAACTTTTTTTATTGTTAATATGTGAGAAAATTGTAATATATAAATATCCATTTACATTTTTTATAATAATTTAGAATTTTAAGGTTTTTGGAGTATTTCAGAAGATTAATCACCATTTTTCAAAATTTATTATTTCGAATTACGAAAAAACGGTAATACTTGTTATTTAATTATATCTCACCTTGTAATAAAACCCTAAAAGTATGCAATCTTGTAATAAAATTTATTAATTTGAAAAACAAATCTTTGATTCAACGTAATGAATTTTAATAGCTTTAGGAGTATTGCATAGAAATTTTTAGTACATAGCCAAAATAATATGTCTAACAAAACATTTTTAATTGAAAATAGTCTCCAACAAGGTATTGTTAACACACCAATTCTTTTCTCGATCGACATAGCAGATCTTTTGCTTTGGTTAGACCGAGTTAAGGGTAATAGTTATGCCCTTGCGTTCGCAGACGACATAATAATATACTCTGTGAATGACACTGTAAACAGCATTCAGGATAATGTTCAACAAATGTTTAACATTGTACAAGATTATTGTAAAATATGGAAATTAAAAGTGAACTTTAGTAAATGTGAAACCGTGTTCTTCCGTAACACGGTAGACAAAACAAGTTCAGACATTAGGAAAAATTGAAAAAATGTTGCCATTAAATCGCCCAATTCACCTCTCGCAAGTAAAAAAGTCGTTAAATATTTTGGGGTTCACCTTCATAGAAATCGGAACTTCATAGATCATATAAAATATACAAAAGAACGAGGAAGATTATAGTTGCCCTTGTCAACTTTTAGATACCCGTGCATACCCACTATGGTGTATAAAATAAAACGTAATTTACTTCCCTTATACATTTAACTCATTACCCCATAATTTTGACGTAAAAAAAATAACAAAAATTAACAAAAAAAAAAAAAATCACAAAACAAAAAACTAAATTTTCATTCATTGTCCCATAACTTTAGCTTAAAAAAAAAAAAAAAAAAAATTAACAAAAAAAAAAAAATCACAAAAAAAAAAAAATTTTCATTCATTGTCCCATAACTTTAGCTTAAAAAAAAAAAAAAAAAAAATAAAAAAAAAACAAAAACAAAAAAAAAAAAATTGGCCCACCCTAAAAGTCCGATGGTCCGAGTGATGTCCAACTTTGCCAAGTAACTTGCCCTATTAATTTACCTGCCCAATTTTAATTTTAACCTTGTAGCTTCATTAGATTCGATTCAAAGTTATTGAATCGAAAACTTTGTATGGCAGCCCCCCGAAAATGGGGCCCTAACATTTTGAAACTTCATATAAGTGCTCGATTCATTATATAACTAACCGTGTGTAATTTTCAACCTCGTAGGATAATTAGTTTTGAAGAAATTCATATTGGTGCAAAGAAGTTGTATGGTAGCCCCCCGTAAATGGGGCCCTAACATTTTGAAACTTCATATAAGTGCTCGATTCATTATATAACTAACCGTGTGTAATTTTCATCCTCGTAGTATAATTAGTTCTGAAGAAATCCATATTGGTGCAAGGAAGTTGTATGGCAGCCCCCCGAAAATGGGGCCCTAACATTTTAAAACTTCATATAAGTGCCGGAGTCATTATAAAACTAACCGTGTGTAATTTTCATCCCCGTAGTATAAATAGTTTTGAAGAAATTCATATTGGTGCAAAAAAGTTGTATGGCAGCTCCCCGAAGCCTTGGTCCGATTTTAACCAAAAACAATTGGGAACCTAGAAATTGTCTAAAAATTACTTTGGGTGAATTTCAAGACTCTAGCCCTTTTAGTTTTTGAGTTATCGTGCTGACACACGGACGGACGGACGGACGGACGGACAGACACACATAGCTAGATCGACTAATTTTTCGATTCTGAGCCGATACGTACCCTTGACACTATATCTAGCTCGTCTAGATCGATGCGTTACAAACGGAGGAGCAAATCTAATATACCCGATGTCATATATGTATGCACGGGTATAAAAATGTAATAAATCTTTTATGGCAGCAAAAAAACTCTTTTACAATAAAAATATTAATAACAGAGTCAAAATTATATACTATCAAACATTAATAAGGTCTACGCTTGTATATAGTATACCCATATGGTACAACATCAGTGCAAGCTTAATTAAAAAAATCCGCATGTTCGAAAGAAAGTGCATAAGAGTTTGAATCAATAAACATAGAAAACCGAAGTCCGAGTACAAACATTTTTATTCCAATAAATATTTGTACAAGGAATCAAAAATCATAAGAATTGATAATTTTATTATAATATTAATTCGCAATCACTATGATAGAGCATTAAATACTTCAGAAAATGGTTTAATATCTGATATATTTTACCAAAATGAGGAGTACATCAAGAAGATTTTGCTCACGGGAAGTATGGTTAAATACGAAATAAAAATCATGTCCCTATAATATTTCATTATAGAAGACGGGCTACATGTAAAAAAATTAAATACGATCCAGGTAACATCAATCCAGATAATATGAAATATGACATGTCCATACCAGATAAAGACAAATCAATAAGAAATAATGGTGGTTAAGCACTTCATAAAAAAAAAAAAATAAGTATAAAAGAATTCTTACATTAGTGTTATTTTAATATTAAAGTAATACATGCTAGTTTATAAGTTTTTTTCATTAGTTGTAAGAATAGCGTAAATTAGGTTAGGGATTTACTAAAAAAAAAAAAAAAAATTGCCTTATTAAACTTTTTGCAATTAATTAAAATTGAGAAATTAAAACGTACTTAAAGGTATGATTAAAATAGTTAGTAAACATTCATAATAATTATTAAGATAATCCATTTAACATAAAAAAAAAAAACACTTTATTTTTACATTGTAGTATAAAATATACATTCAAGTACAGAACTTAAGTATGGCATAATAGATTGCCCATTCTTATTTAAATCATTAAATATCAGATTAAATATAAGTGCATTGACCAATATAGAAATATGAATCTGATATATTACAATAACATGCAATGATTAATCATGCAATGGTATATAATATTTAGAACGATCATAATGATTGATCATAATCAAATATGTTTCATATATTTCATAAAGGCAATGACCTAAAGGAATGCAATGGTTATATTATGTTTAGTTATAGTAAATGATAAAAGTAATCGATACTAATTATCGATTTTGTTATATATGTGTATACTGATATGGCACAATTTTATAAGAATAAGATAGAAAGTTTATTAGTATTAGTAGCGTTAGTATTAAGTTTATAAATATAGTAATTAAGTAAAATAAAGCATTCAGTTTTAAGTAGAAGATAAAACATGTTGTTTCTTTTTATGAATACCATTATATGGCGACCGTGACAAAAAGTGAAATTAATAAAAGTTTCCTTTTATTTCGGTTCGGGTTAATATAAAAAAAAAAAATTTATATAAAGAAAAAATTCTAGTGAAAAAAAAGGGACAAGAATTATTAGCCCTCAACAAAAAAAATATATTACCAACTATGTGTAACTAAAAACTAAATAACAATAAATAAATTAAAGAAAAAAAAAAAAACACTTGTCTAAATAAAAACTATCAGTGAGTGAACAAAAAATTTAAATAAAATAATTCGAAAATTCAAAAAAAAAAATATAAAATAAACTAAAAAAAAAAAAAAGAAAAAATTTTTTCTTACTCTTTTTGAAAAACAAAAAAACGAAAAGAAACAGTGCTAAAAGAAAAATAGTGATATCATGGGTGGAACTAAATCAAAAATTGACACCCAGGGCGACATCAACAACAACATTATAATAGATATACTCCAAGAACAACACGACAACGTATATTGGATCCTGTTAATTATCGCAATTATCAAAGTACTTGAAGCAGTGAACTTAATTTACAACGGAATCAGGAAAAATATTAAAAGGAGATACCAGGTGCGAGTACCACAAATCGAGTAATCAAAAAAAAAACACAAGATAAGTAAAATTTTTTTTTCTTTTCTTTAATTTTTAATAAATTCTCGTTTAAATATAAATTCACCATTATTATTATTAAAATAAACTAAATATGTTATATACACTTGTATAAATAAGCTAAATAATATTGTCAATCGTAAATGTTTAACGAATTAAATTAAATAATGTACAAAATTTTTATTTCTATATGCAAATATTGTAATACTAAATAGCAAACTCATATGGCTTAATATAAAATCTTAGAAATATAGTAAAAAAAAAAAAAAAAAAAAAAAAGAAGAAAAAAAATGAGGAAAAGTAGAATATATAGTTATGTACAAAACAAAACTAAATAATATAAATAAATTTTTTTTGAGTGAAAGTAAATAAAAAAAAAAAAAAAGAGAAAAAAAAAACATTTCTTTTAAAGTAAAACCTTGCAATTTAGAACCGATAATTAAGGAATTAATGTAATAACGTATACTATAACTTTGAACTTTTTAACGCTAGACAAAATATGAGCATTTTGATTTTTTGATAAAACACCCTTACATGTATATATATATATATAAATTTTTTTTATGTGTTTAATAATTTGATAATATATAAACCTATGTACAAAGAACTAATAACGGTAAGGAACGACTTTATAAAAGCTACAAAGACAATATAAAAAAAACACAGGTCAAAAAACCAAACAACATTAGTCCAAAACAAAATAAGAATTACAAGGTGTTATAATAGGTTACTAAAATTAATACAAAAATTGTGGGGTATAACTGAAAATAAAAGAAATTTAATAGAGCATTTCAACTTTGCTAGAGGTAGGTTACAAAGGGTGTATAAAGTATTACACTGTGATTATATAGTACCAAATAGTATAAATAGTCTTATGAACATACCAGACGACATTAAATCCGAATCTGAGACAGACAGTAACGACTCCGTAATAGATACAATGGCTTTGACAAATCCAGAATTTCTGAAGTTAGCTTCCTGCACCATTAATAAGAATTATTCCGGGGATCCATTAAGTCTACAATCATATATAGACTCAGTAAACTTATTGGAAGAAATGGCAACTTCGACTACATTAAAAGCCCTACTAAAATCCTTTATGTTATCAAGATTAGAGGGAAAAGCAAGAGAAGTAATAACAGATGAAGACACCCCTAGTAAAATTATTGAAACATTAAAAAGAAAAATTAAAACAGAAAATTCGAAAATTATAGAAGGTAGAATGCAAGCTCTAAAAGCAGATAGAGTTGCATTACAAGAATTTGCTAAACAGGCCGAAGATTTAGCCGAAAAACTTAGAAGATCTCTAATAATGGAAGGGATCAGCAACACAAAAGCAGTCGAATTATCAGTCGAAAAAACGGTTGATATGTGTAGAGGATCAGCAAGGTCTGATCTGGTAAAATCGGTTTTGGCATCTTCTAAATTTGAAGATCCAAAAGAAGTTATTGCAAAATTTATGATAGAGATTAATACGGAGAATAAAGAAAAACAGGTTTTGTCTTTCAATACAAAACCTCAATACCGTAATTTCAGGAACAAAAATTTTAATAATTATAATAATAATAATAAGTATAACAACTTTAACAAAAACAAATCTAGAAATAATCAGTCTAACATTTATAGAAATAACAATTATAGAAATAACAATCCTAATAATAATCTTAATAATAATTTTAATAATAATCGTAAAAATAATAGAAACAATAATAGGAATTATGGTAGTGTCAGGTACCTGGAAAACACTACAGCCCCTCAATGGCATGGGCAGAGGGGGGCAGAAACTCAAGATACAGAAGAACAATAAATAATCCTGTCAAAAATGTATATACGTTAAATTTAAATTTGTCAGACTATGTTTCTCTAAATACAAAATTACATACGTCTAAACTTAATTTCTTAATAGATACTCAAGCGGATATCTCTTTAGTAAAAATCTCATCTGTCAATAACAAATTCAACTTAAATAAAAATAATACTATAAAAATTAAAGGTATAACAAGCAACTACATAAAATCTTTGGGTACAGTATGTACAAAAATCTATGTACAAAACTATGAATTACCTTGCGAATTGCACGTTGTACCGGATAATTTCGATATACCAGCCGATGGTATACTCGGTAAAGACTTCATAAAATTTTATAAATGTAATATAAATTATGAAAATATGAGAGTTTCAATAAAAACAAATTATAATATTATAGAAATTCCAATCCTTAACGGACCCAATAACCAAACAATGGTAATACCGGCTCGTTCAGAAGTTGTAAGGAAATTTTCTTTGCCTTCAGATAACGATTGCTTGATTTTGGATCAAGAAATTTCAGAAGGAGTATTTATACCAAGAACAATAGTGTCTTCTAAGAACCCTTTTGTTCGCGTTATGAATACGAATTCAGAAAATAAATTGATTCCATCTAGTATTAAATTAAAAACTTTACCATTGTCTGATTTTGAAATAGTAGAATTAAAACAAAATTACAATAAGACCAATAACCGTATTAAAGAATTAAATCAGATCATATCTGAAAATACAAATAAAATGTATATACCCAAATTATTAAAACTATGTAATGAATTTGCCGATATTTTTCAATTAGAAACGGACCCTATGTCTGTCAATAACTTCTATAAACAAAAATTAAGAATTATGGATGACAATCCAGTTTACATCAAAAACTATAGACAAGCGCATACGCAAAAGGATGAAATAAATAAACAAGTCAATAAACTATTAAAAAATAAATTGATTGAACCAAGTCAATCAAATTACAATAGCCCAATAATTTTAGTACCGAAAAAAGGTAATCAAAACAAATGGAGAATGTGTATTGATTATAGGATGGTTAACAAAAAATTAATAGCGGATAAATTTCCACTTCCAAGAATAGAAGACATTCTTGACAATTTAGGTAGAACAAAATTCTTCTCAGTATTAGACTTATACTCAGGTTTTCATCAAGTACCACTAGATGAACAATCTAGAGACATAACTTCATTTAGCACACAATCAGGTAGCTATAGATGGAAAGTTCTTCCATTCGGACTTAACGTCTCTCCAAATTCATTTTCTAGAATGATGTCACTTGCTTTTGCAGGTGCGACACCTTTACAATGTTTCCTTTATATGGATGACATTATAGTAACAGGCTGTTCCGAAAATCATCACATGAAAAACTTGAAATCTGTTTTTACAATTTGTAAACAATATAATTTAAAATTAAATCCTGAAAAGTGCAAATTTTTCAAAACTGAAGTTACATACTTAGGTCATAAATGTACCGATCAAGGTATATATCCAGATGACTCTAAATATGAGGTAATTCTAAAATATCCGACACCAAAAGATAAAGATGAAACTAGACGTTTCGTAGCTTTCGCTAACTATTATCGTAAGTTCATACCTAATTTTGCTGGAATAGCAAAACCTTTAAATGCTTTAACAAGAAAAAAAGCAGTCTTCAATTGGAACGAATGTTGTCAAAAATCGTTTGAAAAATTAAAAAATTCGTTATTAAAACCACCAATATTACACTATCCTGACTTTTCAAAAGAATTCACATTAATTGTGGATGCATCTAAAGATGCAGTAGGAGCTGCACTAACTCAAAATTACAACGGTACAGATTTACCAATCTCATTCGCTTCGAGATCATTTACAAAAGGTGAATCTAATAAATCCACAATTGAAAAAGAGTTAGCAGCCATCCATTTCGCAATTACACACTACAGACCATACATTTACGGTACACATTTTACGGTAAAAAGTGATCACAAACCGTTAACATATTTATTTTCATTAAAAAACCCATCATCCAAACTAACACGTATGAGATTAGACTTAGAAGAATATAATTTTACGATCGAATACATAAAAGGCAAATTAAACGTAGTAGCTGATGCATTATCACGCATAAACATTAATGATTTAAGGTTGACCCATGCAACGATACAAAACAATGATACCGCTAAAATATTAAAAATGAAAACAAGATCGTCCAACAATAACAACAATAATAACAATGATAATAATGATAAAAATAAAAATAATCATAATGATATACATTCTTCTGAGGAAGACGGTAATAATAATAAAAGTATTAAAATCTACGAAGCTTTAAAAAATTGGAACGTCCCCAAATTAAAAATAATAAAAAATAATAATGAAATGCTAGCCAAAATATATAAGAAAAGAAATTGTATAACAAATTTAAAAATGAATAAATTCGTGAATAAAAAGAAAATAACATTAGAGTTATTTTTACGTGCACTAGAAAATGAAACTAATAATTTAAATCTAAACGAATTAGAAATAGATAATAATGATCTTATATTTACACAGTATACTATAAATGAATTGAAGGAAATAGGCAATCAAATCCTAAATGAACTAAAAATAGCGATAATAAATACTCCTAAAACTATTGAAAAGAGACTCGATATAAATAAACTATTAAACCAGTATCATAATGATCCTATATTTGGAGGACATATGGGACAGAAAAGATTATATGCCAAGTTAAGAACAAAATATTATTGGAAAAATATGGCAAAAGACATAGCAAAATTTATACGAAATTGTAGAAAATGTCAAATAAATAAGACAAAAATGAAACATAAAGAACCTTTACAATTGACAGAGACTCCACAGAAATCATTTGACGTAGTAGTAATAGATACAATTGGTCCCTTACCAAGGACTATAAACAACAATCAATACGCAGTAACAATCATTTGCGACTTGACTAAATTTTTAATAACAGTACCAATTCCCAACAAAGAAGCTAAAACAGTTGCAAAAGCCATAGTTGAGAATTGTGTTCTGATATTCGGACCTATGAAAAATATTTTAACAGATAGAGGGACCGAGTATAAAAATCAAATAATGAAAGAAGTTCTCTCGCTGCTAAATATTGAACATAAGTGTTCTACAGCTTACCATCATGAAACACTAGGAACTGTAGAAAGAAACCATAGAGTTCTTAACGAATACTTACGTTCATATATAAATGAAAATAAAGACAATTGGGACAATTACTTACAATACTTTACTTACTGTCATAATTCAACACCAAATGTGAGTTTTCAAGAAAAATATGCTCCATTTGAATTGGTTTTTGGTAAAACACCAACAATACCAGAATTTATCCTTAACAGCAAAATCGAACCAATTTACAACTTTGACGATTACAGTAGAGAACTTAAATACAACTTACAAGTCATGAACAAACACGCACAGTACTTGCTACAAAAAGCTAAATTAAACAATAAAAGACTATATGACCAAAACGTGAAAGGATACAATTTTAAAATAAACGATGAAGTTTTGTTAAGAAAGGAAAATGCTCATAAATTGGATGCCTTATATAGTGGCCCACACATAATAAAAACTATAGAAGGTTCTAATATACAAATTGTAAATTCAAAAAATAAAGAAGAAATCGTTCATAAAAACAGATTGGTAAAATATAATCGTTAACTTCTATAATATAAACATAAGTTAATTTTAAATCTGAAAATTTTTATTATATCATAACTATTCAATATCCTATTATAAGACTAATAACTAAAACTATTCCTAAATTTATTTTAACATAACATACTTAAGTTAATTTAATTTACTGACCTAGATTAATAAACATATTAATAAATTCAAATGAGTTGGCCAGCTCAGCAAAATATTTAAAAAAAAAAAAAAAAAAAAAATAATGATAAAAATAAGAACATAATAATATGTAAGATTAAACATGAATAATTTTTTTATGAATTTTTTTTTTTGTATTATTAACAAGTATATTTTAAGTTTCTATTATCAAATTTTTTTGTACAAAAGCTATAACAACAATGTCTACAGTATATGCATATAAAATAAAACAAATTAACAAAAAGAAAAGTGAAAAAAAAACCACACAATTAGTTTTGAATACAAAACAAAATTTTTTTTATGGGTAAAATAATTTTTTTTTCACTTTCCTTTTCTTTCGGAGGGAGATGTAGTATAAAATATACATTCAAGTACAGAACTTAAGTATGGCATAATAGATTGCCCATTCTTATTTAAATCATTAAATATCAGATTAAATATAAGTGCATTGACCAATATAGAAATATGAATCTGATATATTACAATAACATGCAATGATTAATCATGCAATGGTATATAATATTTAGAACGATCATAATGATTGATCATAATCAAATATGTTTCATATATTTCATAAAGGCAATGACCTAAAGGAATGCAATGGTTATATTATGTTTAGTTATAGTAAATGATAAAAGTAATCGATACTAATTATCGATTTTGTTATATATGTGTATACTGATATGGCACAATTTTATAAGAATAAGATAGAAAGTTTATTAGTATTAGTAGCGTTAGTATTAAGTTTATAAATATAGTAATTAAGTAAAATAAAGCATTCAGTTTTAAGTAGAAGATAAAACATGTTGTTTCTTTTTATGAATACCATTATAACATGTTAATTTTTAAAATAAGAAAAACCTTTTTTGCTAACTATTTTTGTAGGTTAGTTATTATAAGAATGTAAGCAAATAACAAAATAAAAGTTCAGTTAAAAAAAATTAAATAAATAAAGTACAAAAAAATAAAAATAATCCATCACTTCTGTACAAGTTTCAGCTCCCTCTTTCTTAATTAATCAGTCAAACTACGATGCCATCTACTATTAACATTTTTATTTATTTATTTATTTATTTATTCGAATATTACGCAGTACAATAACTACGCAATTGTTAACTACGCACGTTTTTGATATTTGTATTGTTACAGAAACGTGGCTTAAAGATAAAACTGTTTATGATACAGTGTATAATGTTTATATATGTAATAGAATTTCCAAAACAGCAGGGGGTGTTGCCATATTCATTAAAAAAATTATTGAACATGAACTACTACCTAATCTAGAAACCAAAATTTTTGAAACAATTTCAATCAAAATAAAACTTAATTCAAATGAAATAACTATAATAGGCGCGTACTTCGCAGGTGGTACTAAAGAAAAATAGTACTAAAGAAAAATCCAGAAGTTTTAAGTCTGATTTAAATTTATTTAATAAACTCACTCAAAATTTTATTATAGCTGGTGACCTTAACTGCAGGCACACTTCATGGAATTGTTTGAGAAACAATATTTGGGGGAAAATTTTAAATGAAAAACTGTGCCATAGTAATTATAACATGCTTTTTCCAGCATCGCCTACTTATATTCTTGCATCTACGAGACAAAAACCTTCAATACTAGACTTAGTATTAACAAATATCCCATTATATTTAAGTGATCCTCTTACAATAAATGAATTAAACTCGGATCATCTTCCTGTAATGTTTCATATAAATCAGTCTATAACTCCCATTAATGCTAGGGAAACCCTATGTTTTAAAAAGACCAACTGGAAAAAATTTGGTAGGATTCTAAATAATCTAACATCTGAATATAATTTTACTATTTCCACTTCTCCTGATGATATTGAAAACTCTATCAAATATTTTCACAAGTGCCTACAGGAAACGATAACCAAAGCTGTCCCAAAAAAGATTTTACATAACCTGACACTTTACCAAAACTACCAGAACATATTCAACACTTAATTGGACTAAGAAATTATATCAATTGTAAAAGAATTAAAAGTCAAAAAGGCTCCAGGTCAAAACAGGATTCCCAATATTGTACTTAAAAACTTACCTAGAGTAAGTTACAAAATTCTAAGTGACATTTTTAATCAATGCATGAAACTGGGCTACTTTCCTAAAATTTGGAAAATAGCTTTAGTTACATGCATTCTAAAACCAGGAAAGGATCCAGTAAAAATTGATTGTTATCGCCTAATTAGTTTATTGAATACTATTGGAAAAATTTTTGAAAAAACCATCAGACTTAGAGTCGAACAGTTCTTAGAAATTAAAAACATTCTACCTAATGAACAATTCGGCTTCAGGAGTAAACATTCTACATCCCACCAGGTTTGTAGAATAAGTAACTTCATAAAAGGAAACCTTAAACTTAAAAATTCTATAGGCATGATTACGCTATGACATTGAAAAAGCCTTTGACTCAGTGTGGCATGATGGTTTTTAACTCATAAATTGGTAAAATTTGGGTTTCCTAAGTTTATCAATAAAATTATACAAAGTTTCCTTAAAGACAGATTTTTTCATGTTAGAATAGGATCAGCAGTGTCAAGTGCTATGAACATTACACGTGGCGTCCCACAAGGTTCTTCACTGTCTCCTATTCTATACAATATTTTCATAGCAGACTTACCAAAGCCTACTCACTGCGAACTTGGACTATATGCCGATGATACTGCTCTGCTCAGTACATCCAAGTGCCCTAATGAAATTATGCAAAACCTTGAAAATAACTTTGTCCTTATTCAAAATTATTTCTCTAAGTGGAAAATTAAAATAAATGGTGAAAAAACTAAAACGATTTTCTTCACAAAAAGGAGAAAATTCAGTTTCTTGCCAAACAGAAATCTTATTATCAATAACAACGAAATACCTTGGGAATCTGATACAATCAAGTATCTCGGTATTCACATTGATAAAAAATTAACTTTTAAACCTCACCTTTTAAAAACAATAGAAAAAACTAACTTGATTATCCGCATGCTTTACCCACTAATTAATCGAAAATCAATCTTAAACACAGATAATAAAATGCTCATTTTTAAAACAATATTTCGCAGTGTCCTATTATACGGTTTTCCTGTATGGAAAAATATTGCAAAAACCAACATAGATTTACTGCAAAAAAAACAAAATGCTATTTTAAAACTACTTTTAGTAAAACCTTTCCATTTTCGCACTAAGTATTTGCATGAATTAGCAAATGTTAATTTAATTTCCGAACAGATCGAAAAACTATCCCCCGCTTTTTTGGACTCCTGTTACTACTCAAAAAATCCGCTCATAAGAGCTTTGACAAATGAATTCTAAAATTATGTATTTATAGTTATCATATTTAGTATATTTTAGATTTAGATTTAAGTACTAGCATTTAGGTTAGGGTTAGGTATTTTTAGATAAACTTTAAGTCAAAAAGGTTTTTTGTTTGCCATTTTTACCTTAAAAATAATATTGTAAATTAAATAAAAAAATTTTGTAAAAAGAAAATAATTAAGTAGTATCTAAGATGTAAATACAAAAGTATAAGCTCTTATAAATAAACATGTACTAAAAAAAAATTGTTAATAATATTTTTTTTAATTAAATAAATAAAAAAAATAAATAAAAAAATTGCATACTTTTAGGTGTTTGTTAAAAGGTGATAAGATAGACGTTTTTTTCAAGAGAGCACAATATTCAACTTTAGTAACTGATATACAGCCTTATTATTTTGTACAAATTCATATAATAAAAATTTTTCAATTAATTTCTCAACACCTTAGAAATTTTTCAAAAATCTAATTGTGCAATTTTCAATTAAATTTAATCTTGGACCAATGACAGTTACACTGAATTTTATTGAATTTTTTTTTTTTTTGCGTTTATTCTTTTCACAAAGGTATTTTTTTACTTAAAACGTAAAAATAGACGTTTTTGTTTTGAATTATAAACTGCGTTCAACCTCTATTAAGAATTTTGGAAAATAATTTGATATCAAATTAAAGCAGCTACGTAGTTTTTATATTTCATATACGGTGTCCTTTGTTTTTTTTGTAGTTTATATTTGTGTAGAACATTCAACAGGTTCTCTAACTTTAAGAGTCCAAAATGAAAAAAAAAAAAATAATAAAAAAATAACAGTTTTCCCTTTCAAAACTCTAAACAAATAATAAAAGGATGATAAATTTTCACACATTTTTAAGCCTCTTAAAAATGAAATTTTTAAAAAATTTCCATTTATTAATTTACATTTATGTAACATTTTTGATTAAATTCTTACATTCGTTCTTGCATATTATTTAACTGTTTGCTTTAATGCCTCCATATAGAGACCATGGAAGAGAGAAAGCATGCTTATGCACAAAAAATTTATGAGTGTACAATTATTTGAAGTTCTTTTGTATTTTTCAAAGATATTTTGAAGAAAAACTAACTAGAATGGGAACTGGATTCAAATTACTTTAAATTATAAAAACTATTAATTGTATATTATTAAATCTTAATCTTTTTTTAACTGTTTGGCTAATAAATCTGTCTGCACCATAGGCACTTGTTGTAACAGAGGAGACATGTTATTATAATTAGAATTGGTCTTAATGAATTCCACATACAATTTAAACGTGAGATATTACTATAGACCTTATATAATGTAGAAATGATCTACATTTTTTCTATATACAATTCCATTTGATATATATTGCAAAATTTTTATATTTGAAATATATAAGATATTTCTACATCCGTGAGTTATATAATTGAATTTAATTATTTGTTTATATTTTGTATTTGTTTATAATGTTATTCGAATATATTTTTTATTAATGGTAAATAAATTTCAATTATTGGTTATGCAATCAATTTAAGCCCAGTGATGAATGGTAGCTGAGTCGAAATGTTTTACTTTGGATTTGATGCCCTGTATCGCCCAGTGGTAGTCTCACAAATACCAAATCAACCAAATATATTAAAATACTTGAGTTAACTTTAGGCGAAATGAAGAAATAGCGATCCTACTTTGTAATAACTAATACTGTTAATTCTATTCTCGTAACAGACAAACGTATTTTGCAAATTTGTTTGACAAAATTCCGAATGCATTTTCAGCAATCCGAGCTATACTTAGCAAATTACAAAATTTTTATATTCTCTTGTGCTTCGTTTCAGAATGTGATTCGTAAGTTTAAAGACATTGTCAACAATTTAGTCAGGAAATTTTACATATTCGTTAAATTTATTGCTATTGATTCGTTCTGAAAACGACGATTCATTAAATAATGCAGCATCATATTTTCTGCCATTTGCATTAATATTAACATACAATATGTTTTCATCTACAAAAGCTTTAATAAATAAATTTGTTAATTTGTATAAATTTTCATTTATAGCTTCTAAACAATGTATAATTGAGTATTAGGTACCTACCTTGAGTTATAAATAAACTATAGGTAGATCATCATAATTTGAAGATACATTTTGAAAGGAACCATTTTCTGCTCCATATTTTTCTGTATTTTATAGTTATTTCATATGACTATTATTTTATATGACTTACAAAAATTGACAACTCAGTTTTTCTTTGAGCTTTTTGAAATTTTTAATATTGATTTCTTATTTGAGAAAACCGCCCATAGTCTAAAATGCCTAACTCGTGAAGTTCTTATCTTAAAATTCAAAAAAAAAGTATTTGGTAATTATTTCACTCATATTTAGGAAATTTGTCAAGCTTAAAAGTCAAAAACGTAAAGCCCCTTATATTGTTAATTAGGTAATGACATTAATAATCAAAGCTTAATTTTATTGCTTTATAAATCCTAGTCGGATTATATCAAATAAAAAATATAGTGTATATTAAAATAATTTAATAAGAAGTCCAAATGTCAAATAGACGAAGGATTAATATTATCGGGCAATATTTACTATTGTCTGGTACTACAAATAAATTAATAAATAAAAAAATTCAATAAATTGTTATTTAAAAAACAAACTAAATCGAATTTTTTTCCAAATGAATAAACACAAATTCGATTTAAAATTAATTGGAATTTGGAATTTCCTAAATTTTCTTAAAATTTATCTTCTATACAAAATATTTTCAACATTTTTAAAATTTTAATATTAAAATATTAATAATTATCAATCGATTATTACAAAATAAACTGATATCTTATACTATTTTTAATCATATTATAAAATATAATACGACTAAATAAGATTTAAATTACTATAGCATCCTACTACTAAATACAATTTAATATTTTTTACTATATACAATACTATATTTACATAAATATGTTTGCATACCCTAATTCCATATTTAATATTTGAGACATTGACTAAGCTAAAATTCAATTGGAAATCCTTGTAGAAACTAGAAACCTTCTATCATTTTATCAAATCAATATCAAATTTTTTATTTTTACTTTTTATTTTATCAGATTTTAAGATTGATTTTTTTCCCCAGATTCAATGTCAAAACATTTTCACTTACAAATGATAGAAAGAGATAAAAAATATGGAAAAATCTATTTTTTTTAGAAATTCAGAAAACTATTCTAAGAATGCTGAACAATAGTTTAAAATTAAAAAAAAAAAACAAACAAAAAACAAATAAAAGAAAATATTTAGAAAATATAACAAAAAATCTTCAATGACAACTTAAGATTTAATATCAGCAAGAAAACCCCCTCCTTTCCTGCCAGTACACTTAATAAAAATACTTAACAATTCTTGTTTTTTTTTTTATTTTTCTTGTTTTTCTTGTTTTCGAATTTCAATGATTTGAAGTCCCAAGGAGATTCTTCCATTTGAGAATGATTTTGGTTTTTTTTAATATAATTGTAAAAAAAAAAAAATGAATTCGAGATGATTCTTTCGGTCGATGATTTCTGGTATTGTAATTAAAATATTTTGCTTCGCTTAGTAACAATCCAAATAACTTCAATAAAATGTTTAATTAGAAAACAATCAATTGTACAATAATAGGTAGTAAGATTAAAAAATTTTTTTGGACTTTTAGTTCGGTTAAAATTTTTTAAGAGATATGCAAGATCAATTGTCCGGCGAGGAATGCCTAATGCCATCGAGCTTAACTCTAAAATCCTAACACCTAACTTACAATTTAAGATATAATTTGAAATATTTTAGCAACAGGATTAGCATGTTGGGTATTGAAATCAATTATCACACTTAATCTTCAACAGAGCTTCTCTAAACTATCGCACTAAATTCCTTCAAACCTCTAGTCAGAAAGTGTGAATTTTATGAAATATGAATTAATAATGAATTAAAATTAAACGAAGTCAAGCCCAGTTCAACTATTCGATAACTAATGAATTGATGATTAATAAAAAATTTTAGGTTTTACGTATGAAAAATTGTATGATCTCTATGTATTATGTATGATCTCTACTCTATGTATGATCTCTATGAAAAATCTATGTATTAAATAAATTTCTAGTTTTATAGATATTTTATATCCATTACCTGCCATTGCTTTTAAGTTTAGAAAGCCATGACTAGTTTACTGAATGACTAAATAGTTGATGACCAGTTAATGTATTAAGGACGATTCCGCTTTTATATATAAAACGTATGTTACATTCAATTTTATTAATCATTTTAGATTCATTTTCATTAATTGACCAAAAATTGTCCAAAATATAAAATTTATAAGAGATAACAGTCAATGGGCTAAACATATTCTGTTACTAAGGTACACCCAGTTCTTTTTTGAAATTCTATGTTCGTTTTAAATTTAAGTTTCGTAATTGGAAGCCATTCGACGAAAAATCAAATTATTGTTGTTGCAGTTTTTAGATATGGGCATGTGGCAACCTGAATCTAAGCGTTATAGCCCGTTTGGCATTCCACATCCAATACTTTCTATTAATTTATGAATAATATTATTTATTTTGTTTATGTCATATAATTCATATTTAAATTATATTTGGTCACCAAGGTGATTTGGTTGAAATCAACCCCGTACTTCCTCACTTAATAAAGCAAATGCTTTGCTACTAAACCACTGAGGTCCTTCAAAAAAATCTAATTAATTTTTTTTTTTACCAGGGAATGGAAAGCTCGAAAGCTACCCATTGAAACTGTGCGGAGTTTTTTTGAGTAGTGTACTACTTTAACACACCAAAACCACACACTTTTTGAACCAAACTTTAGGAGGTAACCTGTGATACAAATGTACAGTTTAGTTACAGGAATGGGGATATGGAAGGATTTGAAATTATAATGGAAATTATAATTATCTCAAACATTTCCAAATTAACTGATAATGTATACATAATCCTGTCAATTGAGTGCTTAGTTTAATTTAAATTTTTACAACCTTAAAAATTTTGACATTTTTATAATTATAACAGTTTTCATTACTAGTATATTCTTCAAATTTCAAAATTCGAAATTACAATACGAAATTCGTAAGATATCTGCAAAGTAAATCTATTTCGAAAAATTTCCTTCCATTAATACCAAAAATAACCCAAAAATAAATTGTGAAAATTACTGTCAATTTATCCAACAATCAGTATTTTTTTCACCCACCTATTAAATTCTTGTTTTTTAATTTCATCCAATTTTAATGTATCTATCTATTGATACATATCTAGATATACTCGTATGTTAACACAGTATTATACTTACCTATATATTCTTAATATTCAATAACCACCACTACCGCCACTAATGAACAGTTATTAAAACCACAAAAGAAAACGAAATAGCGAAAAAAAAAAAAAAAAATAAAAAAATGCAAAAAAAATAGAAAAATAAAAATGAATAAATCTGAGAAATCAATTCATTGAAATTGGATTGGTTTTTAAGCTGTTTTTATGTTTTTATAATTTTTTATTTTTTTTTTGTATCTATAGGATATGCTTGAGTGTTACCGTATTTTTTTTTTCTTTTATTGAAATGCACAAACATCATACAAAATGTCTATATAGAATTTTATTTGATGAAATTCATAGATTCATACATACTATATATACATACTATTTTTTTTTTAACAGTTACAGTGTAACGGTACTTTTTCAATGTTTCATATTTCATTGTAATTTCTCAACTTTATGGAAATTTTATATTTTTTTTTTATTAACGCGAATCAAGATCATATGTAAGGATAAGGACGTCATGTTGAAAATTTACATATTACATATTTTTTTTTTTTTTTTTTTTTTGAATATTTGTTGTTGTTTTTATGTTGTAAGTAAAAACTGCAGTAAAGAAATAAGTTTAAAGAGAGTGGGATAAAAATTTTTAAATGTAAATAAAATTTATTGAAAAATTATGTTAAGAAGTTCACACAAGTGTTTTTAGTGCATTAGTATGCAATTAGGATGTAAGTGATAGAAAATTTAAAACTAATCTCAAGATTTGACCCTGATAATATTTTTTACACTCTTCGGTTTTAATATTAATTTAAAATTAATTAGTCTTTAAGTTTTTAAATGAAATTTTAAGAATTTTAACCTGGTAATAAGAATCTCTTGTTACTCAATTTTTTTTTTTAAATTGTCAGTAATATTTCAGAGAAAGTTATTTTATCTTCAGGATTAAGGCTTATTTGTATAAGTTGAAAGTATATTGGAGGCATTTTAGTAAAAAATTAACTTATTTTTAAAAATGAGTCAAAATTAGTACTCATTATTGTAGTGGGTAATTAATACTCATTTTTTAGGCTCGATTTTAAGGAGAATATCTCTAACACTATTTTGATTGAAGCAATTCACTAAAGTTGGATTAGGATTCATGAAATATGGCCTGGGATTTTATTTCTCATTGAAGAATAAATAATAATTCTAAAGATTAACTTCTTAAAACGTTTATTCACAGCTCCGTTGAATAAATGTGAAAAAAACTTCAAGGAATAAGCACTAACGGGAAGATGAAACATTAATTCTACAAAGTTATATTGTCTATGTATTAAACTCGTACATTTTGGGCTTCATTTCTAGTGAATCCCTATCTTTTATTTTAAAATTTTGTTGGAATTAGGGCTTATGTTTTACATCCTTTTTCATCAAAAGTCCTAAGCCATTATGTTGCAAAAGAAGTTTGGGTTTCATCCCTATATGCTATAGCAGCAGATAACATTATTGAGTAGAAACTTTGCACTCACGAAGGTCTGAGAAGAGCTCATTACCCAGGCTAAAGTCTTTAGTATGTCATTAGTATAGGTTAAAATTTTCTTGACGGCTATTTAAAGCTTCCAACTCTCTAAAGTCCTAAAATCCAGTTATTTTATTTATACGTTAAAAAATATACCAACAAATAACAGTACATCACAATAATTTTTAACCACTTGCTTAACTATTAACTTATATATAAAAAAAAAAAAACTGTTAAATAATAATAATGATATTCAGATGAAGGACATTTTATATATATATACTCGTGTATCAACGACATCATCACTGAAAAAAAAATCTTTATTGATATTTAAAATTAAAACATATGTTATTTATTTATGTGTGGGCAGATGATAATTAATGGGAGATGAATGGTGGAAATGTGAAAAAAAAACTGTAATATAAAGAATGTTATAAAATTAATTTATTTTTTTTTTAATTTTAATATGAAATTAATATATGACAATATTGAGTACTTATATTTTTTTAATAGTTAAAGTACTTTTAATATTATATATTTTCATTGAATTTATTTACGTATACGTAAAGAGATAATTTTTATATAAAAGATTGATTGAAAAAATAACATTATATTTAATATTATATAATTTTTGTTTTTTTTCAAAAAGTGCTATAAATAAAAAAAAATCAGTTTTAAGATAAATTTTATTAAAGAAATATTTATAAAATGATTTTTTAACATAAAGATGCATATTTTTTAAATGAAATTAAACGAGGAAGAGTGTAGTAGAGTAGACTGTGTCAACTCTGGGATACCCGCATGACCGTATCATATACATTATATCATCCGATTAATTACTTTTGTCAAAATTTCAAACATACAATTAAGTGTAGTGGAATACTCATATAAAAGAAGGAGTTGTATGGCAGCTACTCGAACCCTTTTCAGTAGACCAACCAAATTTTCCTGTAACTTTGGCCATTACACTAAACTATTTTTGGCAAAATTTCAGACACCCAGCTTCATTAGGTGTAGTGTAATGCTCACATAAAATAAGGAGTTGTATGGCAGCTACTCGAACCCTCTGCAGTAGACCAACCAAATTTTGCAGAAACTTTGGCCATTACACTAAACTATTTTTAGCAAAATTTCAGACACCCAGCTTAATTAGGTGGAGAGTAATGCTCATAAAAAATAAGAAGTTGTATGGCAGCTACTCGAACCCACTTCACTAGATCAACCAAATTTTGCAGACTCTTTGGCCATAAAACTAAACTACTTTTGGCAAAATTTCAGACACGCAGCTATAATAGGTACAGAGTAATACCCATATAAAAAAAGGAGTTGTATGGCAGCTACCCGAACCCAATGACCAAAATGGCTGGATTTAAATAGCGATGACGGCTATTGAAAAAAAACGAATTTGCGAAAATTTCAAGATCCTAGCTCCTTTAGTTTTTGAGTTATCGTGCGGACGGACAGACGGACGGACGGACGGACATACATCGCTAAATCGATTTATTTTTCGATTCTGATCCGATCCATACACTTGAGTCTATATCTACCCCCCCTCCTTCTCTGCGTTACAAACGTAATGGCAAATTTATTATACCCTTTGGCTATATAGTCATACGGGTATAAAAATACGTAAATAACTTCTTATCTTATTTTTTATACCCGTATGACTATTTAGTCAAAGGGTATAATAAATTTGCCATTACGTTTGTAACGCAGAGAAGGAGGGGGGTAGATATAGACTCAAGTGTATGGATCGGATCAGAATCGAAAAAAAAATCGATTTAGCTATGTATGTCCGTCCGTCCGTCCGTCCGTCCGCACGATAACTCAAAAACTAAAGGAGCTAGGATCTTGAAATTTTCGCAAATTCGTTTTTTTGCAATAGCCGTCATCGCTATTTAAATCCAGCCATTTTGGTCCATGGGTTCGAGTGGCTGCCATACAACTTCTTTTTTTATATGAGTATTTCTTTGTACCTATTACAGCTACGTGTCTAAAATTTTGGCAAAAGTAGTTTAGTTCTATGGTCAAAGTTCCTGTAAAATTTGGTTGGTCTGTTGCAGTGAGTTCGAGTAGCTGCCATACAACTCCTTCTTTTATATGAGCATTACTCTATACCTATTAAAGCTGGGTGTCTGAAATTTTGCCAAAAATAGTTTAGTGTAATGGCAAAAGTTACTGCAAAATTTGGTTGGTTTACTGCAAAGGGTTCGAGTAGCTGCCATACAACTTCTTATTTTATATGAGCATTACTCTATACCTATTGAAGTTGGGTGTCTGAAATTTTGCCAAAAATAGTTTAGTGTAAGGGCCAAAGTTACTGCAAAATTTGGTTGGTCTACTGCAGAGGGTTCGAGTAGCTGCCATACAACTCCTTCTTTTATATGAGCATTTTATTTCACCTAATAAAGCTGGTATGTTTGAAATTTTGCCAAAAGTAATTAATGTTTATAATAATAATGATATAATGTTTATATAACGAGAGTTGACACAGTCTACTCTACTACACTCTTCCTCGTTTTTTTTTTAATTTTTACACTTTTCATAATTATATTAAATAAAAAAATTTATTTGACATAATAAATTATAATATGTGATATATAAAATAAATTTTGCAAAGTATTTAAAAACGAAAATCGAAGAAACGTTATACTTGCTGTACCAAGTAGCGATGGAAAACGCAAAGGAACAAAAGCGATTTCCTAACCTAAGAATTATTTAAATTGAAAATATTTGTTGAGTAGGAAGGCAAAACGTAGTTCTTAACCGTTTAATACAATTGTATTTAAGTAGGTACCAATTTTAAAAATTACAAGAAGGGATAGATTAGATTACGCGAAAACCTTCCTCTTTGAACTGAAATTTTGAAGAACAGGATTTTTGAAAGAAGACATTTCTTAAAAGCAAGAAATTTTGTAATTTTAATTATAATTATAATTTCTTTTTAAATATTCCCAACACTTAGTGCATTAATATTACATTGAGTAATGTCTTTAATTCCTCTATATTTTTATTTTCGCTACTGGTAGCAACCTTGTTGGAAGACCTTCAAAATCGAAGAAAGAGGATAGAACACTTTTGTACTAAATTTTAAGTTTCTGTAATTATTAATTAATTTTGAGTAATATTGCGAATGAACCAAAAATCGTTTAATCGATGCAGAAGGTGACACTGATCAAGAATATAATAATTGCAGGTTCATTTCTAATTTGTTTCCTTTTATTGATTCTAAACATATTATCAAAATAGTATACCCATAATTTCAGAAAATCAATTGACTATAATATTAGTTAACATTTGGCTGCGCAGCAATAAGAAGCAATAAGAAGAGAAATTGGGGTATGAAAAGTAATATATGATTTTTGTAGAAGAGATTTATAGCTCTTTTACATTATAATTGACTGCAAAGCTCTAGATTAGTTTTTAGATTAGAGCCCTGGGTTTTGATTACTTTTACCTGGTTTTTGGCTCTTTACGATTCAGCTATCATACCAACCTTGTCAACGTTGTATTTGAATTAATGACATCATTAAAAATTAATAACTATATGCTTTTCATAACGAAAATATACATTAATATACATAATAAAAAATGATTTTATTGAATAATACCAGATACAGAAATATCTTACAATTTAAATACAAAATTATAAAAATATTGAATATGGGTTACTATATATTCGTAGAATTTTTTTCTCGAGAAATTCACAAGAAAATTATAAAATTATAAAGTCAGAATTCTCAAGAAATTTAGATATTTCTCGAAAAATATGCAAAAATTATAATTAAGTGAATTTTTTTAATAAAATTTTGTTATTTTGGAAGGTTCTTAAATCTTTAATAATTTTCCGTTCTGTTCGTTTTACATAATAACATGAAAGTTAAACATAATAACATGAAAGTTGGTTAACTTTTAACTTTATATGTTATGCCTATGTCGTTGACAATTAAAAATGTAAAAATATATATTTATACCCGTATGACTATATAGTCAAAGGGTATAATAAATTTGCCATTACGTTTGTAACGCAGAGAAGGAGGGGGGGTAGATATAGACTCAAGTGTATGGATCGGATCAGAATCGAAAAAAAATCGATTTAGCTATGTATGTCCGTCCGTCTGTCCGTCTGTCCGTCCGTCCGTCCGCACGATAACTCAAAAACTAAAGGAGCTAGAATCTTGAAATTTTCGCAAATTCGTTTTTTTGCAATAGCCGTCATCGCTATTTAAATCCAGCCATTTTGGTCCATGGGTTCGGGTGGCTACCATACAACTTCTTTTTTTATGTGAATATTTCTCTGTACCTATTACAACTACGTGTCTGAAATTTTGTCAAAAGTAGTTTAGTTTTATGGCCAAAGTTTTTGCAAAATTTGGTTGGTCTGTTGCAGTGAGTTCGAGTAGCTGCCATACAACTTCCTGTTTTATATGAGCATTACTCTTTACCTATTAAAGCTGGGTGTCTGAAATTTTGCCAAAAATAGTTTAGTGTAATAGCCAAAGTTACAGCAAAATTTGGTTGGTCTACTGCAAAGGGTTCGAGTAGCTGCCATACAACTTCCTGTTTTATATGAGTACTACTATATACCTATTAAAGCTCGGTGTCTGAAATTTTGCCAAAAATAGTTTAGTGTACTGGCCAAAGTTACTGTCAAATTGGGTTGGTCTACTGCAGAGGGTTCGAGTAGCTGCCATACAACTCCTTCTTTTATATGAGCATTACACTACACCTAATAAAGCTGGTATGTTTGAAATTTTGCCAAAAGTAATTAATGTTTATAATAATAAAGATATAATGTTTATATAACGGTCATACGGGTATCCCAGAGTTGACACAGTCTACTCTACTACACTCTTCCTCGTTTTTTTTTTAAATATGTTAAATATTATTAAACAATAATTTAAAATGTAAAATAATTAATTAATATATATTAAAATTATAAATTTATAGATGTTTTTGAAGAAAAACATACTCAAAACATATGTTATTGTGAATAGGCATTATGTTTCCTATGTCATGTCATGTTACTATATCTATGTCCATTGTAAATGTAATACTTCATTTACACAATGATTTTGCTACGATTTTCATTACAAAACAAAATCTACCCAATATTAAATCAAGTTCCACAAATTGAAGCAATTTGCTTTTACACACACTAATTTCCTTTCGATATTGATGCAATATCCATTTAAAATCGTTGTGTCTAAACAGTGCTCTATTCATCGCTTTCATAAAGGTTTATTAAAAACACCGTTATTGTTTCCATTCTACGCAAAATGAGCGGAATTTTTCTATTGCAACAGATTATGTTACCAAAAAAAGAACAAGAATGGGAGATTCAACTTTGGATGCTCTGTGTTTCTTAAATTATTTTAAATCATGAAAATGATTAAATTTATTATATATTAATAAACCTTTATATATTTTTGTAAAACTGAAGAATTAATTTTTATGTTACTATTTTCTATTGTGTTGTATAATAAAATATTAATTTCAGTTTATTTTATAGAGTGCATTCAATTTTTATTTTAATAAGTTATTTTCATACATATATATAAATATTCTGGAAAAAGAAGCATTAAAATCCAACTCTAAAAATCTCTATTAATTTAAAATTTCACATTTCGATAATACAAATATTTTGGAAAAAGAGAATACCCTGATTTCAAAAGCAACTCTTAAATAACCACCAATTCAGATAAATAAATATAAAGTATATTAACAATGCTTTTGAGTTCAACTCTAAATTTTTTGTGTTTATCAGATATGGTAGAGAAGTGCATTGAATTAACCAGTAAATCAATAAAGGTTTAACTAATATTAATGAAAACCAAAATAATTCAGCAAAATACAGGCAAAAAAAAACAAATTTAAAGAAATACAAGCAAATGATACTACGGCCAAATGAAATACAGTCCTAAGATACACTCCCTATAAATATAATTTATATCTATTGAAAATCTACGACTTTTCTACATGTTATAAAGCCTGATTATCTCATGTTTTAATTGCGTATATGTGGATTTACTTAGATCAATCCTTATTTTAGAAATATTATATGTTAAGTACCTTCTGTCCTGTTTCCATATGTAGCTATGATATAAAAAGTCTTCTTAGCTTAATTATATCATAATAACATATAAATAATAATAAATTTGATTAAGAAAATTATTTATTCTATTTTTTAACAGGGATTTTAGTTATTTAAAACTCAACACTATCAACAGGAAGCTCGTACAATCTTATTTAGACATTCAAAATTAAATCTTATATAGTGAATTTAATTATAGTTTTTATTTTAGAAAAATTTCAAAAAATATTATTCCTTCAAAATTTTAATTTATAGTTTAGTTTAAAATGTAACAAAAAAATATTGTTAATTTAATTTTTTTATTTCATATAATTATGTTTTAAAAATAATAATAATATAAAAAATTATAAAAATACGAGTACTTCATTACCAAAAATTTTAATAGAATCTAATAATACAAAAGTATAAAAAAATTTTCGAATTAGTTCAAAAAAACAGAAAAACCAAATAACAATAGTTTGTACCGGATGAACAATGTATATTTTATGTATGAAATAATAAAATTAGAAAAACAAAATTTTCCCAAAATTCAAAAAAGGAAAACTTTTCCTCTTTAAGAACAAAATATAACTTTTATTTAAAAAATAGTTAAAAAAAAAAAAATAAATGTTCCCAACATACATATATTACCACAAAAATTCTGTCACAGGAAACATTAAAATAAAAGTTATTCTGTTTTTATGTATTATTCTACAATTATGCATTAGTTGTTCTCGGAAAATCTTTTCTGTTTTTTTTGCATATGCAATTATAAAACAAAATAACAATTATTTTTTTTTGTTGAGATTTTTGACAAAACAACATTTAAAAAATTTTCTTTTAGTCTAAAACTAAAATTTATTCAAAAATTAATGTCTGTCTATTTGAATAATCATTCGGATTTCATTAAAAAATTAAGTTGGTAAGGTAAGTTATCAGTATTGTTTGAATAACGCCTAAAGGTCTGCAATGAACAACAGAAAGTTTTAATTACAAATTAATTTTGAAGTGTAGCAGGTCAGAGCAGCTGGTAACATTACCTAATAACCGAGCGGATGTGGATTAAAAGTCCGCAAAGGTTAAAAGTGGTGTTTTTTAACAAATCCCCCTTGCGACCATATCTAATATAAACAATATAAAATAATATTATTGATGCAATAGTGATCTCAAAGGTATAATAACTTTAGTAATTAATGTTTTTGGAAGTAAAAATACTATGTGAACAACTTAGAAACATTCAATATATATGCAACAGAGTTAGTCGGGGTATAATTTTCATTATACTACCTTATTTTGGAAAGTATGACATTAATTATTTAAAACAAAACCGTAATTATCTTCTATAGTTTACATAATTTTTATCTAAAAGCTTACTGTATACAATCGATTTAGGTTTCAAGCTGAAATGGATTGAATTCTTACTCTACCGTGTGTTCGACTTCTGCTAATAAATTTTAAGAAAAATGTAACATTTCACAAACAATAATCAAACCCACATACAAGTATTATATATCACGATCAAATTTAACATCTAATACATTTTACACATTTTACGATTTACAAAAATTAATTCTATACTTGATTCTCACTATCTCAAATTTATTGAAATATGTGGTTCGCACTGTCGTTTTATTAATTTTTATTTAATTAATTTGAGAGCTTCAGGATTCGACAAAGCCCTTACAACTATTTCTATTTAGTGCTAAGACTTTGATTTGTGATTATGTTGTTATTGTGTTTTTTCTCACTTTACTGTTCTACCAACATTTCTCTATTCTTGAGGGTTCCACAAAATGTCTTGCAATACTGTTTGGAGGTTTCTTGAGACAGTGACATATTCATCTGTACTTCCGTTTCTTAATTTCAATTGCCATTTAACTATTTCCTAAAGACTATATAAAGTTGAGAAATTCCACTGATCTATATACTGATCTATTCGGAGACAACAATTATTTTTTAGAAATTGATACATTCAGGAAGTTGTTTTAAAAGGCATTGTACATCTTCACATGTATAACACACACTTTAACGTATACCCAATAATTAAAATAATCCATTAAATTGACTATTTTATTTCATTTATTCCATTAACAGCCAACCATTTATTGGCCATTAATTCAGCATAGCCATTAAAAAATGAAGCCAGGGCTGTCAATGGCTTTAGTTTATTTGTTTTGTATACCTTGTACTTTCAATCTAAAAGTAATTGGTTTAGATATCAAAATACACATACATAAGAAGGGTATTTAATACATACATACTAGATTATTTAATTACATATTTATTATTATAATTAACCTTGTTGATTTCTTTAATTTCTATTTTATGCTTTTGCCAATTCTCATTTCATCTTTACTCTAATTAATATGGACATTTTTTGTGCAATAGCAGAAAAAGCACCCAAAAACAAAATTTTAATAGACTGTTTTTTTTAAAAGTTTTTCTTTAATTTTCTCAAAAATTTTCCAACAACAAAAAAAAATTATAAACAAATTTCTTATAATACTCGTACATACTTTAAACTAATAAAAATATCATGTTGTTATTTTGTCGTCCTCTACACACAAAATATAATAATTTATGAAAGTTCAAGTACACCCCCACATATCATAAGTATTAAAAAAATTTTTAACGTTAATTTATTTTCTGAAACATAAAAAACTTAAAATCAAAAAAAAAAAATTAAAGTAAAAACAAAATATTAAAAAGATGAAGTTGAAGTTGTAAGAGTGTGTTTAATTTTTTTTTATTCTAGATAAAAATTTTACTTATTACGTTTTTCAGCGAATTTTTTTTTATTGCACACGACACTCTAATAGCGTACTGGTATTATGTGACTCTAGTTTGGCACTAAATCAACTTTAAGTTTTTTAAGTTAATTTTTTTTTTCTTTCATTTTTGCATTGTTTTGTTTTTTTTTTTTGAAATAATATTTTTTAACAACATTTATAACAATAACTTTAGTTTCGCAAAGCTGTACAAAAATTAAGTTTTTACTATTTTTTTTTTTCGAATTTTTTTCAAATGTAATTTGGCGTTTCGAAAAACAGTGGCAAATATAACACTTTTACACATCTTCTAAAATTATATATTTATAGGCAAGAGTACAAACTCTAATTACATATTTCACTTTTCCACTAGGCAGCTTAATGCATCATATAAACCTTTCAATCTACTTTTGTTTTGAGATGTAGCATTATTTTGTATAACTGAACCGAGTGGCATAGAGGTTAGAACCACGGCCTTTCAGTCGAAAGTCTTCAGGCTTAAACCTTGATCAGATCATATTATTTTAATAAAAACAAAACAAAAAATACAATTTAAAATTTATGTCCCAATCTTATATATTTAAATAAAATGAATATACCAGCCACACCTGAAAATAAATCCAGCCGATAGCGCAGTGGCTGTGGCGCCGGTCTTTCATGGTTCCGGATTCAATCCCTGGCTGAGTAAACTCAATAAATAGTATATAGGAATATAAAATTATATAAAAATACCTTATAATTACATATTCTAAAAATAGAAAAATAATAATTAATAAACAAATAAAATATAAATATTACCTATAATCGTGTTCCTGAATAACCTTAGCTTAATAGTAAATAAAAAATTAACTTAATCTATATAAACCTTATGCATCTGTCAAATTGACACCACTGACATATTGATATGCGACTTGACATAAACCAACAAACGTATTTGGGGTAAGAGATAGGGGTATGCCCAATCGCAGTGACACTGCTTTGAACTGGATCTCTCTGGCACCTTATACTAAGTTAGCATTAAGTTATTCAGTTTGACCAAAATATCTAGCTGATTATTCGGAGCTTTTGTTTATAAAAAATTGCAGCTTTATGTATTTATTAGGGATGGGATTTTTCAAGGTTCACTTCAGGTAGCAAATCGTATTTAAACACAGAATAAAAATTCTGCTCATTATATTATTTTAAATCTGAGAGGATTAATAATCATAGTCCACAGTTTCCTTCACAGTTCCTCCATAACTGCCTATGATGCTAATTATATATTCGAAATTTTCTAAACTTCTTTGGTTGTTTTGTATTGCATCCCATTATTTTGTTTAAATTTCTATTTATTTTAAGGGCGCACTAAGATCTGTGTATTTCTTTACTCTTCTAAATTTTTTTTTTTATTTCGTCATTTCAGGTGATCATTTTTTGCATATTCTAAAAGATATTCAAAATCTGTGAGTTAATTTATAGAACTAATTAAGTTAGTATTATTGTCTAGATATTTGCTAATAACAATATATCAGCCTTTTAAATCTTAAATCAGAATATGAATTATTCCATTTGTTAAGATGTTATTAAATTGACAGAATTTTGACAAGGAAATTCATTCTAATTGGTCACAACTTCCCATTGAACAACTGACAATTTTTAAGTTGATTTGAAACTCATTAATACAGTAAAAGAATATATTATAAAAATATATAAGACTCATGTTTAAGTAAAAGAACCTGCCTCAAATTACATTCTAAAATAGAAATAGACCTCTAATCTCCAAACCCACTCAACACTGATTCAAATTCAAAGATATATCTATAGCAACCATATTAGATACAACAACAACAAAACCAAAGTGTAAAACACCACCATATATAATTTTGTTAACTCTTCATTGTACGTACAGTACACACTTGCAATAAAATGAAAAAGTTTATTTTTTAAACGTGACAGAAGGAAAACACACATATATCTTCAATTTACGTTTTTTTTTTTATTACCTTTTTTTTCCAAAAATTTAACTTAAAAATTATTAAGTTACACTCTTTTTATTTAAAAAAACAAAAAAAAAACAGTTAAAAAGTATACGTAAAATAAAAAACCAAACTAAAAATTTTTCTTATACTTCATCTTTCATTTTCGAAAAACTTTTTATTAATTTTTTTTTTTAAAATACTTCAACGGTCACATACACAAAAAAACATTTACTTGTATACGTCAAACATTGTTATTCACTGCTGTTTTGAATTTTTTCAACTGGAATTACAGGAGAATAAAAAAATATTATAAATCAAAAACAAATTTATTATAACTGTTATTCGATGTTAGTAGAATTATTATATTTGCCACATATTATAAATTTTAAATACAAAGTTTATAAATAAATTCCTAATTTTATTTTTTTTAGTAGTTTAATATCCGAGGACTTTGTTAAACAATGCATAAAATAAAATTAATTCTTTTTGTAATTGGTGGGGGGTGGAAAAAGTATGATCAAATAACGTAAATATCTTTTTGACTTATGCGAATAACTCAAGGACCTTCGTAGGGTCCTTCTCTATTTAGTTAATAAGGATTTAATAACTTTAATACTTTTTGATAAATATTATAACAAACGAGGAAGATTATAGTTGCCCGTGTCAACTTTTAGATACCCGTGCATACCCACTAACCGTTATTTATTTTCCCTATGCTATTATAAATATTACAAAACAAATATAAGAAAGTAAAATAGTTAAAAAAAAATTTAACTTATTAGGTATCCCATAATTTTTGATTAACTGATGCTATTATAAAAAAAAAAAAAATAGCCCACCCTAAAAGTTGGTCCGAGTGATGTCCAACTTTGCCAACTAACTTGTCCTATTACTTTATCTGCCCAGTTTTGATTTTAACCTCGTAGCTTCATTAGATTCACAGTTATCGAATTGATTACTTTGTATGGCAGCTGCCCGAAAACGGGTCCGTAACATTTTGAAACTTCATATAAGTGCTCGATTCATTATATAACTAACAGTGTGTAATTTTCATCCTCGTAGTATAATCAGTTTCTAAGAAATTCATATTGGTGCAAAGAAGTTGTGTGGCAGCTCCCCAAAACCTTGATCTGGTCTTAAACAAAAAAAATAGGGAACCTCAAAAATGTCCAAAAAAATTTTTTGTGTGATTTTCAAAACTCTTGCTCTAATTTTTCAATTCTATCTCTTATAATTAATTTTTAATTCACCAATATATTAAACTTAAGCAAAATCAACTTCATATGATCATATTCATATAATAATCATCATATCCATAATCTATCAATCTATCAATATCAATAAGCCATTTACTTAAAAAAAATCTTTGTCTTCTTTTTTTTGCTTATCTTAAATAAACTACGCATCATTTAAATCATATGAAATTCTAACTCGAAATCGTTATCTACATAAAAAACAAAAAACAAAAAAACAAAAAAACAAAGTTCATATAATTTCATGTTAAATACAAGATGCATAGAAAAATTTCAAATTTTTGTATGAAAATGTTGGAGTTGAAAAAGTTAGTTGTTCGAGAGCTACCCGAAGTTTTAGTCCGATCTTAACCAAAAAAAATAGGGAACCTAGAAATTGATTGAAAAATATTTTGTGAAAATTTCAAAACTGTAGCTCTTTTAGTTTTTGAGTTATCGTGCTGACACACAGACGGACGGACGGACAGACACACATAGCTAGATCGACTCATTTTTCGATTCTGAGCCGATACGTACCCTTGACACTATATCTAGCTCGTCTAGATCGATGCGTTACAAACGGAGGAGCAAATCTAATATACCCGATGTCATATATGTATGCACGGGTATAAATATAATTAAATAAGTTGAGAAAATCAAACCGCCATCTTTTAGATTAGAAAAAATTAGAAAATAATAAACTTCGTAAATTTCATTAGACCCTTAAAGTTCCAGTCTGACAAAGATAAAACAAATTTTATTTTCAAAAATTAAAAAGTTATATTAAAAATTGTTAATATAAATAAAAATATTAAAAACCAAAGTTTATTTAATTTATTAAGAATATTCATGATTTACTTTATTCAATTGTATTTGTAATATTAAAATTAAAAGTCGTTATTTTTATCTGTGAGTTATATACTTTACATTAAATTTTTTATATATATACTAGCTAATACCTGTTTTGCGTTGCTGCGCCTCTCATTGTAGGTTTAATTTAAACAAAAATATTTATAATAAAAATTAATTTTATACTGTATTAAAGCCAGTTAATAGATTCAACTCCATTTTTAAAGTGCTTCACGCATACAAAATTTGAAGTCAATTAATCAAACCGTTTCTGATTTAGAGTAAACTAAAGAAAATATCTGTAAAAGCTGCTGTACCGCAATGGATTAACGGAACTCAAAAAATTTTTTTGATACTTCCGCCTTGAGCAAAGCTGTACTTCGTGAAATTGGACGTAATTTACTTCCACAAAATTTTTTTGAACAACCGTTGGTTCGACATGGGTTAACAAATTCCAAGTCTGTTAACAGTGTCAACTCACTTCTCAAAGAGCATCATGTATAGAAAATATGAAGTCAATCTGTCAAATATTTTTTCATTTACTTGCACCATAGCCTGAATTTGGCGGTCTAAGAAATGATTTTGTACCTTACTCTTAAAAACCAGAATTTCTGCAAAATTTTTTTCAAAATATTTATAAATTAGAAGGGAATTGAATGCCTTTGAATGCTTTCTTGAGAAGATATATTCGAAGAAAACCATAAGGAAGGATCAAAATTAAGGTATTCCTTTTTTCTAGAATATTTTCATATTTTTATTCTTGTTTATTCAGAATTTTGGATTCGATTTCACTTTTTTTTATAGTAAAACCTTATCGACTTTATTTCATTTTTTTTTTTTTTTTTTTTTGTCCTTATTACTCCTCTTGGGAGCGTAGGATATCTACTAGGCATCTCCATCTGCTTTTTTCTTATCCGAGGCTCTGCCTTGTGTTTCGAATCGTTTTTTCCCTTTTTTTTCAATTAAGTAAATGATTGGTCTACTGTAATCTATCTACAAGATGTCGCTTCTTAATTTTTTCCCTAGTGTCATCTATCGGTCAAGTAGAGAAACCGTGTCATGTTTTAGGTGCGTACTGCCATTGTAATTGCATATGACAGTTGCAATTACATTGTCGTTCAATTACATATAGGTTATTGTTTATTCAGTATTAATTATTAGATTATAGAGTATAGCTGGAAACACGATTATAGGTATATTTTTTATATTATTTGTTACTAATTATTTATTATTATATTTTTAGGTATAGAATTATTATATTATAATTTATTATATATTAATTTATTATAATTATTAATTTTACTGGATATGGTATCTCCCACCAGGATTCGAACCCGGGACTGCCACAGTGTTTAGATTGCAAGGTTGCGCTCTAACCACCTAGGCTAAGGAGGAGATTTATTTCATTTACTTTGGTTTTAATAATAGTTTTGACTTTAATTAACCCCCTCCGTATGAAAGATCCATTTGCTTTAATTTTAAGTCAACAAAGCCAGCATCCAGTAAATTTTCACTTTTTGACTTGTAGGATATTATTAAGAAATTGTTGAAAAATAATCTTTTCTTAAAACCACTAAGCGTTTAGCAAATGAATTCTAAAATATTTTTTTTTTATATTTTAATTTACTCCAATTGGCATAAAAATAAATTTCAATGATCCTAACCAAAGCATGTAAAAATAACATTATTAAATAAATTTAGAATAATTAGCAAAAGAAGGAAAAGAGCATCTTTTGCTGCATATCCATAATTAGATGTTAGCGATCATATGATACTGTTGATTTACTGTTGATGACTTAAGCGATCCTTGGCTATGTAAATTAGTTATCCTATATCTGAAACGCCTATCCACTATCTGATGTTCTTAGCCATGACATTTGTTTCCTACCTAAGCCGCTTGTTCCTTCAATTTTGCCTTGGACAATAAGTTGAAGCAATTCATATTTGCTTCTGCGCATAATATGACCAAAATATGATGTTATCTAAGGTTTAATTCTTAGAAGCAGTTCTCTTTTTGCACTAATTCTACTCAAAACATGCTAATTTGAAACTTGCTCAATCCATATGATTTTTTGCATTTTTCTGTAGACCCACATTTCAACTGATCAATTGATCTTGTAAATTTTAATGTTCTTGGCCGAAGCTCGAAATAACTATTGATGGATAATTTTCTATATGTCTGTATTTAAATATTTTTCAAACTATGAGGATTTTAATATGCATCCTATCGAAAGCTTCCATAAGACTACAGGTAAATCTTTTCCAAAATTATGCTTTCTAAAACGTTTTTCTCCATTTGTAACATGATTCTTTCCATGTCATGGTTAACAAGCAAACTATACATGAAACTTTCAAATAAAAGTAATCAGAAAAGTAATGAAATTTACTTATTAACATATATGAGTAATTCTTATTGAAAAATTTTTAATTTAAATATTGATATAAACCATTCAAACTCAATGACATATTATACAACTTAATTAAATCCCATCAATATGCAAAACATTTCATATGTCAATACGGCAAATTATATTTTAAAGAATTAAAGCAACAATTTTAAAATAAAATATATTTAAGTTTATTTAAACATTAAATACAAAAAAAACGAGGAAGAGTGTAGTAGAGTTGACTGTGTCAACTCTGGGATACCCGTATGACCGTCACACATACATTATATCATCCCGTTATTTACTTTTGGCAAAATTTCAAACATTCAGCTTTATTAGGTGCAGAGTAATGCTCATATAAAAGAAGGAGTTGTATGGCAGCTACTCGAACCTTTTGCAGTAGACCAACCAAATTTTGCAGTAACTTTAGCCATAAAACTAAAGTACTTTTAATAAATTTCAGACATGCAGCTGTTATAAGTACAGGGTAATTAATACTCATATAAAAAAAGAAGTTGTATGGCAGGTACTCGAACCCGTGGACCAAAATGGCTGGATTTAAATAGCGATTCCGGTTTTTGCATAAAAACGAATTTGTGAAAATTTCATAATCCTAGCTCCTTTATTTTTTGAGTTATGACGGATCGACGGACGGACGGACATACATGGCTGAATCGATTTTTTTTGACCGACCGAATTTTGCAGAAACTTTGGCCACAGGACAGACGGACGGACATACATAGCTTAATCGATTTTTTTTTTCGATTCTGATCCGATCCATACACTTGAGTCTATATCTACCTCCCCTCCTTTTCTGCGTCACAAACGTAATGGCAAATTTATTATACCCTTTGACTATATAGTCATACGGGTATAAAAATTATTAAAATTCATATAAAAAAAAACATAATAATTATTATAATGTATAATGTATCCGTTAAGAATGAAATTTGGGTTAAGAACCTCTTAAAAAATTTTAATTTAAAATATTTCTTATATTAATTCACTAGATATATGTTATAATTTATTATATGTATACTTTTAAAAACCATTAATATAATTCCTCAATAAATATGAAAGGAATACAATTTTTTTTTGTTATATTTCAGGGATAAAAATATGAACTTTTAAAATTAATAATTACTATTTAAATTATTTAACTCCATTTTAAATTCTTTTTATTTATTTGCTTTCAAGCGTTTTATATTTCAAATTCTTTGTATTTTAAATATAATTCTTAAAAATTTACTGAATTCTATTAAATTGTGTATTTTTTGTGAAAAATACCCTTTAAAAATGCATCTTTTGAAACAATATATTATGCAAAGAAAAGGAAGTTATTAGTGCTCATTTATTGTTTAATTCAGAATAGGAATGTACTCCCCTCAACTCGAAAGTGAGTTCTAATTTTTATACCCGTATGACTAGTAGTATTAGTCAAGTTATACTAAATTTGCCATTAAGTTTGTTACGCAGAGAAGGACGGGGGGTAGATATAGGCTCAAGGGTATGGGTCGGATAAGAATCGAAAAATAAATCTATTAAGCTATGCAATGCATGTCCGTCCGTCTGTCCTATGGCCAAAGTTTCTGCAAAATTCGGTCGGTCTACTGCAGTGGGTTCGAGTAGCTGCCATGCAACTTCTTTTTTTATATAAGGTGTATATTTAAAATTTTGCCAAAAGTAATTAACCGGATGATATAATGTATATGTTATGGTCATACGGGTATCCCAGAGTTGACACAGTATAGTCTACTACACTTTTCCTCGTTATATTAAAAGTTAATATTTGAAGAGTTTTAACCTTTTAAATTTCTTGGACTCAACAGTCAGACGTGGAGTGTTATATTGCCTTGACAACTCATGTTTTAATTTAAGCCCTCTAGTAATCTTATAACTTATAAATAAGTTTAACTAAATTCTCTTGTGAGTTATAAGAACCAATTAAAAATTTCATTTCCATAAAAATCTGTTGAGTTTAGAACTACAAATTTTGTTCTACAATTACAGAAAGACAATTCCATTCCATTCTACAATTATTCCATTTTAAACTGATTAATTAAGAGAGGTACAGATATTCACAGGCACATCCCAATATAGAGATCTAAATAGAACAACCTGTAAGAAATCTTATAGCAGAAACTTGTTTATAATTAAAACAAGTTTAAAAGGAAACCCGGTTTAACTAGAACTGAAATAAAGCTTTAAAATAATTTCAACTGAATTTTTCTGAATTAAGTTTTCTTACGATTTCGATACTTGTTTTTTTTTTTTAATTTTTAAGAAAAGGTTAAAACTTAAAAAACCCTCCTTTCTATTATAATTTTTCAGTTCAAAAGTTTTCTCTTTCTTTTCTTTTGTTACGAAATTACTCAATGCCAACAACACATTTCTGCATAGTGTCACCTAAATAAAAAAAAAACTTATGGAAAAATTTTTTCATTGTTTTTATTTTTTAATCACTTAACTTAACCTCACTTTTTCAACAAAAATTGTTCCTGTTTTTCATTCTTTTGAAATGAATTAAAACAAAAAAAACTGTTTAATGTGTATTCTAAATTTACTATAGAAATGTTCTCCCTTTGACTTTTTCGTATTTTTGCGTTACATCTTATTTGGAGGGGATTGATACATGGAAACTTCTGATTTTAAAAAGGATTCACATTTGATAACTCGCAGATGAATCACTAAAATGTCCTGTTCAAAATTATAGGTGGGCTGAATCACTTTTAATTATTTGTAATAATATTGTATGATCATAAGCTTTTCTATCTTATGATCATAAGTTTTATTATATGGGGTAGAGGCGTACACACTCCAAGTAGCTATAATAAATAATTGAAAGCATTTGAAATGTAGACCTTTAGACGTCTGTTAAAGATATCTTGGACAAATAACAACTAGTATATGAAATATTTACAAATTTTAGTCATATAATACGAGGAACAAAATATGAATTACTACAGCTTACTGTGGAAGGCAGGATCAAATGAAAACGAAGAATGTAGCTATAATGGCTGAGCAATATTTGAGAGTGAACTGGTCTGCGCACAACTGGAGACTTAGTTCATAAAGACACAAATAGAATGGAATATTGTAGCCACTTTAACATAAATTTAACACACCGATATCCAGTAGTGAAGTGGCCTTATGAGGAAAAGCATCTTTTTAACAGAAGTTCCTTTGATACCTAGTGTAGTTTCTGTAATTTTTAACCCATTCTCTTAACAGTTTTGAAAATACAAAAATTGTACAATAAATTAGTAAAGGCCATTGGCGTGATTCATTTCATAAAAAATTAATAACGTTTTTCCAAAATGTTTTTGATGAATTTCATTACTGAGGACAGATTTTTTTACTATTCAACGAATTATGATTTTTACTGGGACCGACAGACAAACAGTGATTAATGAATTCAATTTCCAAATTTGATTAATTCTTGAGTTTATATATACCAAGTCGAATTATATTTTTCGAAAATAGAAGAGTTATTCTAAAGAACTCATTAAGGACAGTACGAATTTGCTGAAATTTCGGGATTGATTTATAAGATTTCTGATAGAATTAATTATATTTAAATATATTTCATTTGTTCTTTGTTTCTATGGTTACTACGATTTTAAATATTTCCAACATAACCCACCATACGCTTCTGTCAAAAACTTTCAATACATAATATTTTTAGTTCAACTGTATATTAGATTTTAATTTTAACAGTAGGTTAAAAATCCAATAAGTATTATTGTGAGGTCCGTAATATTGTCGAAGGCATTAGAAAATTATTAATCAACGAGGGAACAATGAGCGAGGACCAGCAAAAGAGATTTTGCCTCTGGTCTCAGAGTAGTTTCCTGATTCTCAGCAGTATCTACTTTTGCACAACTAATTTCTTGACTGCAAAAAATTATTAAAATAACTAGGATTTATAATATTCATTCCTTACGCGTATATTTGACAATTTTATTTATAAAATGTTCTTATTAATTTGGCAAGGTACTGTACTATTATTCGGACTTTTTGATTAATTTATATAACGATTCTAATACTGTTCTTGCAATAAGTATCTATTTAAAATGTGAGTCAAATAAAAAACATACGAATAAAATATAATAGAATGTTGCAATGTTAGGGTAATTACATGCATGTTACATAATATTAAAATATAAAAAAAATATGTTTTCATCCAACTATATCGTTAAATATATACTTTTTTTTTTGAATTTGAATGTTTCATTACAATTTTATCTCATATTTTCATTGTTTTGGAGTTATCCGTATTTTATGCTTAAACGGTACAATAGAAAATAAAAATGTTCATTTAGCTTTAATAAAAAATACTTCTTTTTTTTTAGACTTTTAGAATGAAAGGTAATGTTTTAAAATGAATCTAGAATATATTCTAAAAAAAAATATCTAGGGCTTTTATATCACTGCATTTTTATGTAAAAATTTTTACATGAATTACTTTAAAATTTTTTATTATTTTAAAAATGGAAACTCTATATTAACGAGAGTTCCCATTTTTTCAAGCAAAGTAAATTTTATAGCTTAATTATAAGGGTGTATATTGGTAAAACTTCATATGTGAATTTTTGGAGAAGCATATTTCATATTATATATTTTTGAAATTGGTTCAAAAAATATTTAATACTCGAAACACCAGGCAATTATAACAGCTTTTATGACTTATGAGACAATTCTATAACTTATGACTTTGTCAATGAAAACTTAAATTGCTTTTTTAGTGAGGGTCAGTTGAAAATATGTCACCATAAAAAGTCACCATGAGTATTGATGCAGGCGATTGATATGGGTGTACTATTGGACTGTAGCTCAATAAATCTGCAAACCTTTTTAAAACTGAAAATAAAACTTAGGCATTGACAACAGTAATTAGGGAAGTAATTTTCGGAATCGGAAATTAGAGCTACATATTATACATTTGATTAAGACGAGCTGTAGGGTACATATTATACATAAAATTTAGATGGTGTTACTTATTGTTATATTTCTTTAGAACAGGTGTACATATCTAAAAAGTATCAATAAAACCAAGTAAATATGTATACCCAAACTGTACAGACCGATTGAAGTTAGTGTGAATGTAAAGATTTGGTCATTTATAAGACGAATATGTTAGTTTTGAACATAATACAGAAATAAATCTTAGCTTTCTTTGAGAAGATCTAATCCAAGTATCCTTTAAGCTTCTTCTTCCTTATCTTCTCTCTTTAATATAAACCGACAGTTTATCTTTATTAAATTTATTCCTTTTTAAAGTCAATGGCTTTAAAATTAATAAAATAATTTACGTTATTTATTTATAATAATAAATTTATAAGATTGAGGTAACTAAAGCAAATATGTTTTTAAAATAGTTGAGCCAAATCTAATTACTTAGAACAAGCTGATTAGGCCAAACTTTATAGAAAGCTCTTAAGAAGTTCCTCATTTATTTAAAAAAATTAATAATAATTTATTTAAATTAATTAAGATTCATAAATTTAAATTTTTAGTAATAATTATAGATATTTTTTAAATCTAAATTTTTAATTAAAATTTTACATACAGCTGGCTCTAGCTTCCGCTAAGCTGTTTATACCTCAATTTTTAATAAACGGTTTATCAAATGATTTAAAAATTATTTTGTAAAGCCATTTTTAGATACTCTAGTTACCTACTTCTTAATTATTAATTTTTCTAATATTATCTATATATATAAAAATGAAAGTTTGTTTGTTTGTTTGTTTGTTTGTATGTTTGTTTGTAGCGAATAGACTCCTAAACTGCCCAACCGATTTTCATGAAAATTTGTATATAGGGGTTTTTGGGTACGGAAGGAAATCGTGGCCCAAAAATTTTGCTCTAACGGACCGCCAAGTTGGGGCTGTGGTGCAAGTATTTAAACTTCTTTGTTCTAAAATGAAAACGGTTTGACCGATTGACTTCAAATTTTGTATACGTGATGCTCTTTGAGAATTGAGTAGACGCTATTAACAGTTTTGGAATTTGTTAACCCATGTCGGGCCGACGGGTGGTCAAAAAAAATTTTGGGTCCAAATTTTGTCCGATTTTATGAAATTCAGCTTTGGCTTAAAAGCAAACCCCAAAAAAAATTTTGGTGAGTTCCATTAACCCATTGCGGCCCAACAGCTTTTTATAGGTTTTTTCAATACTTTACTCTAAATTCGAAACGGTTTGACCGATTGACTTCAATTTTTGTATACGTGATGCTCTTTGAGAATTGAGTAGACGCTATTAACAGTTTTGGAATTTGTTAACCCATGTCGGGCCGACGGGTGGTCAAAAAAAATGTTGGGTCCAAATTTTGTCCGATTTTACGGAATTCTGCTTTGGCTTTAAAGAAAGCCCCAAAAAAAATTTTGTTGAGTTCCATTAACCCATTGCGGCCCAACAGCTTTTTATAGGTTTTTTCAATACTTTACTCTAAATTCGAAACGGTTTGACCAATTGATTTCAAATTTTGTATACGTGATGCTCCTTGAGAATTGAGTAGACACTATTAACAGTTTTGGAATTTATTAACCCATGCCGGGCTGACGGGTGGTCAAAAAAAAATTTGGGTTCAAATTTTGTCCGATTTTATGAAATTCTGCTTTGGCTAAAAAGAAAACCCACAAAAAAATTTTATTTGACTTGCATTAACCCATTAGGGCCCAACAGCTTTTTATAGGTTTTTTCAATACCTAACTCGAAATTAAAAACGGTTTGACCGATTTTCTTCAAATTTTGTATACGTGCTCCCCTGTGAGAATTGAGTTGACACTATTAACAGATGTGGAATTTGTTAACCCATGTCGGCCCGACGGTTGGTCAAAATAATTTTGGAAGATAATATTGTCAAAATTTGCGAAGTACTGCTTTGACTAAAAAGAAAGCTTCAAAAAATTTTGTTGAGTGATTTGGAAGCAAATTACGTCCATTTTTGCGTAATACTGCTTTGCCCAAAGAGAAAGTGTAGTTCCGTTAACCCAGTGGGGCACAGTGGCTTTTAATAGATTTTTGCGTTACTTAACTCTAAATTAGAAACGATTTGACCGGTTTTCCTCAAATTTTATATGTGTGAAACAACTTGAAAATAGAGTTGAATCTGCTAACAGTCGGTCCTACGATTGTTCAAAAAAAATTTTTTGGAAGTAAATTACGTCAAAATTTGGAAAGTAGTTTGTACTGCTTTGAATTACAGAAAGTTTCAAAAATTACTAGAACATTATTCTTTTTAAAACCTAGAAAAATGGTTTTAAAAAGATTGCTTTCATTCATTTTAAAATTTACATGTGTAAACCGAGTGTAATTTTTGTGTTAACTTTTTGCAGTAACATCAACTTCAATTAAACCTCCATTGAGAGGCGCAGCAACGCGCACCGGGTATTAGCTAGTAATTAATATAAAAATTGAAAATTTTGCAAATATTAGACATAGGATATATGTGACGGTATATGTAACATAGTATGGGATTTTCAAATTATTTACAACTCACAAAACACCAAAATTATAAAAATGAAAAAAAAAATCGGTTTCAAAAAAAAATAAAACGAGGAAGATTATAGTTGCCCTTGTCAACTTTTAGATACCCGTGCTTACCCACTAACCGTTATTTATTTTCCACATGCTATTATAAATATTACAAAAAAAATATAAGAAAGTAAAATAGTTAAAAAAAAATTTAGCTTATTATCACATAATTTTGGCTTAAAAAAAATTAAATAAAAAAAAAAAATATTAAATTTTTAATTCATTATACCATAATTTTTGCTTAAAAACAAAAAAAAAAACCATAAAAAAAAATAACCATAAAAAAAAAATAGCCCACCCCAAAAGTTGGCCCGAGCGATGTCCAACTTTGCCAACTAACTTGCCCTATTACTTTACCTGCCCAGTTTTAATTTTAACCTCGTAGCTTCATTAGATTCACAGTTATCGAATTGACAACTTTGTATGGCAGCTGCCCGAAAATGGGGTCGCAACATTTTGAAACTCCATATTAGTGCTCGATTCATTATATAACTAACAGTGTGTAATTTTCATCCTCGTAGTATACTCAGTTTCCAAAAAATTCATATTGGTGCAAAGAAGTTGTATGGCAGCCCCCCGCAAATGAAGCCGTAAAATTTTGAAACTTCATATAAGTGCTTGATTCATTATAAAACTAACCGTGTGTAATTTTCGTCTTTCTAGTATAATTACTTTTGAAGAAATTTATATTGGTTTAAATAAGTTGTGTGACAGCTCCCCGAAACCTTGGTCTGGTCTTAACCAAAAAGAATAGGGAACCTTAAAAATGTCCAAAAAATGTTTTGTGTGAATTTCAAAACTCTAGCTCTAATTTTTCAATTCTATCTCTTTTAATTAATTTTTAATTCACGAATATATTAAACCTAAGCAAAGTAAGCATCATATAACCATATTGATAAAATGATTCATTCAAAATATTACACATATACATATTATATGAATATACATATATAAATTATTTATGAAGCCATTTACTTAAAAAAAATCTTTGTCTTCTTTTTTGCTTATCTTAAATAAACTACGCATCATTTAAATCATATGAAATTCTAACTCGAAATCGTACAAAAAAAAATACAAAAAAAAAAAAAAAATAAACAGAAAAACAAAAACAAACAAAATTCATATAATTTCATGTTACAAGGTGCATAGCTATATTTCAAATTTTTGTATGAAAATATTGGAGTTAAAAAAGTTAGCTGTTCGAGAGCTACCCGAAGTTTTGGTCCGATCTTAACCAAAAAAAATAGGGAACCTAGAAATTGATTGAAAAATATTTTGTGAAAATTTCAAAACTGTAGCTCTTTTAGTTTTTGAGTTATCGTGCTGACACACAGACGGACGGACGGACGGACGGACGGACGGACGGACGGACGGACGGACAGACACACATAGCTAGATCGACTAATTTTTCGATTCTGAGCCGATACGTACCCTTGACACTATATCTAGCTCGTCTAGATCGATGCGTTACAAACGGAGGAGCAAATCTAATATACCCGATGTCATATATATATGCACGGGTATAAACAGGTGGTATAAGCTGTACGAATTTTTGTACAGGTAATGCTGATTTTATTACTTCTCATCACTTATTTACTTGTTACCTAAAAAACAAAAACGAAGTAAACTGCACAGTATTGTTACATATGTGGTAAAAAGTTTAAATACAATAATACTACAAATATGAAAGGATTAGTGAAATATCGCCATTATAGTTTTATTTCACAATTCGAATAACCATATCTCACCAATGGCATAGTGGTTAAAGCGCCGCCTTTTAAGTGGAAGGTCTTGGGTTAAAATCCATGTCAGATTATATCTAATAAAAAATATCGTAAAATTGTAAAATTATATCGTAATTATTTATATCGTAACATAAAATAAGATTTAATAAAAATATATATAAATAACTTTTGTGTAGGATAAAATATGGCGTATACAACTAACATTTGTGTATACATAATCTTATACAATTAGCTACAACTGAATAATCAACGGCTTAATGAATTCAACGATTAAAGAAACTGAAGACCATTCTAAATAGATTTGATGGATTAAATATTCTTGTCCTGTAAAAGGAGTAAAAGGATTAAAAAAAATTCGAATAACAAAAAATAGCTCCAAATCTACGATTTCTAAAAAAGTAGCTGTTTTGGATTCGAAGAATTTATTTAGTTTGGAATTTTGGATTATAGTCCACTTTGTATAAAATTTTTCATTGTTAAAATGTTACTCAAGATATCCCTCTCTCGACATCCGCTCTATATTTCTTTGTATATAAAATGAAATAAAGGTCAATACAAAGTAAAGATAGAAACTGAAGCTCAGTCTATATTTGACATATGTGAATAGGAAATAAATCCATTCGCAAAAATATTCATTATATGGCTTTATTTCATAGTCAAAATCTAAATAAAATCATTTAGATCCTATTTCGCTTGGTTTTATTTCACAACACCAATATTGAAATATATAAAATACATATGCTCTATAAAATAGGGAATTATATTTTTGAATAAAGTCAAATGTAGTTAGTAATCAAGCACATATATACGTATATACATATATTCATAAATAAAAATAAAAATTAACGGAAAAAATTACTAAAAAGTATTCACATACTACATACATATGTGTCTTTTAATAATAAAAAGTTATGGAATAGTGGAAACTATAACATAAGAGAATATCACTGAACTGAAATAATAATACCATTTACCTTTAAACACATACCAATACATACATATACAAATTTTTTTAATAACACTCTATAGCACTATTATAAAATACTTACACTTTTTTTTAAAAAAAACAAACTTACTTTTTAGCACATTTTCAAAAAATTTTGTAAAAATGTGCCTATATAGCTTCACTCTGTCCGTCCGTCTGTCCGTCCGTCCGTCTGTCCGTATGTTTACAAAAACTTTTACACCGTTTGAAATAGAGTAAAGAAATTTTAACCATGGGTAGTTTTTGCAAAAAAAATAATTTCGTAGAAGAATTTTTTTCTGTAGCCCCACCTGTTACGGGGCTACAGCCCCCCAAAGATGGAAAAAGCCCTATATTTAAATTGTTATAACAAGAGTTCTGTTGGAGATATTTTCAATCTGAAAACGGCAAATGATAGCTGGTTTCATAAACTTTATAAATTTTTGCCAGGCAAATGTTTAGGGTTGCCATACGGTACTAAAATTTAACATTACACAAAACTCAATTTTTGCAAAATTTTTGACCACACATATCTTTTGAACGGTTCAAGCTAGGGTCTTGAAATTTTGGGAGAAGTTAGATACTCATTAATTTAGTAGGAGTCGGTTAACAAAATTTTTTTGTTCAGCCCCATGCTTAGGAGCTGTAAGGGCTCGAAAATTGAAATTTTGCTATTTGTAAACACCTGTACTTTGAATACCTGTCCAAATTTTTTTTTAGTAATATACAAAATTCAAAGCTCTATAATTATATTTCAACATGTGTCAAAGGTTTTTCTTAATTTTGAAGGGTGACGAAGCTACAGCCCCTGCAAATTCCAAAAAAGCCCTATATTTAAATTGATATAACAAGAGTTCTGTTAGGTTTATTTTCAATCGAAAAACGGTAAAAGAGAGCTGCTTTTATAGGCTTTCACGTCGCTTAAATGTATAGGGTTGCCATACGGTACTAAAATTTACCATTATATAAAACTCAATTTTTGCAAAATTTTTGGTCCCACATATCTCCTAAACGGTTTAAGATAAGGTCTTGAAATTTTGGGAGAAGTTAGATCCTCAATTATTAGTAGGAGTCGGTTAACAAAATTTTTTTGTCAAGCCCCCTGTTTAGGAGCTATAAGGGCTCGAAAATTGAAATTTTGCTATTTTTAAGCACCTGTAACTTGAATACCTGTCAAATTTTTTTTTTATTAATATGCAAAATTTAAAGGCCCAATATTATATTTTAACATATGTTAAATGTTTTTCTTAAATTTAAAAGCGGTTCCTTAAATTGAAGAAAGTGTCTCTCAGTTTTACCCATTTTTGCTTAGATTGTATAATTCTAAGTAAAATTTCAAATTTTTGTGGAATTCACAATTTAATTCCTAGAACCTAAAAACATAGAGGGGGACGAAGGGGGGGGGGAGTTAGATAAAGTTAGATCCTTGAGAAACTTGGCAACCTTCCCCATTGAAAGGCTATAACAACTTTAAAATAAAAATATTTAATGTTAGCACTAAATTTTATAAGTAAGCAGTAGCTATTTCCAAGTAAATATTTCCAAAGTTAAACTCAGTATGCAATACAATATAATTTTGAAAATGTGCTTTTTTAAAAACCCTTGGTTTTTTTTCATCACTTGTTTAGTTTGTGCATTTTATAAATATATTTTTTTTATTAAATAAATTTATTTTTGTATGAAAATTTTTATAATTTTATATATATTTTACATATTGCAGGTTCCCTTATAAAAGCTTAATAGATGCATTCACAATAACATGATGTATATGTATGGGATAATATAATATGAGTGAAAAATCTCTTAACTTTCAATAAAGTTGTAACAATTTTTAACAATAAGGTAACATAAAAGTAAGTTAAAAGGTTATTTATCCTGGTTGTACTTTTTTTAAAAGGTTTGTTAAGTAAATATTTTGTATAAATTTTTTTCCATTAATATTTTTTTATGTAAATTTATACAAATATTTTGCTTTTATATAAATTTAATTAAATAAGAAACATTAATTATTATAATTAATATTGAATAGGGATTGATAATACATTTTGATTATTACAAAAATTAATATAACAGTATACGTTTACAATTATTATATTTTATACAGTATTTTTTTTAATTATTTTTGTACATTTGCTCCTTAAAGTATGCAATTTTGTAAGAATAACGTTATTCAGTAAATAAATTTTTCTGCCAAATAAATGTTAGGTAGTTCTAGATTAAGTTTTAATTTTAGTATTAGTTATAAGCTAGCTTAAGTTTTACTGTTTTTAAAAAAAATAAATAATATAATAAATTTTTGGTTTTTAATATTTTCCAAAAACTCAAAATGAAATACAAAATTTTTCATTCGCAAAATTAAAATAACTTAGAGATTGTATAAATTATTAGAATAAAAAAAACTAAGCAATTTAAATTACATTAAGGTTTTAGTTATAATTAAATTTAAGAAATAAAATTAGTTTTATAAAACATTTTGCTAATTGTAAATACTTATAATGAAATTAAACAAAAAACCAGTGATGAAAAAAACCAAGGGTTTTTAAAAAAGCACATTTTCAAAATTATATTGTATTACATACTGAGTTTAACTTTGGAAATATTTACTTGGAAATAGTTACTACTGACTTATTTAAAAGTTGTTATAGCCCTTCAATGGGGAAGGTTGCCAAATTCCCCCCTCCCCTATCCTTTAATTTTTTAGGTTCTAGGAATTAAATTGTGAATTATACAAAAATTTGGAATTTTACTTAGAATTTTATTATCTAAGCAAAAATGGGTAAAACTGAGAGACACTTTCTTCAATTTAAGGAACCCCTTTTAAATTTAAGAAAAACATTTAACATATGTTTAAATATAATGTTGGACCTTTAAATTTTGTATATTAATAAAAAAAAAGTTGGACAGGTATTCAAGTTACAGGTGCTTAAAAATAGCATAATTTCAATTTTCGGGCCCTTATAGCTCTTAAACAGGGGGCTTGACAAAAAAATTTTGTTAACTGACTTCTACTATTTTTTTTAGGATCTAACTTTTCCCAAAATTTCAAGATCCTAGCTTGAACCATTTAGAAGATATGTGGGGCCAAAAATTTTGCAAAAATTGAGTTTTATATAATGGTAAATTTTAGTACCATATGGCAACCCTAAACATTTGCCTTGTCAATTTTATAAAGTTTATGAAACCAGCTATCATTTGCCGTTTTCAGATTGAAAATATATGTAACACAACTCTTGTTATAACAATTTAAATATAGGGCTTTTTCCAACTTTGGGGGGCTGTAGCTCCGTAACGGGTGGGGCTACAGAAAAAAATTCTTCTACGAAATTATTTTTTTTGCAAAAACTACCCATGGTTAAAATTTATTTTCTCTATTTCAAACGGTGTAAAAGTTTTTGTAAACATACGGACGGACGGACGGACGGACAGAGTGAAGCTATATAGGCACATTTTTACAAAATTTTTTGAAAATGTGCTAATAAAATAAATAATGAAGCTGCTATGGAAAATAAAGTTTGTCATAAAAATTTTATGTATATCTCTAAAAATTATTTGCAGTAAATAAGATGAATGCTGCCAATATGGAGCCTTATAATCTTAATTTTGCCTGATTTTTAAAAAAAGATATAATTAAAAATTTAATAAGTTTTTGGTCAAGAATGCTTTAAATTCAAGAAAAGTACTTTAGACTAATATTTAATCTATTAAAGATCCTATATGATTATTTTTTGCTGCAACTATTTATTTAATTTTTTTAACTAAACAGCGAATTGATTTTCATTTGATTAAATATCGGCTGGGTTGCACAGTGGTTAGAGTGCCGACCTTTCATGTGAAAGATCCGGGTTCGAATTGCAGTGAAAGTGAAACAATTTTTATCTTGTTTTCAACTCAACTCAGCTTTCATTCGCCGTCGGATTCAAATCAATGGCTTAATTAATAACTAATAATTTAATATCTTTAATAAAAAATACAGAAATATAACAATATAAACAAATACAAAATGTAAACAAATAATTCAATTAAATAATATAACTCACAGATATAGAATACGATACAATTCAAATACAAAATATGATAATATAATCAAATATAGAATTGTATCTTTTGAAAATGTAAGAAATTTCTACATGTTATAAGGCGTAGTACTATTTCATGTTTAAATTGTAAAGGAAATTCATTTGATCAGTTCTACTATATGAATATAGCTCAAAATATGATAAGATTATAAGCAATAAAAACAATTCAACAATCTAAAATTCTATTTTCGAAAAGAGACTTTGATTTTAATAATTAAAAAGGGGCATTTAAAAATTTTGTTATCAATATCAATATATAAGATTTTCCAATTCTATTAAACCTTGACATGAAACGATTTTTAAAACTTCTTGTATCGCATCAACAGAAAACATCGGTAAAGCGGTTTTTGTTAATGAGTAAATTAATGAGTTTTTATGAACCCTACAGGTTGATATCATATTAAATCACAAAAACTTCTCTACACTTAACATAGATAATATTGATTTAAAAAACCCTTTAAGATATTATAATTTAAATATAATAATTTTCTTGTCTTTCAATAAACGACAAGAGTCTTCTATAACAAGTTAACATTGGAAATTAACTATGGAAATTAAAGATATGTTGAATTTTTAAAAAAAAACTTAGTAGTTTAACGTTTAGGCTAAAATTTAGTAATTGAGTAATAATGGAATGTCACAGTATAATTTAAACTAATCATTACAAAAAAAGTCTCTCCTATACTCTCTTGACTTTTAATAATAAATAAATTGCAAAATAATTAATCAGATTTCAATATAATTTATACTAACACGACTTATATCAAAAAAAAATATTTTTAAAAAAGACATATTTTGAAATTTAGATATTTTTAAAATATTATTTTATTATAGATTTATAATACAAAATTATATAATAATAAAATAAAATTTTAGAATCGCCTGAAAATTTTTTTTAATAAATAAATAAAATAATAAAAAAGAAGTGATTTTCTAAATTATATTAATGAAACAAGTAAGGAAAAAAACCAAGGGTTTTTAAAAAGCACATTTTCAAAATTATATACGGTTTCTTACTGAATATTTCATCATTTATTTTTATAAAAATATATATAAAAATAAATGATAATATTAATTTAGTTATTTCATTAATTTATTAATTATATGACTAATAGGGAAATTCTTAGAATATAACCTCAATTCACTCAAGGAAACTTGTTAATAAGTGCGGAAAATAATGTTGCAGCTTCAATGTAATTTTGGAAAAAACTTACACTGGTGAATAAGTTACTGTTTTATATAAACATAAAAGTTTTAATTTTTAAGACCTAGTAGCCCTTCAATGGGGAAGGTTCGCAAATTTTTGCTTAGTAAACTTATGATGGATCTGCCCACCCCCCTCTTGTCCTCACCCTTCAATTTTTTTTAGGGGAATTCAATTTTGAACTCCACCAAAATTTGGAATTTTACCTAAAATTTTATTATCTAAGCAAAAATAGTTAAAACTAGGAGACAATTTCTTCAATTTAAAGAACCCCTTTCAAATTTAAGAAAAACCTTTAACATATTATGTTGAAACATAATGCTGCAGCTGTAAATTTTGTATATTTGTAAAAAAAATTTGAACAGGTTTTCAAGTTACAGGTGTTTAAAAATAGCAAAATTTCAATTTTCGAGCCCTTATAGCTCCTAAATAGGGGACGTGACAAAAAAATTTTGTTAACTGACTCCTACTAATTTCTAAAGGTCTAACTTCTCCCAAAATTTCAAGACCCTAGCTTGAACCGTTTAGAAGATATGTGTGGCCAAAAATTTTTCAAAAATTGAGTTTTGCATAATGGTAAATTTTGGTACCGTATGGCAACCCTATACATTTTAACTTTATATTTTTGTCAAGCCCATAAAAGCAGCTCTCTTTTCCCGTTTTTAGATTGAAAATACATTTAGCAGAACTCTTGTTATACTAATTTAAATATAGGGCTTTTTTGAAATTTTCGGGGGCTGTAACTTCGGCACCTTTCAGTATTAAGAAAAACCTTTGACACATGTTGAAATATAATTATAGATCTTTCAATTTACCGTATTACTAAAAAAAAATTTTAACAGGTATTCAAGCTACAGGTGTTTGAAAATAGCAAAATTTCAATTTTCGAGCCCTTATAGCTCCTAAATAAAGGACGTGGCAAAAAAAATTTGGTAACTGACTCCTACTAATTTTTAAAGGTCTAACTTCTCCCAAAATTTCAAGACCCTAGCTTGAACCGTTTAGAAGATATGTGGGGCCAAAAATTTTTCAAAAATTGAGTTTTGCATAATTGTATATTTTAGTACCGTATGGCAACCCTAAACATTTGCTTTTAATTATTTATAAAGCTTATAAAACCAGCTAACTTTTTCCGTTTTCAGATTGAAAATATACCCAACAGAACTCTTGTTATAATAATTTAAAAATAGTGCTTTTTCTAAATTTGGGGGGCTGTACCTCCGTAACGGGTGGGGCTACAGAAAAAAATTCTTCTACGAAATTATTTGTTTTGTAATATCTACCCTTGGTTAAAATTTCTTATTTCTATTTCAAACGGTGTAAAAGTTTTTGTAAACATACGGACAGACAGACGGACAGAGAGACGGACGGACGGACAGACGGACGGACAGAGTGAAACTATATAGGCACATTTTTACAAAATTTTTTGAAAATGTGCTAAAAATCAATCTAACAAATTTTTGAAAAATAATCTTATATCTTTTTAAACAAATAACAAATAATTTTTTTTTAATGTCAACGAAAGATGGTTTTAATATTTTTTTTTTTAATATTCTTAAAACTTAAAACATTTATATATGAAAAATGAAAAAAAAAAAATTCGGAACAATAAATGAATCTATATGGTATAAAAATTAAAATGGCATAATATTGAACAGTAAAAAATTTCTAGGATTTTGAATTTGAATTTATATTTTATATCCCTAATAGAACAATTGACATTTATATTTTTATAATATTTATACTTCTGTTTTTTTTTGCATTCATTTAAAAAAAAAATGACAAAAACAAACAACAAATACAATATAAAAATATAAAAAAATAATATAAATAAAAATAATAAATAGTTAAAATAATAAATTTCTGCCCTAATTACAATATAAAGCCAATTTATTTAATTTTATTTTATTTTCTTCAACTTAGTATTCAACTATTCTCCTACACTCTATATTTTTCTATTTGTTTTTTTTTTTTTTTTAATTTATCTGTATATGTGAAATGTTTTTTTTATTATTATTAATATTGTAAATCTTTATATCTATTTTTTATATATACTTATTTTATTATTTATATAGTTTTTATTCTTTTAACTTATCTATACAAATACAAATTATTTATTCCACTCTAGAATATTTCTTTTATTTTCTAAAAGAAAATACAAATAAATAAAACTAAATGGAATATTTTTTATGGACTATCTCTTAATAATAAGTATGTATTGGTTTTTGACAAGTTTTTGTGATTTGTATTATCTAATAGACATTTTATTGAATTATTGTATACAAGCTCTTGGTGCTATTTAAGGGTTCTTCAACAGAAGCATCTCTACGTGCTAACTGTTCACTGTTATAGGCTAATTCAACATACAATTTAAACATGAGATAGTACTACGCCTTATAATAATGTAGAAATGACTTAGATTTTAAATAGGTACAGTTCTATTTTCTTTATATTGTAAGAATTTTGTATTTGAATTATATGGTTTTCTATATCTGTGAGTTATATTATTCAATTAAATTATTTGTTTATATTTTGTATTTGTTTATATTGTTATATTAAAGTATTTTTTATTAAAGATATATAATTATTAATTATTGATTAAGCCATTAATTTGAAGCTAATGAAAAATGGTAGCTGAGTCGAGCCGAAAACCAGAAAAGTTTTTTCACTTTCTCTGGGATTCGAACCTGGGCCTTTCGCATAAAAGGCGAGCACTATAACCACTGTGCCACCCAGCCGTTAGTGGTTTAACACCAATATTTACATTTTTGTTGTACAGATTTTCAGTTACGGTTCAATTTTTTTTTTTAAGTCGACTTATATTTTTTTTCAAGAGTTAACAATAATTTAATTGTTTAAAACTTAAAAAAAATTTTATTTGTATGGCGTTTAAGTAAAATCAGATTTCCGGTTGCGGCTCAGTTATTTTACGCCGCAAACAAATTAATTATGTAAAGAAATTTAATTCATTTGCTGTTGCGGCTCAATTTTTTTTTAAGTCGACTTATTTTTAATTCAAGGGTTTAAATAATTTAATGGTTCTATGATAAATTTTTTGAAATAAAACAAACTTTGAAATGTGTTGTACACGTTGGTATAATGTGAATTATTCAATTTTTACATATTATAGTAGATATATTTTAGTAGGCTTTAAGAAAAAAGTCCACCAGAAAAATGTTGATAAAAATTGTACTTTACATTTTTGTTTTGAAGACTTATAGCCAATTTAGTACACAAAATTTTTGAATTCAGATCTTGTACTTAAAAAACTTTATTACCAAAGGTTTTTTAATTTCTTATGAAAATATTACATTTGGCGTAAGAAAATTCATCGTTTCTGAAGTCCGATGCTTTTTGACATTTATTTTTGACATCAACTTGTATATGAGATGCCTTGCACATAAGATGACAAGCTTTTCTTGTTGCATAATATATTTTTTATTGTAAAGTCTGGTTATTTTATATGGGGGCCCACCCAATCTAGTGGTTTAATTTTGCTTATCTGCGAAGTCTTTCTATTTTGAGAAAAAAAAAAAAACCATTCCTACCAAATCTTATTACAACCAGTTGAGATTTGGTTGAATTATTATAACTTAACATTCACCAAACACCTATAGTCTCTAGACACCGCGATACTATGATAAATTTATAGAAACTTATTCTTCATGAGTAACTATCAATAGTTTATATTCCAAATTTAGTTTGTGTTCCAATTTGTGCTAATAACACACACACACATAGATACACAAAACAAAATTGCGGATTTATGTGTTTCTGACAAAATAGAACAAGATTTTTTAGGACACAAGAGGAACTTATAACCTTTTCTTCTATAGTATATTGATCCTGAGGAAAAGTTGAAAATCGTTTTAATAACTTGTTTCAAACTAATTTAGAAAAAATTTTTAAATCTCTAAATAACTGTAACCGACAGAATTTCAGTAGAACCTATTAAAACATTTTTATACCCGATCATTTTTATTTTTATGAAATAAATTCAATAATTGTTTTTAGTACTTCTTTTAGAGCTTCAATTTTTGTTTTTATTTTTTTTTTTCTGTTATCCTTCTTACTTATTTCTTAATTTTTGGTTTTTTCATTTTTATTTTTCCAAATATTTTATAGTCCTTATGATGAAAATGCGGTCAAAATTTTAATCTTTTTTTTTTCTTCTTTTGTTGTTTTTTGTTTTTTTTATTATTTTTTTTTTTTTGGTTTAGAATTATTTTCTTTTATTTTCACTTGAAAAATACAAAAAAAAAAAAATAAAAATCTTAAAAGCCGATTAGAAGGCACAAAACTAAGAAAACAAATGAAAAATTATATTTAAAAAGAAAGAAAGAAAAAAATTAAGAAAATGAAACAATTTTCTTTTATATATAGATATAATATATATATATATATATATATATATACCGATTTTATTTTTACCACTAATAAAGAAAAAGAATAATTCCACATTAAAAAGGAAAAATCCTTCAAAACAACATCAACAACAAATAATATACAATAATATTATGTACAAGTACAAGTATATAATAAAAGACTATAAATGAAAAGAAAAGAGAAAAACTTATTTTACCTTTTTATTACTTCTTGTTTTTAATATATATATATATATATATATATATATACTTGTTGTTGTTTTTTTTTTGTTTTTTTACTTTACTGAATAATGCGGTAATAATTATTTTGAAAGGGTTGCTAAATCTGTTCTAAATGGGCACTTACCTTCCAATTATGTCACCCATCATAAGAAAATTTATAAGAAAAGGCCAAAATATAACGGGTTTTCTTATTTATATTTTTATTATTACAAAACTCTTTTCATTTTGTTTTTTTTTTTTGTTCTTTTGCACAATAAGTAACAAAATAACTGTATATTTATTATTATTTCTAAATAAAAACACAAAAAAATAAAAAAGGATTCTTAAGGATTTCATCTTGTTAAAAAAAAAAATTAAACAAAAATAAAAATTTTACAAGGATTTTTCTTTTTGAATGAAAAAAAAATTATAGTAGAAAAATGGGTTTACTTTTCATTTATAACAATTATTTTTTGTTGTTATTGTTTTTGTTTTTAATTTATTTATAAGTTCAAAAATAGTTTTGGGGTTCTATTTTTATACAAATTGCATATATGCACACATTGAATTTAAAAAACAAAACAAATTGAAAACAATATCATTACAGATGACAGCATTAATGTGTGCTAGATAGGAACAAAGCAATGATTACTTACTTAATATATATTGAATGGTAACTAAATGTTAGGTACTTGCTAAGTACAAATCAAAAATAATCAGATTTACATAAAAGCACATTTTGGCTCAAAATCTCGGTTTAGTTAATCGCGTTTTCAGAAATTTTGTTTTCAAAAAATCTCGTTTTGAGAAAATCTCATTCTAAAAAAAATTTCGTTTTTGGAAAATCTCGTTTTTGGAAAATCTCGGTTTTAGAAAATGTCGTTTTTAGAAATCTTGATTTTGGTAAATGTCCTTTTAAGAAAATCTTGGTTTTAGGAAATGTCGTTTTTAGAAAATCTTGTTTTTAGAAAATCTCGTTTTTAGAAAATGTCGTTTTTAGAAAATCTTGATTTTGGTAAATGTCGATTTTAGAAAATCTCGTTCTTCAAAAATTTCGTTTTTAGAAAATTTCGTTTTAAGAAAATCTCATTTTTATAAAATCTCGTTCTTAAAAAATCTCGGTTTTCAAAAATCTCATTTTAGAAAATCTTTTTTTTTTTTTATTTTCTGGAAAAAGGTGAAAATTTTAATTTTTTAATCGAACTCTAAAATCCTTTTTTTAAAAAAGCGAAATTTTGTTTTTATTATAAAAAAAACTATTTTCTAAACCGAGGTTATCTACGCTTCCTAATTTCAAATATAAATTTTAAACTTTTACAATAATTTTAATATTTAATAAGCTTAAAAATAAACATCTTTATATATTAAAAAAAGGAATATTATGTCTGTCCGTTAGTTTTTATATATATCAATTACATAGTACTCCATTAATCCGATCTTTGAGAATTTTTTGAGTAGAATCCTTCCAGTTTTTTAAATATCGACCTTTCAGAATCCTCATAATCTTTCGAAGAATTTTAATAGATTAGTTTGAACAGATAGTTTTAACAGATACTTCTATTTAGAAAAAAGTTTAAAATTTTATTACAGTACTTTGTATACCATAGTGTATAAATTTTAGGCATACTGAGCTTTATGTCATTATCAATGCAACACTATATTTTACCTTTAGAATAATAATATTAACAACAATAATAATAATAATTACTTAAGTATTTTATTACTGAAGACATATTAAGATTTTTGATCTGTTTTTGCCTATTACTGTATAGGCAACTTTTTCTATTATTTTCTATTTTATAATTTAATAACTTGTATCCTTATTTTTCCTTTTTTAACTGCTCAAAATTTTGATAATTATTAAATTTTAAATTTTTTTTCAAAATATTTTAATTTTAAAATCTGACCCCCAAAAATCGAAATTGAATTTTAAAGTTTTTGTTGTTTTTTTTTATTTTGTTAATGAGAAAAGAGAAAAAAGGACTTGAAAAAGTTTTCTTGTTACTTTAACATTTTTATATATATATATATATATGTACATACATTTTTTTAAATTCTAGTGGTAAAAGAAAAAGAAAGGATTTTATTATTATTATTATTATTATAAAGTTAATTTTTAAGTAAATTTTCAACTTAAAAATCTATTACACAATAATTTGATGTCTCTTTCTTGTTTTTTGATTTTTTTTTATTTTTTCTTTTTTAATAAATTTATAATTGAATATTCAAATGAAAGTATGTGTATATAAATATATATATATATATATAAATATATGAAATAAGAAATTAAATATTATAAGTATCTTTTTTTTTTGGGTAACCAAAAACCGAATTAAAAAGTATTGAAAGAAATTTAAAAACAGTGGAAGTTTTGAGAAAAGTTTTAAAATTTTGGAATTGTATAACGTTTATACATGTATATTTAAAGTATATGTATATATTTGAAATAAGGAATTAACATTTGATTTTAAATATAAAAAATTTTTATTTTGAATAAATTAATTAATTTTATTTAAATTTATATTCCATTTTTGGAAAACAAATTAAATATTCGATTTTAAATATTTAAAATTTATTATTTATTTATAAGTTACCATAGTAACTCCTGTTTTCAATTTGAGATTTAGGGTGCTATTATGATATAAATTATATTTTTTTATTATATATAAGGACGAAACCAAAGTTTGAACCCTTTTAAAATTTAATTATAAAGATAGATTACAGAAAAGTTTACTTGTATGAAAAAATAAAATTTAAAAATTTAGATTTATAGAAGGACCAGATATAGCTTAAGAGTTTCGAGACACAATACCTCCATATTACATATTTCAATTTAAATGTTATATTATTTATTTTGAAATTTTTTTTGAACTATAATAATTAATTACTAGTTGTTCTTAGTCATAACCTTAACATCTAAATACCTTCGACTATAAAATAGCTATGGTATTGCCATCTGTTATTTTCTAAAACTTAAATTTGTTGATTTATTTAAATCTGTCCTAAAATACATTCCGAATGAGCTGGAGATTGTCAGTTTAGCAGAGGCCACTTTAAAACTTAAAGTTTCAAATTTTTATAAAAATTGTTTAATCATATTTATATTATGTGTAAATTGTCTTGTTACAGCACAAAATCACTTCCGATTACTTTATCATATCTAGAGCATAGAAAAGCCAATTCAGTCAATATTTCTATAATCTGATGTTACATTCTCTGAAAAATTAATGAACTGGTCTAGTCTAGTGTGGACATGAAATACATTCCAATATAATACGATTACCTTAATTGGAATGACATATTAGTTCAATAATAACTTGAACATGATACATCAATTACATCAATCAACAATACCAATCTCCAAAATTAAGTCAGTGCTGAGTGTTCAATATTACGATGACTATTAAAAATATATTAATTTAAAATAAAATTTCAACTAATATAAAGCACTGACTCAAATTATAAATATTTAAATAAATTATAAGATCGAACAAGTTACTGATTTTTTATCCAAGTCAGTTTTGTAAGATACGATAAAAATTTGTATTTTGTAATGGTTTCAAATTTTCATAAAAAAAGTTAGGTCTTCTAAATTTTTATATTTACTCTCAAGGTATACTTATATTATATCAACTAACTTTTTTAATAAATAATATTTTGGTAATATTTTTATTATTTTTAATTTAAAACAAAAAATAATTTCTATTAGTTTTAAAACTCATATTTTTCTAGGCAATTTCAACACTACAATGCCTACTGATGATGCAAGACGAAACAATTCTTATACATTTGTAAAACTTTTTTTAAATAAAAAACTTTAACGTCCCTGTCCTAAAATTAAATATACGCATACTTATTATTAATTTTCATACTAAGTCACCACTCTAAAGCTAATCTAAATTTTACGTCGGACGACGGGTATTATTTTAATTTCTCTTTTAATAATATATATTCTTTTTATACCCGTATGACCGTAGGTCAAAGGGTATATAATAAATTTGCCATTACGTTTGTGACGCAGAGAAATAGGGGGGATAGATATATACTCAAGTGTATGGATCGGATCAAAATCGAAAAAAAAAATCGATTTAGCTATGTATGTCTGTCCGTCCGTCCGTCCGCAAGATAACTCAAAAACTAAAAGAGCTTGAATCTTGAAATTTTCGCAAATTCGTTTTTTAGCAATAGCTGTCATCACTATTTAAACCCAGCCATTTTGGTTCATGGGTTCGGGTATCTGCCATACAACTTCTTTATTTATATGAGGATTTCTCTGTACCTATTACAGCTGCGTGTCTGAAATTTTGTCAAAAATAGTTTAGTGTAATGGCCAAAGTTACTGCAAAATTTGGTTGGTCTACTGCAGAGGGTTCAAGTAGCTGACATACAACTCCTTCTATTATATGAGTATTACACTACACCTAATAAAGCTGGCTTGTTTGAAATTTTGCCAAAAGTAATTAATATTTATAATAATAATGATATAATTTTTATGTAACGGTCATACGGGTATTCCAGAGTTGACACAGTCTACTCTACTACACTCTTCCTCGTTTCTCCTACTCTTGCGCTACATAATTAATAAAAGGAAATATGTTATCTAAAGAACATTAAGTTAACATTATAATAGTTTTTTTTAGTTTTTTAAGTGATATTAAAATAAGTATACATACAAATACGTAAGAAATAGTCTTATACGTTTTTTAGCAGATTTTTAATACTTTTTGATTTTTTTTTTCATTGTGTTCATTATTAACATTTTATTAGTTTCATTTTTTCTTTCTCTGATGAATATTAGTATTTATAAATAGAAGTATGCTACCTGTAACACTTAACATAACATAGGACACGCTAATCAGCAGCAGTTTGTCTTTTATTATATTTACATGTTATTCCAACATAATTTAATTTAAATTTTTTAAATGAAATAAAATTGACCTATTCTTCAAAATACATTTATTTCAAAAACAATTCTCCTTTAATGACCCTGTACAAATTTCCTGAAATAAACATTAAAAATAAAAAAACAAAAAACCACCATTTAAAAAGAATTTCTAAAGCAAATATTCATTTTTTTAGTATTCTTCATATTCAATATTCCATCATGCTTGAATTTTAAAAGAGTTGGTGAAAAAAATTAAAATAAATTTGTTAAAAAAAAAACAACTAAATATTCTCAAACAAGCTCAAACATTATTTTGTTGTTGTACAAAATGCTCTCTAAAGTTTACAAAAAAAAAAAATTTTTTATTTCACCAACTCTTCTTATAAATACAAAATTTGCATTTTTTAGAAAAAAAAAAACAACAAAAAAAATACAAAAATAAATTTGCATTTTGTGCAACGCGATGATTTTTATTTCCTCCGGAATTCACGTTTAATAATTTTATTTTTGGACATCAAATCCTTATACGATATTATTCCACCTTCTCTCTTATGTTTCTTAATTTTTTGTCTCTTTCAATTTTTCATTTTTTTGTTTTTTTTTTTGTTTTTTTGTATTTTGAACACATGTTATTTAACTATTTTACATACGTAAACACAAAATATATTTTGAAATATTTACATATGTAAATATTTTATCCCTTTTATTTTTCTATAAAAAAATAAATAAAAAAAAACAAAAATCTATTCTTTATAAATGTTACCGTTATTGTTGTTGTATGTATATATATATTTTTTATATTGAATTTGTTTATTCGTTTTCTAATATATACACATCTATATAACCATCTTTTGCATAAAAACATGTATATATATATATATATATTTAGTTTGTATGCAAATATAATATAGGTTAAATCCTTGAAATTTAAATGACATTACGGAAGAATGTGGTGACATATAATTTACATAAAATCCTGTACACAATAATTATGTACATATATTTAAAAAAAAAAAAAAAAAAAATTAAAACAAAAAATAATATAGAAAAAAAAAATTTTAAATAAAAAAAAAAGAAAAAAAATTAAATGAAAAAAAAATATATAAAAATTCTTTTGCTTCAACTGTAATATAAAATTTGCTTGCACACACATATAAACGCACAAGAAGTACAAAAGACAAAAAAAAGTATAGAAAATCAGCAAAAAAAAAAAAATATTAAAGCAGGACAAAATACAATAGTGCATAATACACACACATATATATATATATATATATATAAATATTAAATAATAGTTTACATAAATGCATATTTATATAATTCAAAGATGTTTTGCTTTTGTCCCTGACCGGAACCAACTCTGTGGAAATTTAATTTTTATTTCTATTATTATAAATATATATACATATACAAGTATATGTAAAATATATATACATATATTTATTTTATTTATTTAAAGAAGAAAAAAAAAAATGGTCCCTGATTCCCCTTGTGATGAAATTTAAGTTAAGCTTCCTATGTTAATACGGTTCTTTTTCTATTCCCACTTTTTTTGTATTTTTGTATTTAACGTTCGTTTTTTTTTTTTTTTTGCATTTGCTTCCTTTTGATTCTAAAATGTCCCGTTATGTTTGAAATAAACTGAAAATTATTTTTATTTTTCTTTACTTTGAAAATTTTTACAGTTGTTTGGTTTTTTTTTTTTTTTCTATTCCTTGACGTGCTTATACTAAAATTTTAAATTGTTTTTTTCTTTTTTTTTTTTTAATAAATTACGAGATAAAAAAAAATATGAAAATTTTTAAAAAATGAAAAACCACCACAAACATAGCTTTTAATTTTTTTTTTATTTTGTTTTTTTTTATGTGTCAAATAAATGCATACAGGTTAATTAAAAGTTGTCATCTTAACTCCAATTTCCACTGTACTTTTAAGAGTACAGTACAGTACACAAATGAAATTGTTGAGTATTTGACAAGGAACAATTTTTTTTATTATTATTATTATTATTAAAAGGACTAAAGGACTAAAGGAGATTAAATATGTCAAAAAAGTTGATTTTTTACTAATATACATATATATTTATATTTTATTTTTTAGTAAATTTTTTTTATTAATACGTAAATGTTATAATATTATGCCAAGTGTCAAAAAAGTACTTAACGAATGGACTACTTAGTGACAGAGAATTGTCGTGAAATAGTTTTTTATTTTTTTAAATTTATTTTAAGAGAATATTTATAATTAAAAATTAGAATATAGAATAGAAATTTTGGTATAAATTTAAATTTACGAATAAATATACAGGGTGTTTTATAAAGAAATGTTCAGATATGTAACACAATTTTGATTTTAAGTTATTAGATAAAATCAAATACTATGGAATATAATAAGATATACAAGAAAAAATTTTTTTTTAACTAATCTTCGTATTAGGTGACCCAGCATTGGTTAAAGTAAAATTAACGCGTATAAAGTACTTATGAAAATGGTAGAAAAGTAAAAACTGACAAAAAAGAGAGTCGACTGAAGAGAAAATATTTTTTTTATTTTATGTATATATGCACTTAATATATGTATGTACGATTTACCATCATTATTATATGTATATAAACATTATGCTGCCCATACACGATAAACCCGGTCTTCAACTTGGTACGCGTACTTGCGAAGTTGAATAGTGTATGGGCAAATTGAAAAACCATTTTGAAGTTTGAAAAGTTGGTTGGGAGAAAATCAAAAAATTTTGATTTTTTGTGGGCGGAGTCTTTGGTTTGTATTTTAGTTGTATCGTGTATGGGCAAGTTGAATAACTTAAATGTCATTCTGACACGAAAGAACGTTGAGATTTCCGATTTGAAAAATATAAGAAAACTATAATGTATAAAATAACAAATAATTGAGTAAATAATTTGAAATAATTATAAAATTAAGTTAGGAAAATGTTTTAAAATATAAAAAAATATTAAATATCATAATTTTAGAATGGTTCGATGGTAGGTTGGATAGTGTATGATAGGGTTTGTAAACATGTCCGCGTACCAAATTGAAAAGCTTGTCCATCCATGTATGGGTTACATATCATTTTTTGCATTATGTAATATATGTATATATATAGTACCATATAGTACCTAGATACATAATTTTACTTTTAAATTAACAATATAATACAATATTTGAATTCAATAACATAATGAAATATTTAAAATTCTCGTAATACAAAATAGGTTACTAACAAAATTTTTCTTCAAAATATTTTGATTTTAATAATTCATAAGTAGCTCTGTATGTGTTGGCTTCTCATATGTCGATTTTAATATTTGCTAATTTTTTAGAATAGTCAATTAAGAATCAGCAATAGAGAAATCTTTAGATATCCAGTTACATTTTTTATATAAAACCCCAGGATAATAAAACCTAAAACAGATTTTCTTTTGATCATAGATTCATACATTTTCTTTATTAAACCATTCTGGATATTCTTCACAGCTTGCTTTAATGCAGGACTCTACAATTTGTACAATTTGCTTCTTTATTAAATGTAAATTAAAATAATTTTCAAATCAATTTATATTTAATTTCGAAATTAATTTTATTTATTTCAAATAATAATAAGTCTGACGGTGGTGTGAGATATGGTACGCTTTCATTTCCATAATTCTTATTAAATAAAAGATTTTCCGAGAGAATACAAAGGAATTTTAATATCAACTACTCTTTAAATCATGTCGCTTTTACAGCTTTTACAGTTAATTTTAGTTTAAAATGTTTTTATATGTAACATAGCCAATGATTTTCTGTCGGTATTTTCATTTAAACGAAGTTCAGGATTTAAATATTTATCTGATATATGAATATTATGTATATAATATTATTCAAAACTTCTACATTTATTGAAGTATTAAGTTACGAAATGGTATTCGTTTCTTCAAGGAATTCATTCTTATTTTCAATTTGCCAGTCAAGCAACAAATAATCATCATTCTCGTATTCTTATTGTCTTCAATATAATTTAGAATAACAATTATTATACCTATCATTATTCTTCATTTGTTCATTAGAAACTTTTCATCAATAGGCTAAAAAATTGGTTCTTTTTATTAAGTTGTATGAAACGTTCAGTTAAATATACTTGGAGTAAGTTTAACCATAGAGTAAATTTAATAGGAAGAGGGACAAATTCATATAAACTTTTTTAGTATGAAATATTTTTGAGAAAAATAAATGATGTTCCGGGTTTTGAATGTATTAGTGAACAATTATTCTATTTAGAAAAGTTTTGTTTACTTAATAAATAAAAGTATTTATTTACCCTTTCTGTAATAATATTATATACACACTTCTTCAAATATTTAATTACTAAGAAATAATATTTCAAAAGATGCATATAATTACACTAACATACTGATTAAACTTAGTATGTTAAATGTCAAAAGTTCAATAGTAATTGATGTGAATAAAAATATTTCAAAGCACACTCTCGATAAGTATAGAGAAACCTTTTTAAGAGAAACATTTCCTATAAATTAATTGGTGCAAAAAGAATGAAGAATTTCGGATTTAAAGGCAATCAATTATATTCCGAATTACGAATTTAAAGTATTTCTACTTCTGCTCTAGTATTCCTGTCATTTTTCGGAGTCATTTGCTTTCGAAAAAATATAAAATCCGTTTGTGTTAATTAATTCTTCCTTAAATAAAAAACTATTTACAAAGAAAACTAAGAATGATATAGTCAAATAGGTAAAATATTTATTGAAGTAAATAGGTAAATTTTATTTATAATGAAAAGATGTATTGAAAATTTAAAGGATGAAGCAGACTTGACTAAAGATTCTAGTCAATTAGTAGTAGCTAATTGTTCAACTAAAGTAATGAACGCAGTTAAACCACATTTGCCTTCTATAGTGTCCATGAAAAGAAGTATTCGAAGGATCAGGCAAGGAACAGTAACAATTCCACAACATATTAATGAATTGTTTTTCGGTGAATTGTTTTTCTGTGAATTGTTTTTCTGTAAACTGACCGGATACCATAAAATATATATGAGGTGTAAATTCACCTCACTTAATTGATGAGGGTTAACTATGGGAGTTTGTAGTCATGAACTACTCGTATAATAGTACTGTCATCATTTTAATAACTTGAAATTTTAAGTCATTTGTTACTTACGGAAGTTGAGGTGGCGTCAATTGTTCCCTCGAAAAATTAAGAAGAATCAACTCTTCTACAAATTTAGATCTTATACAATACAATTCTTTTGTTATTGGCCTTAATATTGGACAATTTACTTTTAATTTAAAATGAGGGTAAATACACATGGCAAAATGGAAAATAGGGCACTGTAATAACCTAAAAACAACAACTTTATATAATTCTATAGGTAATAAAATAAAATATTTTATTACTTTAAACTCGTTTTCTTCTACTTTGCCTTTTCATCAAAAGTTCAAATATTTTTTTTGTTTTTATTATCTAAAAAAAATGTTTAAAAACTAAAAAAAAATGTTTGGCTAATGATTTTACTAATAAAAAAAATAAAAAGCCAAAAAAATGCGTAATAAAGAAAGAAATCTTTCGTAAAACCTTAAAAAATAATGAAATTTAAAAAAAAAAACAAAAAAGAAATAAATGAAAAAGAGTTGAATTACAACATTTAGAGCTAATGATGAGTTATGGTTTCTTAATGGATTAGAAAAGTTTATCTTTATGATATTTTTTTGTTTTTGTTTTTACATTTTGTTTATTGGCATTTTTCTACTTTTTCTCAGAAATGAAAAATTATAAAATAAAAAAAAATTAAATTGAAAAACTTTTCAACTTATATCGATTTTTCCTTATCTACTCTGAAAGATCGTAAAAAAAGATAAAAAAAAAATCTTAATTTTTAAATAATTTTTATAAAAGTTATAAAAATTTATGACTTGAGGGTACAAAAAAATTATTATTATGATGATTTTATTTGAATTTTTTTTTCTTTTTATATTTTTCTTAAAATTTCTCACTAATTTTTTCCGTCAATTTCCATTAGTGTGTATATGTTACAATTGTCTAACTAACTTACCATAATGATAGTTTTGTTAATCGTTCATTGAAAACTAAGTTTCTAACTACGTCACTTAGTTGCTAATTATACTCTATAGTAAAAACTAGCTAATACCCGGTGCGCGTTGCTGCGCCTCTCATTGGAAGTTTAATTTAAGTTGATGTTACTGCAAAAAGTTAGCGTGAAAATTACACATGGTGTAAATGTTAATTTTAAAATGTATTAAAGCAATTCTTTTAAACGATTTTTTTAGGATTATTCTAGTAATTTTTAAAAGTTTCTGTAATCAAAGAAGTACTAACTACTTTTTAAAATTGGACGTAATTTACTTCCAAAATAACAGGTTAACGGATATCAACCAAATTATTATTTCAGGTTTTCTTTTAAGCCAAAGCAGTATTTCGTAAAATCAGACAAAATTTGGACCCAAAATTTTTTTTGACCACCCGTCGGCCCGACATTAGTAAACAAATTTCAAAACTTTTAATAGTGTCAATTCAATTCTCCAGGAGCATCACGTATACAATATTTGAAATCGACTGGTCAAACCGTTTCTAATTTAGAGTAAAGTATTGAAAAAACCTATAAAAAGCTGTAGAGCAGCAATGGGTTAATAGAATTCAACAAAATTATTTTTAAGGATTCTTTTTTAGCCAAAGCAGCATTTCGTAAAATCGGATAAAATTTGGACCCAAAATTTTTTTTTGACCAACCGTCGGGCCGACATGGGTTAACAAATTCCAAAACTGTTGATATTGTCAACTCAATTCTCAAGGAGCATCACGTATGCAAAATTTGAAGTCAATTGGTCAAACCGTTTTCATTTTAGAGCAAAAAAATTTAGATACTTGCACAAAAGCCCCAACTTGGCGGTCCGTTAGAGCAAAATTTATAGCTTACGATTTCTTTCCCTACACAAAAACCCCTATATACAAATTTTCATGAGAATCAGCAGTTTAGGAGTCTCTTCGATACATACAAACAAACAAACCTTCGCTTTTATATATATAGATTAAACAAATATTATTAAAAGCTTTAGGTATACCCTACAGCTAAAAAAGATGTAGAGATATATTAACTTTGAAACACTGTTTATAACCATCAAAAGAATGCAAGCACATTCCAAGACTTAAAAAGTATATCTCCGAAATTAAAAAAGATAGAAACTTCCAAATTAGTAAAAAGGTGTTTTGCCATGTTATAACAATTTGTCCCCATAATTTGGTATGAATTGAGGTGGTGGTTTGGGTACCTCACTGTCTTCACACATATCTCAAGAACTGACAAACATATCTTCAAGTTAAATAAAAATAGAGACTTCAAATTTTGTAGGAGACACTTAAACTGATTCTGTTGAAATTCCTATACAATGTAGATCCTGAAAAATATTTATAATTTTATTTAAGTGTTGAAACTAATAGCGACAAGTGATGTATGAAACTTTTTACAGAAGTTTATAGATGAAAAACTTACTTCGCAACGCTAATTACTTTTATCTGGAATAACAACCTTCTATTCCTTTTGTTGCACCTTTAATTTTACACACAATAAGACCTACACCTTTACATAATTTAAATATATTAATTAGTTTAGTCTGGATAACCATAAAACGAAAAAGTTGTTTGTGCTGAAATTAATCAACAAAACGAAAAAACCAAATTTGGCAACCCTATTCCAAGTTCGTATAGCAGCTACTCGAACCTCCACTTCACAACACTCAAAAATTTACAGAAAATTTGGTTATAAAACCCAAATACTTTTGATAAAATTTCAGACATCCAACTTTATTAAACGAATAGAGCTAAGCTCAAATAAAAAAAGGCATTTGTATTTTTTGTCCCCAGTCCGTTTCCGAGTCCATTGAACAAAGACGGGGCAAGACGAAACAAAGATGACTCTTGCATAAAAACTAATTTGTGAAAATTTCTATGTCTCAGATATTTTTAGTTTTTCAGTTATCTTGCAGACAGGCGAACGGTCACACACAACTAAATCAATTTATTTATCGATTCTGATCCGATCCATACCTGTCTGATCTGATTCTTCGTACTTAACTGCGTAACTCTTAACTGCGAATACCTTTTTATCTACGTTCATACGGATATAAAATTTAAATAGTATAAAGACTGTTATTTCTAAACCGTTATTAATTAAAACCGTTATCAGCATCCTTTTAATATTTAATTGGACATATATATATAAATATACAATATATTTATATATATACGTATATTATACGTTTTATTTTTTCTATTTTTTTCAATATTAATTTTAGAATTTGAAGAATTTAATTTATTGAAAGATTCTAATAAACATAAAAATCAGGATACATTTTGTTTTTCTGAGTTTAAATGTATATGTAATAAATATATTTTTCATATTTATTCAATGAATCCATGGATTCGAATTGAAACAATGTTGAAAGGAAATTCGAAGAAAAATATAATAATAATAATAATAATAAAAAATTTGGAAGGGATAATATTATATTATTTTGATATTTTTTGTTCTGTTTTTGATTGTTTTGAAAAATTTGTTATTTTTTATTTTGATAGAATGGAAAAGTTGAGTAGGTAAAGAATAATCAAGCTGTAAATAATGAAAACAGTCTAAAAACAAAACAATAACAAAATATATATGTATGTATATACATATATATATTTATTATATTTTAGAAGAAGGTGAGCTGAATTAAGGCCCTGCGAAATAAAACCTACGAAGTGTTGTTTCCTATTTAATGAGAAATAACGCCCTGGATAGTAATTGAGAAATAAGCCGCGAGATATTATTTCTAATTTCAATTGAACCTGCAAATGAAAAGAACACAATGGTTTCATATATTTTATGGTATAATACGAGAAAAGTATTTCTTGAGAAATAGTATTTCTTGAACTATAATATGAAAAATAATTAGCACACATTTTGGAGTTCGAATCGAAATCAGTGGTGTTCCCTTTTTCAAAATTTAAAAACAAATAATAATGTAACATATAAACTACATTTATACTACAAACTACACATATAAACCTGATTTTGTAACCAAAGTCTTGCATACATTAATTCATAAATACTCTGGAAAAAGGGTCACCTTTGATTTTTTAACCAACTTAAATATGCTTCCTAATATAGAATCTCGCATATGTTGTTTTACATCTAATATTTTACTTATAAATATATATATATATTCATATTTTTGAATATTTCAATAAGTTTGAATATTACAAAAACGGATATTATTACATATTTAACGAGAAATAATAACTTGGGACTTTATTTCTCAAGAAGTCAAAGATTCAATTGAAAGAGAAACAGCATCCTGGGGCTTTTTTGCTTATAGAGTCGTAGTTCAACTCAAAAGAGAAGTAAAACCCCGGGCTTTATTTCTTAATTACTATAAGAAATAAGACCCCAGGGCGTTATTTCTAATTAAACGGGAAATAATACCTCGGGGGCTTTATTTCGCAGGGCCTTAATGCAGATCACCTTAGAAGAATCCTAAATTAAGAAGATAATAATCTCTTGTTGGATGAATTTTATTGGATAAAAAAAAAAACAAAAACTAAATAAAAAGTTTTTAAAAGCTTAATTCTAAATTTTTTTTTATGTAAGATTTTAATAAAAATAAGACTTTTAAAGTTAATTTTGTTTTTGTTTTATTTAAATTTTAATATTTAAATATGAATAAATACTTCAAGTGAACAGCTTTAACCTTGGATTATATATACGTATATATAGCGTTATTGTTTTTGACAAATTTTATTTATTTATTTTTCTTGAAAATTTTTGATTTTTTTAAATTAATTTTAATTAGTGTGTTATGAAAACCATTTTTTTTTTTTCAACAATTCCTAACAAAAACTAGTCATGTGATATTTAATAATCTTTAAATATATTTTGAAATTACTTTAGATATATACAATTTATCAGAAACTTTTTACAAAACAAATTAATCAAAATTTCAAATATGTCATTTACATCCATTTCTATTTTTAAATTTAATATATACTTTTTTGCTTTGCATGTATAGCATTTACTTGATCATAATCTTAAGTCTCTAAGAAGTAGATCCAAACAACTAAAGGAATAAACAACTTAAGGAATAGTTTTGTAGTTTAAAGAATATATATGCAAAATTGAGTATGAACGACCTATAAGAGAATAACCAAAGCATATTTATTGACATTAAGTTGAAAATTTTTAATATGAATTTTATATATTTTTCAGTACAATATACTATATTGTGTGTGTGTGTTTGCGAGTACGGCACCTCGCGTAAATCTCAACCAATTATGATGAAATTTGGTATGAATCCTTTTTTTTTTGGCAAAAGAAAAATATGACGCCGCAGTTGGGGCACATTGAAACATGGAATTAAAAGGTTCTCAAATAAAAAAATCCCGAAATTAACAGGGAAACTGAATGAATAATGAATAAAGAAGTTTGTACATTAATTAACAGGGCTGGTGTTTTTAGTGTGTTAAAATCTCATATAACTATAGCAGTGTTCCCACTTTTATGCAATTGTATCAATTTGGATACATTTTCGCCTCTTTTTGTTCATGGATAAAAAGATACTTAAAAGCCTGGAAATGCTTAAATTTAGTACGATTCAAAAATTTTACAAAAACTTAGATACATTTAGCGATAAAATTTGAATACAATTTTTTTACATTGGATTAATTACTCTAATATTTGAATTTGACAGTATGGTATTTAAAAATTTATGTATAACAGATCCTCATATTAGTTTCCATTCTAAAACAGATTTTCTAATTTATAATTATTAAAAATTCTCTTTGTGAGAACACTTTCAAACATTGGTCTAATTTTAATGACTTTATCCCATAGTTCCGCGTCTGCAGAAGGCATTTTTTTTTACTTAAACTTAATGAAAACAAAGTATTATAAATGAAGTCTGTTCCTTATTTAAAAAAAATATAATAACTTGTATTGTTAATTAATTTTATTTTTAATACAAATTTTTGAATTCAATTTTTATATTTTCTAATATAAAACATATGTTTTTTAATCCCTTTATGATAAACTAAACCAAAAATAATTTTTATAATAGAAAATTTTCATCGCCATTGTGCAATACTTAATTACATCTTGCATACATTTTGAACACTTTAACCTTGCATAAATTTTGGACGTTTTGTAAAAATTTGATACGTTTAATTTTCAGAAAATGGGAACACTGAACTGCAGTTACGCACAGTATCTTTAGATGTTTTTCACCATCCTTACCCCCAAAAAATATATATATATATATATGCATAAATATATCTACAATGAAAACAACATTATGCAAGAAGAAAAACTTATACAATCCATCTTGAATTTATTTCTGCGTTTTATAAATAGTAGTAGTAGTAGTAGTAGAACTTAATCTATGAATTAATTCAAAGATAAGAATCTCAAACCTAATAATTTCATTTTATAAATATGTTTTGTTTTTACAAAAGGCTTTCAAAACCTGTTAACTTGAAATTGAGCTTAAATAAACTAATGTGTCTGAAGTGTTCACTTCCTATGATAATAAACGACATTTAAAACTTTTTAATTATATTACTTTAAAATATAACCATTATTGATTTGAATTTGACCGTTGACGAGAAGCGTTGTAGAGTCTAAAAAATTTATTTCGAATATTTTGATTAATATTTTATCAATCAGCAAAAATTTTACAATGCTCAAGATTTGTCTTGATTGCCTTTTATCTTGAATCCAGATTAGTACCTCAGTGATTTTAAGAAGTTTCGAAAAAAAATAAATAAATTTCATCCGAAGCGTAAAACAAAAAAAATAGCTCCCATTCTTGAGCAAAATAAACAAGTTCTTAATCTAAATATGTATGACAAAATTATTTCTTACAATAACACTGTACTACCTAATAGACTTTTCCAAAAGAATGAGTTCCTTAATTAACCAAAGTAAAAATTACTCGAGTTCTTTCTGGATTTAGTTGAGTTTTTCTATCTTAAAAATATTTTTATATTAAAAACTTGACCTAAATTAGTAACATTATATCTCTAATAAAATTTTTATAAAGTATGTAGGTACTTAAAAATAATTTTATTAAAAATAATCTAAATTAATTCCATTTATTATGAGGCATTATACAAATCATTATAATTGTTCAAAATAACAAATTATTTCGATACTACACTTCATTAAGAACTTCTGCTTAAATTCTTTAAAATATATTTTTAATATTTTATATTAAATTGATTCTTTTTTGATTCTTTCTACATAATTGGTTTTAAAATTGAATATAATAAATTAAAGATATAGACATTTTCATTCAAGTTTTATATAAAAGTTTATTGATTTTTCATTAAAAAAAAAAAATATTTATAACATCAATTGAAAGGAAATTAATTTCATATAACCTTCAATATTTGATATTTATTAAAAAAATATTGTTACAAAAAAAAAAATTCAAATAGATAACAAAAATTATATAATATGATAAATATAATTTTAAATTATCTAAGTATCTATATTTAAAGAGCTTTCAATTATGTAATAATCATAATTTTATGATTTATTCAATTAAAATATTCTCACTTCCTTTTCATAAAATTTCAAACGAAATATAGATATTATTTGAAATTCAATTTAATTTCATTTATTTTTGAATTAAAAAGTTTTTCATTCATATTTAAGTGTTTATAAAATTCACTTTAAAAAATTATTTACAGAAAATAAAGATTCGATTCAAATGTGAAGGTTATTTTTTACAGGTGAATATGCAAATAATATATAAATTTGTAAAAGATAATTATATTAGTAATAATTTTTAATATATTTTTAAAATTTAATGACGAATATAATAAAAAATTTTTTTATTTTGTTAATTTATTATACAATTACATTTACAATAACACTGTTATATGTCATCAGAATATGTATCTGGATCTTTTAAGATGTTTAAATAGAGCACATGGTAAAAAAAGTTTAAAATTATTCCAGCCTGAATAAGTGCCGTCCAAAGACGAACCTCAAATTTACTTACAAAAAATAAACAATTTTTTTTAATTGATTTATATAACTCACAGGAGATTTTTGTAAAATTTTTTATAAATTGTAAGAATGTTTTAATGTTTAATAAGAATTTTATATAGACAATGTAATACTACAAGCCTATAGAAGAGTGAAGCTGTATTTCAGGACGAAACACTCCTAAAAACTTTACTTTACTTTTACAGAGTTCCAAGTCTCGTCGTTTGCATGATTGGCAGTCGTGCCACATTTAGCATTTGTAATTAAGTCCTTTTATTGGCTCTTAGTAATAATCCGAAAAGTAAATAATAATAAAAATAATCTATTGAACTAAAATCAGTAAAACCTCATTTTAAATAATTCCAACGGAACAAATAAAGAAACTTCAATAAAGTGTTGGATCATTGTATTACGGAGTACATTGTGACTTCACAATTAAAAAAAAATTCCTTGATCCCACGCAGTATGAAAATATGTAGAAAATTCTAATAATGGAAGTTTTTAGTTCTAAAGAAACTCTTTTAGCGCTTTCTAAGTAAAACTTGTCTTTCAATATTTATCATTCAAAATAAGCAATCTCTTCAATTGTGACTTTGGGATCATTGTTCCTGGTCGTTCCTAAAGCGTTGGTACTAAAGCATTTTTGAGTCCTCTATTAAAATTTAGTGATATGTGTCTATTCACAATGGGAACCTATTTATATAGTTTTACTATTGTAAGTTTAGTTACTATTATAAGTTTTTTAAAATATTTATTTTATATGAAATCAAAATATAGTAATTGAAAAGTATATTCAAACTTAAACTTGAAAGTCTTCAACTGAAATAAAATACTTTATAAAGAATATAAAATAACAATAAATTAAAAGTTAATTCAAATCCAAAAAAAGTTTTATTTAAAAATACAAAACAAATTTGATACAATAAAACACAAATGTTTGTAATGATTCATATTTTGTAACTTTTTGTTATTAAGAAAGTTTTTATATTTCTCTTAAAAATACATTGATAATAATTGATAATAACATATGTGGTAGATCCATATATAACTATCTAAATTCTGAAATAATAAAATATTATTATGATCGTCTAAAAAAAAGTAACTTTTAAAGCAGCAACAACAATCCAATTCCTTGCAAAATAATTTATCCTATATATGCAAAATATAAAATTGGGTGTAATATATGTATAATACATTATGTAGATCTAAATATATTGAAATATACAATATATAACATTTAATTTTAAGATCTTCATTATATCTGAAAGATATTATTCAGTATTTTTCCATTCTGTAAAAAAACACCAATAAAACTATTGCGGATACCTTGATTCGACTTCTTATTGGATACTTGAGCCAAGGCCCAATGAACGCTTTGCATGCCTCGCTTGATTCTAAGCGATATTTGCAATAACATACATTAATTCATATGTAAATAGACCCAATAAACAAAGCGAGCAAAGCGAATAATGTCTGCAAAATTTTTAATTGAAAATTTTCAATTACTCGCTTGCTTTTTACGCTTTTGACATTAAATTTTCAGAATTACATTTTTAAAATTCAAAATTAGTCTACATGTAGTACACAAACGATGTTGTTATTTGTTTAAGTTTTTATTTTTATTTTAGTCATATAATAATACCTACTTGTAAGCAATCATTAAAAAAATTGACTTATGAAATATTTCATTTAATTGAGTCATAGTTGCTTTGCTTGCTTTTCTGCTCCAGCAAAAATAAGCATGTGAAGCAAGCAAAGCATTCATTGGGTTCTCACCTTTACAATTTAATTATATGATGACGGACGATAGTATTGAATTACTACGAGTTTTACCTAAATTCCATATTTATTTTTGGAATTGATTGCTTCATACAAAAATGGTACACTTTATTATGTATTACATTGTTATCAATGTAAGAAATCCAAAGCATCAGTTCTGCACTACTGTATTTTATATTGTGATTGAAAACTAGAAAATTAGAATTAAATTTTAGTCTTCTTGCATTTTTCTTTTAACTGCCGAAAATGAATTGGAAAAATGTTCTAAAGAATCTAAGATCTTGATTCCGAAACGAAGAGGTGCGAACGATCTTTCTTGGAAAATAACTCTTTTCATTATATTATTTTTGAAAATTCTACGCAGAAAAATCCCGAATTGATGACTTTAATATTTTAAGTAAGCCTATATACAAGGTGTTTCACGATAAACTTGACATAGATCTCATAGTGAAGTTCAAAAGAGTCGAAAAAGCAGTTAGGAAGTGCCATCTGTAATATATTGTACACTTGTTTCGTAATAGTGTCGTCATATTTTTTTAACTGACTGGGTTTGTATCTATAAAATCTTTATGAATTCAGTTCCAAAGATTTACAACACGAATTCAACATGTTTTAAAAAAGTTTATTGGAGCAATAGTTAGTTATTGAAATAATTTCTTTAAATTTTCATCCCCCGCAAAGAAGTGAGTTTTCTTCAAGGATAATTACTGAAAAAAGTAATTTTCGTTCCAATTCTCCCTTACGATCAAATATTGTAATAGTATAATACAATTAAATAAATATAACAAATATTTTTCTAATAATCTAATTAGAGCATCCTAACCATAATAGCCTCAGTAAACCATGGTTTTTTTAAAATATTGAATTATTATTTATCATAAGCTTGAAATTTAATTCAGTTTTTATAATCTGTGAAGAATGAATCAATCAAATTAATCATTTGCTTTGATCTATTTTCATTTTTATGATTCATTTAAATATATTTTGGTTACTAGGCAACAGTTATCAATACAAAATGTTATTTTAATATTATCAAGGGATGAACAAAAAAAACTAGACGTCCTCTAAAATAATTTTTTTATTTTTAAAACAACAACAAAATTAATAGTATATGAATGTTAATATTACGTCATTTGTATGTGATTCATTCACATCACAACACAACAGAATATACCAAATTATAGAAACCTTAATTTTAATATTATTAGTCTCTTGTGTCGTATTTTACAATTCTTCTCTTTATTGATTTTTGATTTGATGTTTTTAGACTGTAGGATTTTTATGCAAAGACATTTCCAATTTACATCTTTACAAATTTTATAAGCACTTTTATGTCTAAGTAATGGTTTTTGTTTGTTCATTTTATTAGAAAAGTATTTTGTGTTTAGATGTCCATTTGAATAGTCTTACGGTATTAAAAAGTTTTATATTCTCCCACGTTTTTTTTCATAATTGAGGTTACAAATAAATATTATCATGAATAATAGTCAGTACTCACTGTAGATTATTAGGCCAGGTTTGTTTCAACTGTCAATCGAAAAATATCCTCAACTTTGTGTTTAGTTTTAACGTAATATAAATTATTGGTAAATATATATAGAAATCGAAATATATATATAAACAAGAAAATTTTTATAGAAATCTTTTATATATATACAATTATGGAAATGGTTTAAAATAAAAAATAAATTTTATTAGCTTCATAATAACCCCTGAAATTCTTTTCTTCATCTTCCTTAATTCTTATATCCGAAGTCTCATACCTCAAGCTTGCTTTCTGATTCTCTAATATACCACAAATTCAATACCCAAAAAATCAAACTCAACAATTGAGTCCTAGACCTAATATTAAAGTTTGGCTTTAAAAAGACCATCATTATACCCGTATGACTATATAGTCCAAGGGTATAATAAATTTGCCATTACGTTTGTGACGCAGAGAAGGAGGGGGGGTAGATATAGACTCAAGTGTATGGATCGGATCAGAATCGAAAAATAAATCGATTTAGCTATGTATGTCCGTCCGTCTGTCCGTCCGTCCGTCCGTCTGTCCGTCTGTCCGTCCGTCATCACGATAACTCAAAAAGTAAAGGAGCTAGGATTATAAAATTTTCACAAATTCGTTTTTATGCAAAAAACGGAATCGAGTTTGAAATTCAGCCATTTTGGTCCACGGGTTCGAGTACCTGCCATACAACTTATAATTTTATATGAGCATTACTCTATACCTATGGAAGCTGCGTGTCTGAAATTTTGCCAAAAGTAGTTTAGTATAATGGCCAAAGTTACTGCAAAATTTGGTTGGTCTACTGCAGAGGGTTCGAGTAGCTGCCATACAACTCCTTCTTTTATATGAGCTTTACACTACACCTGATGAAGCTGGGTGTCTGAAATTTTGCAAAAAATAGTTTAGTGTAATGGCCAAAGTTACTGCAAAATTTAGTTGGTCTACTGCTGAGGGTTCGAGTAGCTGCCATACAACTCCTTTTTTTATATGAGGATTACACTACACCAAATGAAGCTGGGTGTCTAAAATTTTGCCAAAAATAGTTTAGTGTAATGGCCAAAGTTACTGCAAAATTTGGTTGGTCTACTGCAAAGGGTTCTAGTTGCTGCCATACAACTCCTTCTTTTATATGAGCATTACTCTACACCTAATAAAGCTGAGTGTTTAAAATTTTGCCAAAAGTAATTAACCGGATGATATAATGTATATGTTACGGTCATACGGGTATCCCAGAGTTGACACAGTCTACTCTACTACACTCTTCCTCGTTTTAATTGCTAAAAATCCAACATAACTCCGAAGATTTCCGTGTTGTTGGAATGGGTTTTAATGTTTGTCACTCAACTCTCTCTCATTTTTAAATTTTTTTTAAAATCTAAATAAAAATATATATTTAATATAAGTAAATAAGTACATATTTATTGTATATAATATACATCAATGAAATAGAATTTAAAAAGGGTTAATAGTCCATTTGTAGTCTATTCTAAGTGTATACAATTTATACAATATAAACCACCAAACCTTTTCCCATATACCGCTATCAGAATCTATCATAGTTACATTATTATATTCTACTATAGGGTCAATTCCTCTTTCTTTGTATTTGTAAAATAAAATAAAATTATATTTCTATAAAACTTAACGACATACTCAACAATTTAACACTTACTGAATCCAATATAAAAACTTAACTAAACACAATATTTCTATATATGCAAAGGACATTTTATTGTAAGGATCAATATCTTAAGATATGTGCAGACACGATTGTCAAATAAATAAAAAAACAACTAAACTAGAGACCAAACAATCAAAATTTTTAAATGAAAAGAACTAAAATTTTGTTTTTATTTATGTGAAGATTACAAAATTGAAGGACATGATTTAAGTAAAATACTAGAAACCTTAAGATACAATTTGAAAATAAAGAACAAAGAAACTATCCACAAAATAAATTGAATTTATATATTAAGATTTATTTCAATTTTATAGAGATTTAGAAAGACAAAATTTCTAAAAATAGAAAAAAAAAAACAAAATGGTCGTAAATTCTTTTTAAATTTATATATATATATTTTTTTTAAGTTTTATAACTCCAGGCTATCCTATACATACTATAGTATACAATTGTATTAAGGTTATACTAAAATATACTATATAGTATCTAACCTATATACAATACCAAAACAATTTAACATAAAATATGTCAGGTGTCTATCGATTTTTGAAGGTATTAAATTCTAACATAGAAATAGATATTTTAGTATATTCTATATTAATAATATCTATTTTTATTTTATTTTTATATTATCTTCATTCTTGAAAGGTTTCAGAGTTTACTAGTCTTTAAAGAGATTAAAAATATTATTATTGAAATTGCAATACATAATATCAGAACTTATATAGTTAAAATGAAATATTAAGATAATATTTATTAAAACACTATAGAAATTTATTTAAAATTAATATTTTGTTTTAAGTATATTTTTTGTAACCTATTTGTTCGTTGTAATGTGTAAATTTTCCTTTGACCAGAAAAAATGTTCCTTGTAATGTGTAAATTTTCTTTTGACCAGAAAAATGCTTCTTGTAATGTTTTAACAATTTATTTTTATAAGCTGACTGTACAACTTATTTGCTTGTGAATACAATGAGTTCTCAATTAATACTAATAAAAAGAAAGCCGAATGCAATCTAAAAAAAACGTTATAGTTACAAAAAAAATGGAAATGGAATAGAATGCTAGAACATTCCTAACATTTGTGTTTCAAATTCCAAATCCATGAGAAACAAAACATAAACGTAGATTCACATAGATCTATAAATAATTTAAATTATAAGCGCCATAAAATTTCCAAGTGGTGAAAAAAAGTATTACATATTTCGATTAAATATTTATTTGTTGCTAGCTAGCTCCATACTTAATTGTCAAATTTGAAATATGAATTTATTGTAAATAACAATAACAATAGATTCATAGATGAAAGAACTTCTTAATTAGAAGTTCTAATTGGATTTGGTAAGTAATTATTAATTATTAAAAATAATACTATTTCTATTTTTAGGTATGAATTCGTATGAAGTGCGAACATGCCGGCCACCTTGGAAGCTTTAAGGCTTACAAACTTTTGTGCTAATTAATATTCATAATACAAAGAAATTTTAAATTTATGTACATACATATAACTTAAATTTAAATTGAATTGTGTTTTTTGTTGGTTTTTTTTTTTTTAAAAATAAAATAAATAAATAAATTATTGCAATGGCTAAATTTGATAAAGAAATGTAATGTTAAATTTTTAATAGTTAAATTAATTCAAAAATTTTTTCAATAGCTACATTTGTATTAATAAAATTTAAAGTTTTTTTTATATAATATAAACGGAATTAAAATTTATTCATTGATTGGAAGAGGACATAATTTGTTGACTGCTCTTTTTACAAGTCCATGTTGGGTTCGAATTGTTGCTATTCGGGCGATGTTATCTTTTCCCAAATGTAGATGTTCTATTTTGCCTAGGCTCCATTTCAATGGTGGTAAATTTTCGTCTCGAATAAGAACTAGTGCACCGTTCTGAAGGTTAATTTTTGCTGAAAATTTTTTTGGACGATTTTGAAGTTGGTGTAAATAGTCATTTGACCATCTTCGCCAAAAATGTTGAAATTTTTGCTGTGTTAATTGCCATCTTGATAAATGACTTAATTTTACATTTGTTAAGTCAGGTTCTGGAACTGCTAGTAAATTGTCACCTATTAAAAAATGGCCTGGTGTTATTGGATTTAGATCATTTGGATCTGTTGATGCTGATGATAAAGGTCTGGAGTTTAAACATGACTCCACTTGATGTAAAATGGTATTAAATTCTTCGTAAGTAAGTAATGCATCTGTCATAATACGTTTAAGATGAGCCTTTGCAGACTTTACGGCTGCCTCCCAAAGTCCACCCATGTGTGGGGACCGTGGTGGAATGAAGTTCCATTTTATGTTGTCTAAAGCCAATGAGTTGTAAATTTGATTTTGTTGTGAATTGAAGAATTTTTTGAAATTTTGAAATTCATTTTTTGCACCTATGAAATTTGTTGCATTGTCGCAAAAAATGTTAGATGGTTTGCCTCGTCTTGAAATAAACCTTTTTAATGAACCAATGAATGAATCTGTAGATAAATTGCCAACCAGTTCAATATGTACTGCTCTAGTAGCAAAACAAATATAAATTGCAACATAGGCTTTTATAGAAACAGTGCCTCGCTTGAATGATGGTCGTATGTTGAAAGGACCACAAAAGTCTACTCCTGTATTTAAAAACGGTCTTGTAAGTTCAACTCGTGTAGTAGGTAAATCACCCATAAATTGTTGGATGGGCTTTGGTTGTACTTTATAACATTTAATACATTTATGAATTGTTTTACGCACTAAGTTTTTTGCTCGTAATGGCCAATATGTCAATCGAATATGAGATAATAAACTTTGTTGACCACAATGTAGATATTTTTTGTGCATATATGTAGATATAATTTCTGCGAAATGACCAGCTGGTAATAAAATTTGATGTTTTTGACTATATGGAATATTTGCATTAGATAGACGACCTCCGACTCTTAGAATATTTTGGCTATCAAGAAACGGATTAAGTGACAGTAATTGACTTTTTGAATGTAATGGTTTGTTTAATTTTAAAGATTCTATCTCTTGACTAAATGATAGATGTTGAATAATTTTAATTAATTTTAAAGTTGCATTTTGTAATTCAGCAACTGATAATGGACCAGATTGGTGTTCTTGTGTTGCATTAAATTTAATTTTACAGTTTTGAAAAAACCGTAAAATATATGCTGTTACTCTTTGTAATTTGGTGAAAGATGAATAATTAGAAATAAAACTTTCTGAACTTGAAGAAAAAGAATTTACTATTAACGAAATTTTTAATTTTGTTTCTGGAATATCAGTGTCAAAATTGGTATTTAAATTGTTTGCATTTAATTCTGAATTTGATTGAAGAAAGAATGGTCCGTGCCACCATAAATTTGATTTTAAGATTTCTTCGGTATGAATGCCCCTTGATATGAGATCAGCGGGATTTTGACTAGATTGTACATAATGCCAATCTTCAATTTTTGATAACTTTTGGATATTTGCTACACGATTTGCAACAAAGTTTTTCCATTTGGATGGGGATGCTGAAATCCATGCTAAAACTATTTGTGAATCCGACCAAAAATACTGTTTGTGAAAATCAAGTTTCATGATTGTAATGACGTTGTGTTGAAGTTCTGCTAATAAATTGGCTGCACAAAGTTCAAGCCTTGGTATTGTTAACTTTTTTAAAGGTGCCACTCGTGATTTTGAACATAATAAGTTTATCTTGATTTGACCATTTTTGTTAGTTGATTTGATGTAAATACATGCACCATATGCAGCTTCTGATGAATCGCAAAATCCATGCAATTCTAATATGTTATTTGAGAAGGTTTGAATATGACGATTTATATTTAATTTATTTAATGAATGTAGTTGTTGTTGTTGAAATGATGACCATTTTGTTTGAATTTTGTGTGGCAATGGTTCATCCCAATTTAATTTAAGTTGCCACAGTTCTTGCATTAAAATTTTAGCAGTTATGACAATTGGTGTAATTAATCCCAAAGGATCAAAGATTTTTGAAATTTCTGACAGTATGGTGCGTTTGGAAATAATGTTAGTTTTTGAAAAGTTTACTTTAAAAGAAAATGTGTCTTGCGTTGGATTCCAAAAAATGCCTAATGTTTTTATTGTGTTGTCTTGATTCAAATCTAATTGCGACTTTTGTTCAAGTTCTTCAATGGGAATTTGTTCACGTAATTCTGTTGAATTAGTGCTCCATTTTTGCAGTTGAAAACCACCTCGTAGTAACATTTCTTTCAATTGATTATATAATAAACTTGCTTGTTGCAAATTTTCACACCCTGTTATTATATCATCGACGTAGCAATCATTAATTATGGACGAAGAAGCCAATTCAAAATTATTTTGTTCTTTTATTGCCAGCGTTTGTAGACATTTTGTAGCCAAGTATGGCGCTGATGCCGTTCCATAAGTGACTGTAGTTAACTGGTAAGTTCCTATGTTGTCTCTTGGCTCATTTCTCCATAGAATTAGTTGGTAATTTTGATCGCTCTCATCGACTTTGATTTGACGATACATTTTGATGATGTCTGACGTAATTGCTATTGGAAATTTTCTCCATTTCATTATAATAGAGATTAAATCGTTTTGAACGATTGGACCGACCAGTAAGGTATCGTTTAAGGACATGTTTGTATTGGTTTTGAATGAAGCGTCGAAAACGACTCTAAGTTTTGTTGTCGTGCTTGAAGGTTTTAAAATGGCATGGTGCGGTAGAAAATAATTTGGTGAACTGATTTGTCCTGAATTTATTTTTCGCATGTGCCCAAGTTTAATATATTCGTTGACGAAGTCATTGTACATTGTTTTAATTTCAGGGTTTTTGGACAACTTTGACTCTAACATATAAAAACGCTTTAAAGCCCCAGTATATGATTCGCCTAAATTTTGTTTGCTGTCATTAAAAGGTAGTTTAACTACAAACCGACCTGTCTTGTCTCGAAGTGTATGAATATTAAAATGTTGTTCACAAGTTTGTTCTTCAAGTGTTTGATGCTTAATTTCTGGAACTTTTTCAATGTCCCAAAATTTTTCGAGATTTTGATTTAAAGTGTCATATTCATTGTTTATTGACATATGTGACATTATATAAGAGTATTCATGAATTTGGTTGGTATTATCTGACATGTCAGGTAATTTACCCGATAATATCCAGCCAAGTGTTGTTTGATGTAAGATTGGTAAATTTGTTGATAATTTAATTTTACCTTTGCATAATAAATCGTAAAATATTTCAGCACCTATTAACATGTCTATTTTGTTGGGGGTGTTAAAATATGGGTCGGCTAATTCAATTGTTTCTGGAATTTGCCAAGATGCAATGTTATTGATTTTAAATTGTGGAATGTTGTTTGTGATTTTGTTAAGTACCAAAAATTCTAAATTGAACATAGAATTATTGAAACGTGATTTAATTTTTGTTTGAACAGCATGTTTTATTTGAGATTTTGTTTGGTTAATACCTATAATAGGTATTGAAATTTTTCGACGTTTTAATTTTAAAAGATTACACATGTATTCTGTAATGAAGTTTGATTGAGACCCTGAATCTAATAATATTCTGCAAGGATACTGTCCTCCAGAAGAATCATATGCGTAAACGACTGCCGTTGATAATAATATATTATGAGATTTAAAATTTGTAATTGGTTGCGCTGCTACATTGACTATAGGAAAGGCTGTTGATGAATGTGTTGGTTCATTTTGAAGAATTGGTTTTGTACATATTGAGGTGTTTGATGTGCTTGATGGTTGAAAATTGTTATTCGATGAATTTATTTTGTTTGTATTTGTTGGAGCAAAGTGGTCAAAATGCAACATTGTATTGTGACGCTTGTCACACTTTTTGCAGTTAGACGATTTGCATTCCGAGATACAATGACCTGGACTTAAACAATTTTGGCACAACTTTAGTGCTTTAACTCTGTTGAGTTTGTCCAATGCAGGCAACTTCAAAAATTTTTCACATTTATAAATTGGGTGATTTTCAGAACAATGAAAACACCTTTTATTTTGTGACAATGGTAATTGTGAATGAAAAGATTTATTGGCAACATTTTTATTATTGTAACTTTTTGTAGTTGGCTTTGTAAATTGAACGTAATGTTTTTGAAATGTTGGTATCATTTCCAACATGTGACATTTTTGCTCAATGAACGATTTCAGCTCCTCTACTGTCGGAAAAGTTTCTGTGTTTTGGGCATGTTTTGTTTCCCATTCACGACGTGTATTTGTATCTAGCAAATTGGATAAATGAACAATTAAAATTTCGTTCCATTGTTGTACTGGAACACCTAAATTTTCTAAAATTCGAATATGTTTTGTTGCTTCATCAATGAATCGACGTAGATCCGATAACGACTCTTTGTTTATTGTTTCAATATTTAATAGAGCTCTGATATGAACAGTTTTCAACATTTTGGGGTTGTCATATCGCTCAACTAAACATTTGTATGCAACGTCATAATTTGTGTCTGTGATTTGTATAGAATTAATTATTTCCCGTGCGTCTCCAATTAGACTTTCACGGAGAAAATAAAATTTTTGTATGTTTGAATATTTATTGTCATTGTGTACAATAGCTTTGTAAGTATCTCGAAATGTGAGCCAATTTTTTATGTTGCCGTCGAACGGTTGCAATTTTGGCAGGTCAATTTTAAACTCAGATTTTGGTGTATTAATTGTAATTGGAGGTGTACTTACTGAACTTGTTGACGGTTGGGACTCCAATAGCTGTGAAATTAATGTTTTGCCTAGAGACACTACCTCAAAATACTTTTCACGGAATTCGTCCGCCTTTTCTTCACCATCGTCCACCTTTTCTTCACCCAATGCGTCAATTTGTAGTTGAATTTCGAAATATTTTTCAAATGTAGATTGAACTGCTTCTAGCCTCGTGTTAATTGATTCAATGTCACCCAAACTGATGTTTGACTTGATTTTTGTAAAATAATTTTTGGCTGATGTAAGTGTTGCTAAAATATAACCTCTTTTTTTTGTGAGGTTTTTGGATTCCATATTGAATGTTGAATTTACAAATTTTTGTGCTTTGGCTCGATATTTGGCTTCGAAGGACCAGAAAAAATGTTCGTTGTAATGTGTAAATTTTCTTTTGACCAGAAAAATGCTTCTTGTAATGTTTTAACAATTTATTTTTATAAGCTGACTGTACAACTTATTTGCTTGTGAATACAATGAGTTCTCAATTAATACTAATAAAAAGAAAGCCGAATGCAATCTAAAAAAAACGTTATAGTTACAAAAAAAATGGAAATGGAATAGAATGCTAGAACATTCCTAACATTTGTGTTTCAAATTCCAAATCCATGAGAAACAAAACATAAACGTAGATTCACATAGATCTATAAATAATTTAAATTATAAGCGCCATAAAATTTCCAAGTGGTGAAAAAAAGTATTACATATTTCGATTAAATATTTATTTGTTGCTAGCTAGCTCCATACTTAATTGTCAAATTTGAAATATGAATTTATTGTAAATAACAATAACAATAGATTCATAGATGAAAGAACTTCTTAATTAGAAGTTCTAATTGGATTTGGTAAGTAATTATTAATTATTAAAAATAATACTATTTCTATTTTTAGGTATGAATTCGTATGAAGTGCGAACACTATTTTTTAATATCCAAATCTTCTTCTTCTTTTAAACTAGACGATATGAGATTTAAATATATCTTACTAGCAAACTTCTACTAACATAACTCCTCATCCGTACTTGAAAGACTTTATACTTGTAATTTTAAAATAATTAAGACTGGGTGGACCTATTTTTAGCACTTAATTTAAACTGGGACATCTACAGCTTAAATTTCCGAAATATTAAATCAAGTGATTTAAATATTCAAGCTGAGGCATTGTTGCTGTAAATTTACACCACTGAGGTCCGAAACTGCTTAATTAATTATCAAAATTTAGCATAGTAAATTTGAGCTCTAATCTTTTAAAAATACTGTATAGCTCTTTAAGAAATTAATCTGTACAACAATATGAGTGGAATAAAATAATTCTATGCCTTAAAACAATTGAGTTTACAAGACATTGTAAATGTGAGAAATTTCTGTTTTCTGGTTTAAAAACTTTTGGAAAAGAGTGAAAAGAGCTCCCTTGATGGTCAAATTCAGAATTTAAAAGTTCCTTATTAGTAAGAGAATCAATAATAAAAAAGTTTGGCTTGTGTTCAATATGTTACAGATAAAAGAAACATGCTTTAAAAGTTTTTTACAAAATTTCTTTTTATTCCCTAATTTCTACCAACATCCATCCTCCACCTTTGTTTCCCTAGTCCATTTCTTTTATTTATTTTAATACTGGTCAAATCATATCTAGTAAAATGATATAATGTACATTATAATAGATTAATAAGAAGTTTAAATAGGCAAAGGACTATTCTAATACCAGGCAATATTTACTATACAAATAAATAAATAAATGTTAGTTATTAATTTTTATTAAGAAATGAAATTGGCTTCAATTCTTCCAAATCTTACAATTCCTATTTATAATAATAATAATCAATTTTTTATTTTAATTTCCACTAAGACTCATGTTCATTATCAAAAAGTTTAGAAAATTTAATGGAACAATAAAATATACAAAGATAGAAAACCAGAAAAATTTTAAAACGCCTAAAGTTATGCAAGTGTTAATAATTGAAATAACTAAAATTTTTATCCCCCATTAAATACCTGGCTTATCAAACCAAGGAGTGTGGGTTCGATTGCTGCTACGATCGTAAGTTTTTTTTCATTTCAAATTAATTTTCATTGACCATTTTCATTTTTCATTCCCTTTACGATTAAATATAATAACGGTATAATGTAATTAAATAAATAAATGGTATTTGTATTCCAGATAATATGAAATATGACATGTCGATACCAGATAAAGACAAATCAATAAGAAATAATTATTGGTGGTTAACCAAGTCATAAAAAAAAATTAGTATGAAAGAATTGAGCGTTAATTTATTAGATTAGTGTTATTTTAAAATAATAAATGTTAGTTTATAAGTTTTTAATTAGCTGTAAGAATAGAATAAGTTTGGTTAGGGTTTGATTTTAAAAAAAAAATATATAAAAATTGCTTTTTTAAATTTTTTGCAATTAATTGAAATTTAAAAATTACCACATACTCAAAAGTATGATTAAGACACCTAGTAAACATTCATAATAATTATTAAGGCAAACAATTTAACATAAAAAAAACGAGGAAGAGTGTAGTAGAGTAGACTGTGTCAACTCTGGGATACTCGTTTGACCGTAATATAAACATTATATCATCCGGTTAATAACTTTTGGCAAAATTTCAAACATTCAGCTTTGTTAGGTGTAGTGTTATGCTCATATAAAGAAGGAGTTGTATGGCAGCTACTCAAACCATTTGCAATAACTTTGGCCATTACACTAAACTGTTTTTGGCAAAATTTCAGATACCCAGCTTCATTATGTGTAATGAAATGGTCATATAAAAGAAGGAGTATGGCAGCTATTCGAACCCTCTGCAGTAGAACAACTAAATTTTGCCGAAACTTTGACCATAAAACTAAACTATTTTTGACAAGATTTCAGATACACCTTTTTTCAAGAAAAACCTTTTTCTTAACTATTTTTGTAGGTTAAGTTATTATAAATATGTAAAAAGAAATATCAAAATAAAAGTTCAATTAAAAAAATAAAATGGTATTTGTATAATCTTTTTTTTAGTATCCATACCTAAAATAGTTTTAGAAACCGATGATTTTAAAATATTGCATTATCATTTATGATATTATGTAGTATTAATTAATAAATAGATAGACTTAATCCCCCAATACTATAAGTAATTAAATTAAATTAAAATTTAAAAAGTATTTTTATTTATGAATTATGTCAATTTTCATAATTATATAATTTAAAAAAAACAAAATTAATACTTGAATTAATCTACCGATTCATAATCATTCACATTTGAAAGTGAAATATAAAACACTAAGTCTATTATTAAAATCTCACCTGTAGTATTTTATTTTAAATCAAATTAAAAATTTTCAATGACATATACATATATAAAATATAATATATTATATACTTTAAGGAAAATATAAGAAACTCTGTCAACTGTTAAATTAACATCTTTTAAAATATGTTTTTTTCTAAAAATTCTTGTTTTTAGCTCATAATTTTCTTTTAAAAATTAATTCTCACTTGAATTTTTTTTTTTTTTTTTGTTTTTTTTTCTTCTCATTTTAACTTAAATTTTCCTTTGGAAAAGAAAAAAAAAAATTGCTTTCAAAGAAAAATATATACAGATCGACCTAAATTTTCTTTTACGTATTTAAAGAAAATCTAGCAACAAGCTTTCACATATTTTTTATTCTTATAATTTCTATTATTATTATTTTTTTGTTTTTCTAATTTTTTTTATTTTTTTGTTTTTTTTTTTTTTTTTGGGGTCAAGGTTTGAATATAAGAACTCCTACTAATGATTTATATTATTGTTTTTTAGAATACTTTGGTACACTTGATACTTGTGATACAGTACCTTTAGCCATTTTAATTTTTAGAAGTAGAAATATTTATAAAAAAAAAATAATAAAACGGTTTTTTTTTTGCATATTTATTCAAACGCAAATAATTTTTCTTTTTTTTCGAGTGAAAAACATAAACAATTAAAAAAAATTGTTTTTTGGATATATGGGGGAAGTATAACGTGTAAAGAATTATGCATGCATTTAAGAAGTCAAATATTGCAATTCTCTATAGAGAGGTAACTTTACTTAAAAAATTAAAATTTATTTTCAAAATAACTATCTAAAAATATAAAAATATCTATAGATTGTAGGTTTATGTAAAAGATTTAAAAGTCTAGATTTTAAATATAAAAATTTGTTCTAATTTCAACATAATTTCCACTATATATCGGTAAAGCATTGCCACATTTAGAAACTAGAACACTCAAACATCGAATTTAACCCAAAAAAATAATCCCATCAAATCACATTTACATAATATAAGACCAATAGGAAATATACCTTATAGAACTCTTGTTATAACTGTAACTGTTTAAATATAGGGCATTTTCCGACTTTGAGAGTTTGTAGCTCCGTAACGGATAGAACTACAGAAAAAGGTTTTAACATTAAATTATTTTTATTGCAATACCTATCCATTGCTAAAATATTTTGGTTAGTCGTAGTTAAAAACGGGACGGACGGAAAGATAGAGTGAAACCATATAAGCACATTTCTTTCAATTTTGAAAAAAATTTTTGAAAAAAATTCAAATTTAGTTAAATTTCAGGTATCACAAAAAAGTTTTTGCTTTATAACTTTCAAAGTTTTTGAGCTATAAAAGTGCTAGTATACTCAAAATGCAGGGAAAGGGAAGGGTAATATTTTGAAGTAAAAAAACTGTTATGTTAATACCGTTATTTTTTTGATAAAAGGGATTTAATTGATATTTTGTTAAAAATATTGGACTTTAAGCCCTTATAACCTCAGACTGAGAAACTTTAGAGTAATGTTTGATAGTACTTAAGAACTCTGCATTAATAAGCATTTAAATGCTATACTTATTTTTGTTTTATCTTATTTGGTTCCAATTTTATCGAAATAAAACTAAATTATAGTCGAAAAACAGTTAAGGCCCCATAACTTCTAAACTAATGAAAATAGACCCCCCCCCTCCCATACAATTTTTTGTTCTGCTCGATATGCCCGATCACCCATTTGAAGGAAGACCATCGAGTCGGGAACACCCTGTATACAAATATATGTAATATATAAAAGTAAAAACGGTGACCTAATGCTTATACCGTTTCTAGAATACATCGATTTAAATGAAAGTTGACCACGCTACATCAACTGCTATCAATTACTATCAAATTTATTTCGTTTATCATCCGCTAAAAGCGCTAGTTGTATTTTTATCATTCTGGCATTTTTTTTTTATGAATGACATTCATTCCTCTCTCTTTCTTCTATATATTGCCTGTCTGTGGTTCAGTTATTTTTATTTTAATTCAAATTTAAAATTAATTTTTAAAAAAAAGTTATTCAGTTTTTGTTTTAAATATTAATTAATATTAGAATAATATTAAATTAATTCAAATATTTATTGTATAATTTATAATCGACCTACTAAAAATAATTTCAATGACATATGTAAATTATAAACAACTAAATAGTTTAGTTTGAAAGATGACATTTGGCGACGCTAACATTTAGTCTTTATTTATTAAAACTCGACGCTAGAAGCTTCTAAGAATAGATGTTAAAAGCTTAAAAAAAAGTTGTTGTATATTAAAAAATCTTAAAATTACTTGTTTATATCAGGGAATATCAAACTTATGATATATAATTTAATAATACATTAATTAAACCGGAGGAAATTTTGAACTAAAAACGAATTCCAAAAGACCGAATTGAGTAAAAAAGAAGGACAGAAAAGTAAAATGGTTAAAATTAAACAAAATTAAAACAATTTATTTTATAAATACTTTATAATAAAATTTAATAATTTTGCATAACATAATAAATGATAATAGCTAACTTTAGTATTTAATATAATACGTTTATTATACCCGTGCATACTTATATGAACATCGGGTATATTAAAATTGCTCCTCCGTTTTATTCATATTTGGTTCACACAAAAAATTCAAGAAGGAGGAACAAAGTTTTAGGATTCGTTAAATCATTGCGACACTTAATCTTTTTAAATATTTTGTGTCAAATTGTTTATAAATGTTGTTTCTTGACCCCAAAATTGACTGACAAAATGAATTTTTGTTGAATGGAATTGTAAACGAATATCTTTGATCTAATTTGGACAAAACTGATTTTAAAGAAAGTAAAATTATCTTGTTCAAACGAGGTAGTTGAGTAGAGTGTGTCAACTCTGTGATACCTGTATAACCATAGACATTACATAATCCGATTAATTAATTTTGGCAAAAATTTAAATACACAACTTATTAGACTTTGAGTTGTGTTTAAAAGAAAATATAAGTTGTAAAGCAGCTCTTTGAACGTTTTCCACTACACATTTTATTCAGACGTTGGCCCTTAAAATCAACTACTTTTGACAAAATTTCAGGGACTCTTTTTTATTAATTATAGAGTAATATGCTAATATACAAAAAGAAGTTGTATGACAGCTACCCGAACTCGTCGAACAAATCCCTTTAAAATCAGTTTTGTCCAAATTAGATCAAAGATATTCGTTTACAATTCCATTCAACAAAAATTCATTTTGTCAATCAATTTTGGGGTCAAGAAACATTTATAAACAATGGGTTTCAATAGCAATTAAGGCTAAAATTTCTGAAAATTTCAGAATCCTTGCTCCTGCTCCTTTATTTTTGATTCGAAACATACCTTTGAGGATATATCTACCCCCCTCTTTCTTTGCGTCACAGACGCAATGGCAAATTTGTTATACCTTTTGACTTATACGAGTATAAAAATAGATTTTACTAAAAATTTTTCGTTAATCCGAACAAGATTATGGACTACTTTTTTCGTTCATATACAAACTGAAAGTCAATATCTTTTTGATAAAACTCGTACAATGTCAGGAATTTCCACAAATAACGATTCATTTACAAGAAACTTTTTGCCAAAAATTTGCCAAAAATTTGTTTCATTTTTAATAATAACTAAAATAACACTTAAAGGCAAATTGCCCAAAAATTATTTCAAAAAAATATTTTTATAACTCTTTATCAATACTTTGGAATAATTTTCTTAGTTTTTTTTCAAAAATAAAAATAAATTCCTCAATTCCTGAATTCCTTTAAATAAGTATCCTTCAATTAATTGAGACTTAAGGTCTATAATCTGGGAACAAAAGACTTTTTCATATACAACTGATAAACATAAAATGGCCAATGTCCAAAATATCTTAGAATATCAATAAAAAAACACAAACTTTAATTCGAAAATTTAATGTATGTTTGAGTATGTGTTTGTATCCAAATAATTTCCAAAAAAAAATAGTTACAGTAATTTTTGAATTTATTTTTATTTAATAAAATTCAAAAGTCAAATTATGAAAATATAAAAAAAAAACCAATTTATTTCTTTTTGTTCTTGTTTTTGGTAATTCTTTCCTAGAAGAATGTCCACATTTTTGAATAATAAAAAAATTTATTGGATCTTGCCAAGGGCCATTCTCTTTGGTAATAAAATTAAAATCCCATTATAGACCTTTCTTTAGAAAAACAGAAGAAAAACAAAAAAAAAAAATTTTGCTTTTCACCATTCCTTGGAAGGTCAAAACTCAAAATAATTCGATTTTAGTACGTATTTATTTATTTTTTTTTTAGAACTTCTTTTGTCCTATCCTTGCTCTTCTCTTGGATTCCTTTTTTTTGAGTTTTTATTGGTTTTGATTTAAAGACCTATTCTAAGTATTATAATGTTTGGGTGTTTCGGGTTTTTTTTTTTTTTATTTATTGGTTATTGTTTTTTAGTGATTCATTTGGAAGGAAGCCAATAATCTTTCCTTTGTTATTTATCATTCCATGATTTTAATACAGACTTTTGTATTTTAAATTTCTTTACCACAGGGCTTTTAAATGCATTTGTTTGATTTCTACAACCTTTATATTTAGAAATCAAACTTGAAATTATTAATAAAAAAAAAAATATAAATTTCAAGGTAAATAAGAAATAAATAAAATAAATTGGTAAACAAATTAATAAATATTTAATAATAAATGATGAAGATAAAAATAAATTAGTATTAAGAAACCTAAAATCAAAATTAAAGTAATGGACAAATAAAACCCACATTCAATATGGTTTTCAATAACTTTCGAGGAATTCTCATTAAGAAAAAAGTATATACCGTTCTTAGAATACATTGTATATTCATCATTTTTATAAAATTAAAATTCTAGAAAAAGAACACTCTCTTATTTTGTAACCAATTCCAAAATCTTCCTTAACTCAGGATCTCGCACATATTATGAGTATTATATAGTCTCTGGATAATATAAAAATTCTTTTGTAGTAATAGAAGGAAAGGACATAGTTAAGGCCATTTAGGAAGGAATTCGAAAGAATGTTCAGGGACGCACGCACCAATAGAGTCCCAGTTACGACCACGTTCTTGAGGATTTGATTGCAGAATGTTAGAATATGGAAAATAATTAATATTGAAAATATTTAGATTTTATATTCGCGTGCAAAGTCGATTTATAATTGAGCCTAATTGTATTTGCACAATTTAAATGTTTGTTTGCAAAATTACTTTCTAGTTAAAATCATTTCATTGGCTTCTGGGACTTCTACTTCAAGCCACTTTGAATAGACACCAATTCCGTTTTTGAAAATATACAGTACGATTTTTTTTAATGTTAATAAACAAATTATTTCTAGGTACTGATTGCACTTTTATACATATTGGTAAATTGATTTTTAAGGCCCTAGGTCATAATTCCCAGAGGTGGGATATATTGCCCAAATATTGAATATGAAAAATATATACCACCAGTAGTGAGACACAATAACCCTTACAAAATTAAGCCTGAATGACTCACCTATATTAGAGTCAAAAACTTACAAAGATCTTTATAACTTTCTTCAATTTAAGAACCCCCTTTAAATTTCAAAATAAAAACATTTAACATATGTTAATATATAATGTTGGAGCTTTAAATTTTATATATTAATAAAAAAATTTTGGATTCAGGTATTCAGAGCTACTCAAAACCTACGAGGGGCCCAAAACTTTACAAGAATTGAATTTCGCAACTTTCGACGTTCAGATTAAAAATATACCTTCTAGAAATCGTAGTATAACAATTTAAATATAGAGCTTATTTTTTTGGGGCTGTAGCTTGGTCGCCCTTCAAAATGAAGTAAAATAGTTGGCAAATGTTGAATTATAATGTTGATGCTTTGAATTTTGTATGTTAATAAAAAAAAAAGTTGGACAAGTCCTCAAGCTGCTGGTGTTTAAAAATTTTAATTTCCGGAACATGGGGTATAACAAAAAAAACATTTTCTTAAACAATTCGAACTAATTTCTGAGAATCTAACTTCTCCCCAACATAAATTTCAATTTTCGACATTTTACAATTCCGAAACATGGGGAGTGCGAAAAACAAATTTTTTAAACAACTTAAACTAATTTCTAAGAATCTACCATTCTTCCACAATTTCAAGTTTCTAGCTTAAGCTCTTCAGAAGATAATTGACCAAAGTATTGCAAAAATTGAATTTTCATAACGGTAAATTTTGAACGTATCAGAAATTTATAAAGCTTATAACAGGAGCTGGTATAAAAAATCTGATCTGATATAAAAAAAAAATCTAGTGTAGCTCTTGGTGATTCATTGCAAGTAGTTTTTTTAATTCACAGACCAGACATTTTTTACGATAAATCTTTTTAGAAGTTGTCCGAGCTTGATATTCACTATATTCAATCTTACGAACTTAAAAAAATACGAAATAACTTCTTGCTTCCATAAGTTTTTAGAGCAAATACCACGTCAACAATATTTTGTATTTCCAAAAATATATGTTCGAGAATATTTTTAAAAAAAACGTAAAATTTAATTATTTTAAAACTAACTTAAAAGAAATTTATCAAAAACTGTGGTATGTTAAATATAATGTAATGTAAATATAACATGTATACATTAACATTTACTATATGTTTTTGTATACTTCTTAAATCATTACATTCTAATTTTCTTGCTTATATATTATAATATAGCAACTACTTATAAAATATACATATATATATATTTATATATATATATTAACCCGTTTTTACCTGTTTATTTATTATAAAATATTTTAATAATATATTAAATCTGACACAATGTCTGCAAGTTCTTTTTAATATGCTTTTAAAATACTTTATTTATACTATATGTATATATACATTTTATATTATTTTATATATATACATGTATGACATTATCAATTCCTTAAAATATTCCATCTTATGATTGTTTTAACTACTCATCTTCACAAAACTTCCATTAACCAAAAAATAACATGTTTAAGTCAATTAAAATTAACCGCTAAAATCTGAAAATTTTACCATATGATGGTAAGAAAAAATAAAATAAAGTAAACGAACATCCACCTTATATTGTTGTTTATACCCGTATGACTATATAGTCAAAGGGTATAAAAAATTTGCCATTACGTTTGTGACGCAGAGAAGGAGGAGGGGTAGATATAGACTCAAGTGTATGGATTGGATCAGAATCAGAAAATAAATCGATTTATCTATGTATGTCCGTCTGTCCGCATGATAACTCAAAAACTAAAGGAGCTGGGGTCTTGAAATTTCCGCAAACTCGTTTTTTTGCAATTGCATCGCTATTTAAATCCAGCCATTTTGGTCCATGGGTTCGGGTAGCTGCCATATTACTCTGTACTTATTACAGCTACGTGTCTGAAATTTTGCCAAAAATAGTTTAGTGTATAATGACCAAAGTTACTGCAAAATTTGGTTGGTCTACTACAAAGGGTTCGAGTAGCTGCCATACAACTCCTTCTTTTATATGAGTATTCCACTACACTTAATAAAGCTGTATGTTTTAAATTTTGCAAAAGTAATTAACCAGATGATATAATGTTTATGTTACGGTCATACGGGTATCCCAGAGTTGACACAGTCTACTCTACTACACTCTTCCTCGTTTTAAACATACAGACACACATACGAGTACATGAAACGACAATGTTTCATAAATTTAACCAAAAAAAATAAAACTTTAAATTATTTAACCAATATAATATCAGTTAAAAATCTTTTTGTTTTTTTTTTTTTTTTTTTTGAAAAAGACACCAAAAATATTAGATACTGCTGTTCTTCAATTACATGTTTGTATGTTAATATGTATATATATGTAAATACAAAACTTTATATTAAATTTTACCTTTTATTAGAGAAAAAAAATCTATAGATACTATAATAAAAATTATATTTACAGAATAGAAATGGCGTTTTCCCTCAAAGCATACATTAATATTACATACTAACAAAAAAATTTACATGCTAATATGTATAAGAACTTGTACAACATATATACTTATATTATCAGATATTTGTTATATTCCCGTATTCGCGAAAACATATGTGAATATGGTATACTTAGTACTTATAAGCAATTTAACTTATTTTAGGATTTTGCTTCTCTTATATTTTTTTTTTAACTTGTCATAACCACGCATAAGTAACTTTTTATTTAAAATTATAATAATAAAAGAATAACAAAAAATTAAGACATTTATGTAAAATCTAAAAGGTTTCTAAAGGTGTACATTTCTTAATAATAAATTAATCTAGTCGTTAGTCTTTAAGATTTATAATATAGAGAGTAGTTTATGATTGAATAAGAATTGTTAATAAAATTGCGATTAATTTATATTTATAAATAAGTATAAGTCCATCTAAAGCGACTGTTATGTAGGACCTATTTAACGAATCACTTATAACTTATCACTTATAATGAGCTGGGTGACACAGTGGTTAGTTTACCGACTTTTCATGCGAAAGGTCCGCGTTCTAATCCCAGTGAAAGTGAAAAAAACTTTTCTGATTTTCGACTCGACTCAGCTACAACTCGCCTTGGGTTCAAATTAATGGCTTAATCAATAATTAATAATTATTTATCTTTGATAAAAAAAACTTTAATATAAAAATAAAAATAAATAATTTAATTGAATAATATAACTCACAGATATAGAATACCATATAGCTCAAATACAAAATATTACAATATAAACAAAAATGGAATTGTATCTATTGAAAATGTTTGATCTATCTTATGTTTAAATTGTATGTGGAATTCATTAAGATTAATTCTAATAACACGAATAAAATATGACTCCCCCTGTTCTAACGTGTACCTATGGTATAGACAGGCTTATTAGCCTAACAGTTTGACAGTTAGCGCTTATAAAAAAAAAATAAAATCAACTAATTAATAATATTTCAATGTAGATCAAATCTTAATACTGTTATTATAAAATGAGTTCAGGTGCAACAAAAACTTATCAATAAAATTATTATTTGCGTATTCGATTAGTTATAAATAATTGATGGGCCATGGTTGATGGGCACACGGGCCCTGTTTTATGTTTTATTTAAAAAAATTTTTATATTTGCTGTTGTTATGACATATTGTGAAATTCAAACTAAAAAAAAATTTACATTTACAAATTTACAAAAAATGACATTTAACTGATAGATTTAAATTTGATGTGTGTATTGGAATTTTTTAAAAATCTTTTAAACCGCCCTTGCTATGTAAGATAGATATAGAACGAATCTCTTATTTTAATAAAATTTCATTTATTTAATTTAAAAAGTGCAAATTAATAATTCTTAATAATTCACCTAGTTAAGTTTTAAATGCGTCTTAACAAGAATACAATAAAATTCAAAATTTTTAACAAACAGTCAGCCAAAGTTCTACATCACAAATCATTTTCTTTAAAATAATTTTAAATTTCACAAAGACATTAAAATAAAAAAAAAATAAACGAAAATGTAAGTATTAATAAAATCGGATTGATGGAGGAACCCTTTCTTAAACTCTGCAACATATTAAAATTTTTTTAATTTTTGTGTTGTTTGTTTTTTTATTATGAAAAACCATCAGAAGTTTGAAATTTTGTGGCAACGTCAATAATAATCATAAAAATTAAAACTTTTAAAAAAATAATAAAAAATAAAAAAAAAAAACGAAAAGTTATACCGTTATACGTAATACGATGATATAGAAATAATAAATAATTATATTAAAAAACTTTATTAACACATTAACCTGGGCTAATACACACATATATACAAAAATATTTGTGTATATTTATTTTTAATAAGTGACTTGTTTTTTTAGATTACCGAACATATACCGTTAAAAATATAAATATATACCGTTAGAAAAATTTCTAGCATTTCTATTAAGCTGTAGAAAAAACTAAGAATAAAAGAAAAAACAATTAATGAAATTGTTAAATAAAATGTATACTTATGTAGTTTGATTTAGAACAATACAGACTCATATTACCTAGAAGAAATAACGGTAAAACCTGGCAAAACTAAAATGTAACTAATCTATGTTGTAAATTTTGTTTATATTTTTATATTTTATGCAAGTAAAAAGAGGGATAATATTCTTGTAATTAAGTTATTAAACTTTTAATCGAGAAATTACTTTATTTCGCTTAAATTTTAAATTTTTTTAACTTTTTAAAATTTAAATAATATATTGTTTGAAACTGGTGTACTATTACTACAATAATACTAAAAGAGTTTATTTTTCTTTTTAAGTGCTAACTAATCAACTGTCAGGTACGTAAGCCTATCTATCTAGGGAATAGAATCGGATTCTTTTTGAATGACAGGTCGGCAATCTAACCACTGTACCACCCAGCCGTTGGTAGCTTAAAAAGGAGTTCAACTATGAACATTTTGAAAAAATCATCTATATTAACTAAATTTACCTGATTTACAACTAAAATTAAGCTACTTTTAGTCAACATAAAGAGATTTTATCTTGTACCAACCACGCTGTATTTTAACAAGGAGTATAAGAAAGTTTGTAGCGTACATACATACATGAATTACCAGGATTAAAAACCACTTTTGGCAGAAACTAATTCAAAAATAGTGACGTACGCATAACAAACGAAATTCCATAAACCATTTTTGATCATATTTGACTTCTTTAAAACGCTTTTCCTACCTGAAAATAAAGCAGGTTAATAACCAAATGGTACAGCGACGACTGGCTGGAGTTAGCGTAGAAAAAAAAGTGGGATCGCTTATTAAATGGATATGATATATTCCGCCATACGAAGCTAGACTTCTTCTTATTAAAATTATTTCTCTTCAATCACGCCGTCTAGTGGCGAATATAATATTTGTTCAGCAAATTATTCGCGGTGAAATTAATTCATCTGTTATTCGTGAACAAATGAGGTTTAGGGTAAATTTGAATAATTTAAGACCGGTCGAGCTCTTTAACATCTCACACCACTCTGGAGACTACGATAAATTCGAACCAATTTCGGGTATGTTAAGAGAGACTAACTTAAGGTCTGAGCTCTTTGACACTAACGTTAACAAATTAAAACTGAGAGCCAGACTTTACGTGAGCATGAGAAGTTTTCGTAGTTAGAATGACTGATCTAGCATTCGTAAATTAACTTGCATTTGTAATGCTAGGCTGAGTGTTGTTGGCATGACTTTTAAGTTTATTTTCTTTTGTTTTAATAACTTAATTTGATTAACTTTATTTTATAGTTTAATAGTAGTGTAGCCTAATTTTACTAACACACTGACCCTTGTGAATGATGGCTTTCAGTTTATTGTGATGGTTCACTAAGTGAGCAACATTTACTGATGCTTGATTTAAGCAATTATCTGATACAATATATGTGATAAGATTTGTAGGTGATATCCCATTGCTGTCTGCGGGTTCCAGCTCAGACATTTCAATAATACTCTTTGGTTTAATATACGTTTTATAGACTTTTAGGAGATCGGATGAAAAAAACCAAACAAATAAAATTATCACATAATTTTTTAACTGTTTAAATTTAAATTATAAATAAATTTAGAAAAAAAGCAACAACATTTTAAAACAGTATTACCCTGCTGCCCGACATATACACAAGCGTTAAGTAATAAAAAAATAGGTAAAAATTATCATTATTAAAGCTAGAGAATTATTTTTTAAAATTAATTTAATATTTTTTTTATTTTATATATTTTTGTGAATGTTTATTTTATATTTTTTGATAAATTATTCAAAACGTGTTGACTCTTTATATTTTAGACTTTTAAAAGGTCTCTTAAAAAAAACAGACACATTTTCAAACAAACATGTATGCAATACAAATTCGAACGCTCAAAAAATCAAATTCCAAAAACAAAATTAAAAAAAAAAACAAAAAAAAACTAAAAACTTTGCGACAAAATTTTTTATAAGTAAAATAAAAAAAAAAATTATATTTGATAAGTAGACCCCATTTTATTTTTCACTCATCACCATTTCAATTAAAAGGAAATCATAACAAATACAAAGGAAAATCAACAAAATAACATTTATTAGTGAATCCTTTTTCAAAAATAAAAAATTGAAGATAATTAAATGCGAATTACTCTTTTCTTAGAATTTAAATCAAAATGAAAATAAGAAGTTTTACCCCACACCAATTTTATTTTTACCAATGTAAATATTATTTTTTAAAAATATTCGATTATTGAATTATTCCATTAGAATTTCGTTTAGAATAGTAAAATATTTCATATTATTTAATTCCCTATAAAAACAAGGAATAGAGTGAAACACTATGTCAACTGTAAGATATCGGCATGAATATAATTTAACGTAACTGGAAAAAAGGGTATACACACATAGCTATAATGACTTCCATTTTTATTTTAATTCGATCCAAACACTTGAGTCTAAATATATGGCTCGTCTTTTGCATATATATTATTTATATAATGATAATCAGGAGGTGTAACAAACGCATTCAATTAAATATGTTTCATTGGATGGTGTTCGATTATAGAAAATAAAATATCATAAGCAAGGCAAAAAATATTTTATTTATTTTTTACAAATTTAAATTATTTAAAATGTTTATGAATTGGTTCATTTCAGTTTTTAAAACTCACAGAATATTTTCTGAAAATATTATATAATAATAAAATATTTTGTTATTAAAATTTCAGACTAGGTGTCACAGGATCATTTCTGTAGTAAGTCTTCATTACTTTTAGTGAAAATCTGGATTCAAAATAAAGGCCCAAAGTACGATTTTTAGCTTTGGAAAACTGAAAAACCAAGCAAAGCAATCAAAGTAATTTCAAATACTACTGTATACTAATGTATGCTTTTGAATGTATTAAATTTTTTATAATTTTTTATTTACCAAATTTATTTGAAAATCCACAAAATTTTCAAAACAAACAAATATATTTTACCGTTTCAAAAATTATTTTAAAATATTTATTCAAAAATAATTTTAAACTTGAATGGAAAAAGTAAAGCGTCTAATTGAAAACTGATCAACTTTGAACTTTTAACTTTGTTTCGCCTTGATTACTTTGCCATTGGACGTTGCTACGTAAGGGACAATGTATTTAATTTGAACTGTCTAAATAGCCATCTTAAAGTATCATTTCTTTAATTTTTTTTTAATAAATAAAATGTATGGGAAGAAATTGAGTTTTACTAAATTTGGCCTGTAGAACAGAAGAACAACTCCGGGCAAATTACTCTGTATACTTCTTAATATTTTTTATTCATACCACTGAGAACCTTCATAGTGTTAATTAAGCTGTCACCTATTGAATCTTTTTCCATCCAAACATTCTTAACAAAAAATATGGTTTCAGCTGCGTGTTGAGTTAATGTCTGACGGTCAGAAGCATTCACGCTAATCTAACCACCAACCAAGAGACCTCTTCTAAAAACTTTTACAGCATTATCAGTTTCTCTAACTCTCGATATTTTCCAAATAAAAAATAAAGAAAATTTAATACACATAATGTTCTTAGTATTTAAAAAGGAAATAATTCTGCTAAAATTTATATCCTATTGTTGTCAAAAATAACTATTTATCTTTTAAAAGTTTTAACTTTTAATGTTTTCAAATTTCTTTTTTTGTCAAAATTTTAAATAAAACGCAAAGTAGTTGATTTTTTTTTCCTTAATAATAAGGGAAATGTGCCAAAGAAATTTTCTTTTTTAAAATTTTCTAAATACCAAAAGTAAAAACACAAAAATCTAATAGAATTATGAATTATTAAAGGACAATATTATTTTTTCTTATGTATACACTAGTAAGCAAAATAATGAACACAGCAGGTTCTTTAGAATTCTAAAACACTTAAAATTACTAAATCTCTTCTACATATTTAAAATATAATTTTATCTATTGAAGTATATACCATCTAAAGTTAAATATTTATCATCATCTTAAATATACGGTGGAAATTAAGGTTTTCTACATTGAAAAGTATCTAATATTGTATTAATATTGTAAATATATTAAAACACACTAGATTTCTAATATACAAGTTTCAAAGATTATTAATTAAACAAGTGATGAAAAAAAACCAAGGGTTTTTAAAAAAGCACATTTTAAAAATTGTATTGTATTGCATACTGAGTTTAACTTTGGAAATATTTGCTTAAAAAAAGTAATTACTGATTTATAAAATTTACTGCTAACAGTAAATTTTTTATTTAAAAGTTGTTATAGCCCTTCAATGGGGAAGGTTGCCAAATTTCTCAAGAATCTAACTTCAACTTCCCCCCCTCCCCCTCATCATCTAGTTTTTTAGGTTCTAGGAATTAAATTGTAATTGTGGAACAAAAATTTGAAATTTTACTTAGAATTTTATTATCTAAGCAAAAATGGGTAAAACTAAGAGACACTTTCTTCAATTTAAGGAACCCCTTTTAAATTTAAGAAAAACCTTTAACATATGTTAAAATATAATGTTGGACCTTTAAATTTTGTATATTAATAAAAAAAAAATTGGACAGGTATTCAAGTTACAGGTGCTTAAAAATAGCATAATTTCAATTTTCGGGCCCTTATAGCTCCTAAACAGGGGCTTGAGAAAAATATTTTGTTAGCCGACTCCTACTAATTTCTGAGTATCTAACTTTTCCCAAAATTTCAAGATCCTAGCTTGAACCGTTTAGAAGATATGTGGGGCCAAAAATTTTGCGAAAATTGAGTTTTGCGTAATGTTAAATTTTAGTACCGTATGGTAACCCTAAACATTTGACTTTCAAAAATTTATAAAGTTTATGAAACCAGCTATCATTTGCCGTTTTCAGATTGAAAATATATGTAACAGAACTCTTGATATAACAATTTAAATATAGGGCTTTTTCCAACTTTGGGGGGCTGTAGCCCCGTAACAGGTGGGGCTACTGAAAAAAATTCTTCTACGAAATTATTTTTTTTGCAAAAACTACCCATGGTTAAAATTTCTTTTCTCTATTTCAAACGGTGTAAAAGTTTTTGTAAACATACGGACGGACGGACGGACAGAGTGAAGCTATATAGGCACATTTTTACAAATTTTTTTTGAAAATGTGCTAATAATTAAAAAAATTTACAGAATATCAGTGCTCGAATTTTAAAGGAACGCACTGTTTATAATTCTTCAGTAAAAATAATAAGAAAATAACTTTAGAATAAAAATGGTTAACCCACACATACGCGTCACGCGTTACACTTTCTCTTTTGATTTGTTTTGTTTTTATAGAAAAGGAATACACAGTTTTCGTTTTTTTAACTCTTTTTTAAATTTTTTTTGTATTCTATCTTTTAAATAGAATTTCTAATTAGAAATTATTTTTGTTTTTTTTTTAAGCCATTAAACAAAACAATGATTTGATGAAATACAACGCAGACATTTAAACAAAATTCTAATATTTTTAAATTTTCAAAAAATTCCTGCAAGAAGAATAAATAATTTTTAAATTTTATACGCCAGTGCTCTATTTCATAAAAATTGACAATTGTATAATTCACAGATGAAAAGTTGTAGGCCTTAAAAGATTTTCTGCAAAGAAAATTGCCGCCTGCCAATAGTTATGGAATGGAGCACAGACCGTTTTCTATATTCTTTAAATAGTACACAGCATATTCCGTCCATGTACGATGATATATGAGTAACTTTGGTTATAAAAGAAGATGAAAAACATACGCGTAAATAAAATAAGGCGAAACGATATGACGATACATGTAATATACTCTTAAAAAGGCTTTGACAAACTTAGCGTATTAAACTATCTTAAACCACCGTAACCTACTAAGACCTTGTAAAAGCTATCTTAAAAGAATCAGATACTGTAACCAAAGGAAATTTTTAATAATTAAAATTAATTTTACTAAAGTTCTTTTTCAGATACCTTCAATCCAATACAAAGCAGTAACCTAGAAAAATTTAAATAAGTTTCTATAATCGTTTTAATTCAAATTTTCCTAAATATTATTTTATGCCAACCTCTTATCATTATAAATATACAACTATCAGTACAATTTATAAAAAAAAAACTCTCAATTCAATTTTTAAAAATCAATGTTTGATCAACGTTTGAGCAAATGTTTTTAAGTTTAGTACAGCGGCTTTCAGAAGGTCCACTTTAACTTCGGTTTAAATATGAGAATAACTTAAAATTTAACACTCTAGCTGCTTGCGCAGTATTACGGCTGAAAGGTAACGACAAGACATAAATATTAATGTATATTAAGGGTTGAATGGGCAACCCAAGAGGTATAAGTTGACTTCCTTCTTGAATTATTCTAGATTAAATGTATTGGCAAACACATATAGGGGTAATGTGTTCTACAATTTGGAGGTGCGACTTGAAAAGAGTTCCTATTCTAAAAAGCTCTACTATATAAGAATGTGTTTGAGCTGCTAACCATGTGTTACGGCGGTAGGGTTTGATTTTAGGCATAATATTGATATAGTGCAAGAGATTCCAATAGATGAACTTAGACGAACTTATATTTTCTTTTATCCAAAACTCAGGATTTTAATAAGTTTTCTATTTGGAATTTTGCCAAAAAGTGAGTTTTCTCTATTCGCTTCTTATAGTTTGAATGGAAGTTATGAGAATTGTCAAAAATTATTGGAAAGATTTCTCAAATTTTATAAACAAATTTTCTTCATTCTGGCTTTTTTTGACAATACGTTTCGAGTATAAAAACACCCTGTATAAAAAATAAACCCACAATAACATAATAACCATAATAATAACAAATTAATTGCCAACCCTACCGAAAGAATAATACCTTCTCTATTCTGGAGTATAATGTTTGCTCAAGTTGTCTGTTATAATAAAAGGCCCGATTCTGCTGCTTCTTCACCTGCCCTTTTTTTGAAATTAAATTAATGCAAATCCAGAGCAGGATTTTTTATAAATTCAACTAAATGTTTTTCTTTTCACTTAAGATTGCCATTAATTCTTTTATTACTTTTTTTTTGTTTTATTTAAAAAGAAATTTCGTTTTTACACATGGGCCCATCGTACAACAGAGTCTCTTGCTCATTACTTATTTTAACAAACGTATTCCATTCAAAATTCATTATCACTTTAAGAAACAACAACAATTTGATATTAGTAAATTTCTTGACTTTTTAAATAATTAAAAATTATTGAAATTTTAAAGATTAAAAATTTAATTTATATTAAAATCTTGTACAACTAAATTACTATTCATAAAATAATTAAAAAATTTAAAATAAATGAAGACATACCTATATTTAAAACTAAAGTCAGTATATAAGTAATTTTTTTTTTGATTTAATGGGAAATTTTCAATAAATATTAAATTTTATACATATAATTAATATTTTATATATTTAAATTCTTTGAGGAAAAAGCAAAATAACTTTTCAAAGAAACCAAAAAATTTAGATAATTTGAGGTTTCACTATTGATTGAACTTTTGAATAATATTTGAATAAAGGATCCAGGAGGATATATTATAAATTTCTACTTCTATTTCAACCAGTTTTTTTTTTATTTTTTCATTTAACTCTTAAATAAAAATATTTATAAATTTTTCTTCTGAAGATTATAAGTGAATTTTGATTTTTATATGCTCTTCTAAGTGCCGCAAAATAACGCCATACGAAATAAAGCCTTAATGGCTTTATTTCGTTTTGGAATGAGAAATAAAGCCATATCGTCAATTTTTTCATCAATTCCGCATATAATTACATAAAACTCCTTTTATAAATATAATATATATGTAATTTAATAAATATTCTGTAAAAAGCGGCAACCCTGATTTAGAATCCAACTTTAAAATCCCTCCCAATTATTTCTCTTATACAAATATTTTTGCTACAAAGTTTTTAAAACAGTGTGGGCTGCTAAACCTCCTTTAAACAAATTTTTGAAACCATGATTTTACCAACGAATTACGCTTAAAATCCAAATTCGTTACTTAATTGTTTAGACATATATTATTTAGAAAAATTAATTTTTTTGGGGTTGTTGTTGCGATATTTGTTGCAAATTCAGTATTTCACTATAATATCAGTGTTCCTATATATGGGGAGTTTGGAAGTCAAATATTTGAGTTTGGAAGCCAATATTTTAATCACATTGTTATTGAAATAGTTAGGGAATAGTTATTAAACCATTAGGACTTTATTTCTTATGGCACTATTTCAAGGCACCGCTGATCTATATATACATATATATACAATATTATAAATATTTAAGTGCTTTCATTTTTTTTTTTTTTTTTTTCATTTATTAAGATCTCAAAGGTTAAATTTAATATTTCATTCTATTCATAGATTGTTATTATACATATTTACTTTTATCTTAAATTTAACATATCCTTCTCATGACAGCATAATTTTATTTTTTAAAAATCGAAAAAGGGTAAGCCAGACCTATTTACCCACCCACAATCTATTTTGCTTTATGTTTATATAGACAATATGTGAATTATATCTTTTGAAATTCATTCGTTTAAAAGTTGATTGCAAATATTTTTATGTATATATATGATATATATATATATATATATTTAATAAAAAAAATTGATAAAAGAATAAAGTATATTTAGTACAGTAGGTGATAAAATTATTCGAACAAGTTAACTGTTTTTTTTTAACTTTTATTATTTTACCTAGTTGTTACATTTTTAATCCCTACACCTAAAATAGATATTGCGTGATATATACACTTTGGTACTGTGTTTGTAACCAATAGAAAGCAAGTTAGATATAGAAAAGTAAATATATTTTTTTACTCAGCATTACCTTCTGAATAGATTTAGAGATGTCCGTTCATACGCCGAATAATTAAAAAAAATAACTAAACTATCAAAATTAAATTTATACGACAAATATTTAGGCGGGAATTGTAAATGGGCGAGAAGGGACAATGGGATTGGATTCCGAAAGTTTCCGATTAAATCAAGGTAAATGAGCATTTCTTCGAAACCATTAAACATAGAACGCACCAATTTTGGACAACAGTATTTCTTACGGTTCTCTTTGTGTCCCTAAAGTGTGGAATCAATTGGAGTTCCTGCTTTTATTATCTTCTTTTAAATGAATTGAAGTAGTGATATGGGTACTTTTTCACATGCTCCTCAGACCGAATAAGTACATCTTCAAAATTGATATTGATAGAAAATTGAAACTTGATACAAAATAGTTCTGTCCTGTTTACTTTATCCAACTGCAATTTGAGAGAAATGAGAGTAGTGGTTCGGATAGCCGCCACACGCCTCCATCGGGTTTAATAAAGTTAAAATATTGAAATTTGGTACAAGATTGTGTGATTGTCAATTGAATGTTTAGGTGTAGTTTATTACTAAGTCGATTGCATCGGCTTACTGTTGTTTCATTATTTGTTTTTAACTCAAACTGTAATAATTTATATTGTATACCTTTATTATCCAACATTAACAAATAAATAAATATGCATATATGTATGTGTAACATGTGCAGAAAAAAGAGTGTATGTAAAGAATCATTAAAAAATTTAAACATATAAACATGAGTTTGTAGATTATTTTAAATGACATTTACTTAAGAAATAGAAATTAAATAAAAATATTAACATACTTATAATATTAGTTACATATGTATGTATAAATAAATTATTGTTAGTGTAATATTTATAAGTGCATGAAAATCTTAACTTTTACTTTGATTTTCACTGATTCACCTTCATTAAATATAGATACTTTTGTGAATTTTATATAAAATGCAATTCGATTAAGATTGAAATAAAAAATATAGAAGATTAATATTCATTTGAAAAAATTTATAATTATATGATATTATATTATATTGTGTATGTAGATATAGATATCATAAAACATTTGCAGAAAATAAATATTGAAACTCATCAATTAGTAACTTGATAATATTCTGTTTCATTTATTTTATAGAATTTAAGATTATTAAATTTTAAAAATGGGTTCGGTTTTACTTTAAAAATTGAAGAAATATGAAGCAGAAGAAAAATTCTTTGTATATTCTATGACTTTGTTCATCAAACACTGAGTGCGATACTGAAAGTCGAGTCAGACAAACTCTGTATACATAAATATATAGTTAATTTGTTCCGAAGATTGACTCTTGCTTAGGTTTGAATCCTGATTTCACTTAGCTATGTGTCTGTCTGTCCGTCTTTCCATCTATCCGATAGATTTAATATTATAGATTTAACAGTATAGATTGAAAATTTGTTAACCCTTTTCGATCCAACGATTTGTAGAAATTTTTTTTGTAAGGAAATCATTTTCTAATTTTGTTAAGTAATCAAGAAGAAGCAGTAAAATGACATATTTTTGACATTTAATATTTTAATTAAAGGATTATACTTAAAAAATTTTTGTTACAGATTTTGTATAGTCCTGTCATTAGTATTTTGCTATAGCTATCAATGTAGCCTATTATTATTGATAAAACAAATTTCTCTAATATTATTCATTTATTAATTTATTTATTTTCTATACTAGATTCTGCCACATCCAACGTCACAAGCGAGTAGGTTAGCCTTTACTTTTTAAGTGGGGCAGGTATATTTTTACTATACCAGTGCAAAAACATACTACTATTAAAATTACTCCTCCGTTTATAACGCATCGGATCAACCTCGAAAAGTAAATCGATTCCGCAGAGTGTGTCGGTAAGCCCGTCCGTCCCTGATCAAAGTAATTTTTGGACAATTTATTAGTTCCCTAATTTTTTTAGGTTAAAATCGAATCAAAGTCTCGTGAAGCTGCCATACAACTTTTTTGAACCAATATGAATTTTTTCAAAACTAATAATACTAGGAGGGTAAAAATTACACCCGGCTATTACACAGTTATGTAACAGAACAAGTGAATCTAATGAAGCTACAAGGTTAAAATTAAAACTGGGCAAGGAAGTAATAGGGCAAGTTACTTGGACATTACTCGGACAAACTATTTGGGTGGGCCAAATTGTTTCTTTAATGGTTTATTTAATTTTAAACATCATCAGTGGATATCTGCACAGGTATCTAAAAGTTGACAATGGCAACTATAATCTTCTTAGTTTTTAATAGCTATAATCTAACGAAAGTTTGAATCCGAAACCTTTTTATTGAAAAACCGATGTCCTAACCACTACTCAATTGGCAGACATAATTAAATTATTTTTAAAATAAAAAATTATTTCCACATTATCGATTACATTTTTTTTTCCCTGTAAAACTCAAAAAAGTACAATTTATAAAAAAAATATTTAATTTAAAATAAAATATCATTTTATAAATATTATTTTAAAACTTTTATTTTCTTTATTTATTTTTTTTTTTTATATAACAAAAGAAAAAAAAAAATTGTTTATTTATTTAATTAATTAATAAAATTTTTTCTTTGTAAATTAATTACTTTTTAAATACTTAAATTTTTTTTATATTATTTTTTAATAAATTTTTTTTTTTTATTTTTTTTTTTTATTATATAATAAATATGTAATTTAACAAACATTATATTTATCATTTCCTTCATTCCAATTTTTTTTTTCAATTTTTTTTTAATATAAATATATTATGTAAATATGTAGTGACTTTATTTCAAATTAATTACTCTATTACTTACTATTATTATTTTTATTATTTATTATTATTAATTATAATTATTAATTTTTTTATTATATTTATAATAACATTATATAATATAAACAACTTTTATAATTCTTTTCAATCAATTAATTTCTATTTAAAGAAAAGATAAAAAAAATATTATTTTTCATCAATCAAATGTATCTAAAATATTATTAAAAAAACAAATGTATAATTAATATCAATTTTTAATATTAATAAATATAATAATTAAATCAAATTAATAACACCAATATGCAATATTAATTGCATAAAATTATTTTTATATTACATATTTTTTTTTTATAATATGTTTGCATATTTTTAAATAAAAAATAGAATTTTATAATAATTAAATTATTATAAATATTACTCAATATTGTAAAATTAATTGATTTAATTTTTAAATAAGTGGAAAAAATATAATTTAAGTACTCTTTAAATTACAAACATTTACGTAACTAATAAGGCACCTAAATTAATAAATTTAATTTGGTACAATAAAATAAGGATTTTATATTTTAAAAATCCATATTTCCTTAAATAATTAATAGAATTTTAATATGTTAAGAAGAGTTTGAGTAGTTTTTATTACAGCAGATAAGCTTCTATTGAAAAAACAGTTAATAAACTTCAAAAATTAATATAAAAACAGAAAGAGCTTCATTGTACTTATCGCACTAAAGTTAAATAAAAAAAAAAATATAACTTAAAATATTTATCTGGGCTTAAAAATTTTTTAGAAGTTTCGTATCTTGAATATTAAAAATTCCAACGGCTTGATAATATAAAAAAGTAAAATAGTTAAAAAAAATTTGACTCATCCTACCCTCTAATTTTTTCCGAGTGATATCCAACTTTGTCAAGTAACTTGTCATATTACTTTACCTGCCCAATTTTGATTTTAACCTCGTAGCTTCATTAGATTGACGGTTATCGAATTGACAACTCTGTATGGCATTTTGAAACTTTATATACTTGTTCTATTTTTTTATAATCACTTTGATCTAGACGAGCTAGATATAGTGTCTAGGGTACGTATCGGATCAGCATCGAAAAGTAAATCGATCTAGCTATGTGTGTCTGTCCGTCCGTGTGAGTTTCAAAACTCTAGCCCTTTCGGTTTTTAAGTTATCGTGCTGACACACGGACGGACAGACACACATAGCTAGATCGATTTACTTTTCGATGCTGATCCGGTACTAACCCCACTATATCTAGCTCGTCTAGATCAATGCGTTACAAACGGAGGAACAATTTTAATATACCCAATCCATATATGTATGCACGGGTATAAAAAGCTCCTCAAACTTTATTTTTCATTACAGTAAAAAGGGGAAAAAGTTTTTGTAATAATGTTGGTACTTTAGAGCGATTTTTTTAATATTGTCGGAGATGCAACGAGCTTTAGTGCGTTTATATTTTAATCAACTTTAAATAATTTAGAATTAATACTTCAGAACATCTTTGGATACAATCTAATCGTAATAGTTCCTTAAAGTGATATTCTCTTAAAGACTTATAATTAAGCTTTGAAAGAAAGAAATTTTAGATTTTTTAAATAATGTAAGTGAATAAAATCATCAGAATCAAAAGAAATATAATTGTTTAAGTCTTCGTGTAAACTTTTAATGTCATAATATGCCATCGGCCTTAGTATATTTAAAAAAAACCAAATGTTGAATTCTTCTTACAATACCTAACAATACCACTATACCTATACGACCCCAACCTACCCTACACTTTTATACAAAATTGAATGAAAATATTTTTTATTTATTATTATAGTATTTTTTAAATATTATTTTGAACAAATCAGAATGTAATAAAAGAATTAAAATTAAATAAAAAATTTAATTCATATCCTATAATTAAAATAAAATCAAAATTAATCAACATTTCAAACCATAATATAATATTAAGTAATCAATATCCCAATTCCAATTAAAATAAAAAGATATTTTAATATGATTATAGTTTCAGTACATATACACAGCCTGTGAATTTGTAATAATAAATATACAGGGTGTGCCAAAATTTAAATTTTAATTATAAACAAACTTTAATTTTGAAATGTTGCCATATAGTCTCAAGTTAGAATGTCAAAATATGGCTGTAAAACTCATATGACGAATATTTTAAGATTGTGACTTTATGATATACGACTTAATGTCCCATTTTTTTCCGTGATCAATTTATTTTCGGCCATATAAGTCTATAATCCGATATTGCTCCATGTCATTTCCTCAAATTCATTTGATTAAAATTAAAAATATTTAAATAAAATTAGTAACAAAAAAAGTTCTAAAGAAATTTTTATAAAAATTTAAATTTGAATTTTCCTAATAAAATAGTTTTATTATAGTTTTAAATTTTTACTGATAGGAAGCTTTGTATATAATAATGTAATAAAATATCTACATATATATTTATTTATATATATAATAAATAATTTATATATTTAAAAAGTAAAATTTTTTTTTTAATTATTGACTGTGCATTTTAAATGGTCCATTTTTTTTTTTTTTTTTTTATTTAATTTCCAAAATACTTTAAATTTACATTTAAATTTACATACTTATATATTTACGATTATTTTTTATCCTTTTGAAATGTAGATGTTTATGTAAAATGTATATTAAATTTAATATGTTCTAGATATATTATTTATTTTGTTGTATGTGTGTGTTTTTTTAATATTATATGTTTTTTTTTTCAATTTAGTTAATTTGTAAAATATTTTTTTTTTTAAATATAAAGTTCTAATTTTCTTTTTATTTTATTTTTTTTTAATTAAAATTTATAATATCTGATTTATTATTCAGTGCCATACCATATATATATTTAACTAAACATATTATTTTACAATTTTTTTTTGAGTTTGGTTTGTTTTCTTCGTGACAATATTACCAATACCAAATAAATGGTAAAAGGGTACAGAAGCAAATGAATTGAATTGAATTCGGAAAATTTAAAATAAAAGTATCTCTAATAATTTATTAATTTTACTGCATACTTGCAGTAGTTTTCAGTAATTTTTACTATTCATTTGGAGTAATTCTCAAATGTAATTATCAATTCTTTAATAAGTATTTTAACCAGTGTTTTTTATAAGTTTTATATTATTCAATTTTTAATCTATTTATATTATTTGAATCTATTTCAAGTAAAGTTTGCCTTGAGAAATAAACTAAAAATATATGTATATATTTATATTTAAAATTTGTATTATAGAATGGCCATATTATAATGTATATAATACTAAGAAAAATTAATTGAATAAAATAAAAAATATTTATTTAAAAATTATTACAAAATTTGTACTTGTTGTTTTATTTTATTTTATTAAATAAATTTTTTAAAAAACAGAATATCTTATTAAAATTGTATTGTAAAATTGTAAAAAAAAAGTTTTATAAAATTATTAAATTATAAAAATTTTATTCGAATTATATTGATTTAATTAAAAATCGTGAGTATCATATCTTATAACTTACAAAGGAATTTCATTTCTTCAAAAATTTTAAAATTAAAATATATAAATGTACTAATTAAATAATAATATATGTGTACATCATTTATTTTTGATAACTTTTTTTTTTAAATTTAATTAAAAGTATATACCTTACATCAAAATTTTAACATTTTAATAAAATACAATAATTAAATGTAATAATAAAGTATTTAAAATTCAAATAGTTTCAAAATTCTTATTAATTTAATTATATAAACAATAAAATCAATTACTTATTGGTTTCTAATAATAATAATATTAAAAGAAATTAATACTTATTGTGCAAGATTGTAAAGATTTTTAATAAGTCCTTAAATCAAATATGATTAAATAATATCTTAAAATTTATAATAGATAAAATAAGTTATATTAAAAAAAGATTTTATTATAATTTTTATTAAAATAAAAACAAAATACTGCAGCGTAAATTTTCAGACGAATGTTTAAGAATAATAATTTCAATTTACATATTGTATCCAATTTTTTTTTCATTTCAAAAATTCATTTTATTTTTTGTATAAATTTTCAGTAATTTTTTAGTACAATAAACTTTTTTTTTTGGTTATTCACTTTTTACTTTAACTGAAGGCTTTTTTATTTTTAATGAAATTTTTTTAACTTCAAATGAAGACATTATAATATTGAAGACATAATATTAAATCAAAAAAAATGGGTATAAGAATATTACCAACTCAATTACCAATTGAATTTCATAATTTTTTTTTTAAATGATAGATATTCAATACGAATGCACATCATTCTAAATTTTATTTCCAAAATTTTCCAATTTTAATTTTTAACCATGTAAAAATATACATACATACCGAATATATTTCGTTCTTCCTCGAATTTCGAGGTGCAGGGATATACTAGTTTATATTTAAAGAACAATTCACTCAGTAATTTATGTAATTTTTATATTATGAGACTTTTAAGAGTCCACTTTTCATGCTTTCAAATCTATTTTAAGTGCTTTTATTTTAAAGAGTCGTTTTTCAAAAGTCAAAATTTCAACCACTAAAATTCGTTAAAATTTAAAGAAAAAAATATAAAACTTTCATTTAAAGTAAAAATGTATACATTTAAATTAAAAAATCTTTAATTAAAGGAAAAATTCATTATTTAAATAAACAAATATTTACTTGAAGTATAAGGGTTTCCACTTAAATTAAAAAATATTCACTTATTGTAAAAATGTCTTCATTTAAACTAAAAATAGTTAATCCTATGTAAAGAATCTTCACTTATAGTAAAATTATCTTCAATTAAAGTAAAAATAAATTCAATTAATGTAAAAAAGTTTTATTTGTTAAAGTAAACAAATTTTTATTTAAAGTAAAAAATGTCTTCACTTAAAGTAAAAAATGTCTTCACTTAAAGTAAAAATGAATCAATTCAATTAAAGAAATAGATGTAATTTTATAAAATTCTAGAAAATTCTTGTAACTTGAATTTGAAACTAATATTTAATACAATTTAAATACATTTTTTATAATTCAATTTAATTTATATATTAATACATATTTATTACATATAAAATTCTCTTTCAATTTTTTTTTTTTACATACATACAAATATATTGATATGAATTAATGATGTTTATTGTTCTTAAAATAAATAAATATAAATATACATATGTATATCCATTTTTTTATTAATTTTCCATTGTATTTTTTTTCAATTAGTTAAATTTTTTTAAATTTTTATTTTTTTTTTTTATTTTTATACCAAATATAATATTTTATCTTATATATATATATATATATTTATATATTATATTATATATGTGCACCAATTAATTATTATCATTTTAAATGATTATAATCTATGATTCTGGATATCTACAATATGATTTACTTTCAGTTAATTCATGTGGTATCCAATTTTCATATAATGGTAAACGATTTTTTAATGTTTCAACTTCACGTAATATTCTAACAATATTTCCACCAACTAATTTTTTAATTGCTGCATTACCCCAAACACGATCACGTGCCAATTCAGCTAATAAATATGTATAACTGTTTGGTGCACCACTTAAACCAATATGATCAACTCCAGCAATTTTTCTTACATAATTAATTGCATAAATAGCTTCACGTACAGTTAACTGACGTTCACCACATTTTTCCATATTTAACATTATAACACCACCATTGTCTGATAATAATCTAAATATATAATACATATAAATGTGTGTGGTTAAATAAGTATATATACGTTACAAATATACAAATGAAAAAAAAAAATATAATAAATTTTAAACTTTTTACAAAGGTATAAATATCTAAAGATACAGGTATTTATATGTTTTATTAATGTGCATAAGTAAATACAGGTAATATTGTGATTTTTTTTTTTTTTTTTTTTGTATTTTATAATTGTATTACAGTTATAAAATAATATTTTTGAAAATAATTTCCTATAGTCTTTGTTATTTTTTAAACCAAAGCATGTAGGAAAAGAATTTTTCACTTTAAAAAGAAAAGTTAATTAAAATTATGTATAGAAAATTCCCATAGAAAGAATACCTTAATTTAAAAAAACATATAGTTATGCATTTATATATGTATTTAAGTTTTTTTTTTTCCAAATTAACTTAATTGTACCCATGCAGAATATAAAATAATCCTAAATTTAAATTTTTCCAAATTACAATTTCTTAACATAGAAGAAAATTTTTTAATCTAATTTGTAACTTTATCATCTATTTTCGGATTTATATTAGAACCAGGTATTACTAAAAAACATGTTGCTGCAATTTATTTATTATATTAATTTACTTTGTAAGGGTATACTTTCTAAATTTACATTATAAATGTATTGAAGCATCAGAATACTAGTTAAAGTTATAATAAGATCAAAATCAATGTAAAAGTCTGATTATGATTTCGTAATTCAAGAAGATTTCTCTGACCAATGGCGCCTGATTATGATTTCGTAATTCAAGAATATTTCTCTGACCAATGGCGTAGTGTTAAAGACGCCATCTTTTAAATAGAAGGTCTCAGGTTCAAGCCCCAGTCAGATCATATTTAATACAAAACGAGGAAGATTATAGTTGCCCTTGTCAACTTTTAGATACCCGTGCATACCCACTATGGTGTATAAAATAAACCATAATTTACTTCCCTTATACATTTAACTCATTACTCCATAATTTTGACGTAAAAAAAAAAAAAAAAAAATTAACAAAAAAAAAACAAAATCACAAAACAAAAAACTAAATTTTCATTCATTGTCCTATAACTTTAGCTAAAAAAAAAAAAAAAAAAATTAACAAAAAAAAAAAAATCACAAAAAAAAAAACTAAATTTTCATTCATTGTCCCATAACTTTAGCTTAAAAAAAAAAAAAAAAAAAAAAACAAAAAAAAAACAAAAAAAATGGCCCACCCAAAAATTCCGATGGTCCGAGTGATGTCCAACTTTGCCAACTAACTTGCCCTATTACTTTACCTGCCCAATTTTAATTTTAACCTTGTAGCTTCATTTGATTCACAGTTATTGAAGCGCAAACTTTGTATGGCAGCCCCCCAAAATGGGGCCGTAACATTTTGAAACTTCATATAAGTGCTCGATTCATTATATAAATAACCGTGTGTAATTTTTATCGTCGTAGTATAATTAGTTTTGAAGAAATTCATATTGGTGCAAATAAGTTGTATGGCAGCCCCCCGAAAATGGGGCCCTAACATTTTGAAACTTCATATAAGTGCTCGATTCATTATATAACTAACCGAGGGTAATTTTCAGCCTCGTAGTATAATTAGTTTTAAAGAAATTCATATTGGTGCAAAGAAGTTGTTTGGCAGCCCCCCGAAAATGGGGCCCTAACATTTTGAAACTTTATATAAGTGCTCGATTCATTATATAACTAACCGTGTGTAATTTTCATCCGCGTAGTATAATTAGTTTTGAAGAAATTCATATTGGTGCAAAGAAGTTGTATGGCAGCCCCCCGAAAATGGGGCCCTAACATTTTGAAACTTCATATAAGTGCTCGATTCATTATATAACTAACCGAGGGTAATTTTCATCCGCGTAGTATAATTAGTTTTGAAGAAATTCATATTGGTGCAAAGAAGTTGTATGGCAGCCCCCCGAAAATGGGGCCCTAACATTTTGAAACTTCATATAAGTGCCGGAGTCATTATAAAACTAACCGTGTCTAATTTTCATCCCCGTAGTATAATTAGTTTTGAAGAAATTCATATTGGTGCAAAAAAGTTGTATGGCAGCTCCCCGAAGCCTTGGTCCAATTTTAACCAAAAACAATAGGGAACCTAGAAATTGTCTAAAAATGACTTTGTGTGAATTTCAAGACTCTAGCCCTTTTAGTTTTTGAGTTATCGTGCTGACACACGGACGGACGGACGGACAGACACACATAGCTAGATCGACTAATTTTTCGATTCTGAGCCGATACGTACCCTTGACACTATATCTAGCTCGTCTAGATCGATGCGTTACAAACGGAGGAGCAAATCTAATATACCCGATGTTCATACATGTATGCACGGGTATAAAAAATATAGTAAAATTACGATAATAGATGGCGCACAAAATTAAAATTTGTGTATTCATAATCTACAGCCGCGTAATCAACATATTATAATAGTTACAGCTGAGTACGGCTTAGGCCTAATCAACGGCTCAGTGAATATAACGATTAAAAAGACTGAAACCCATAGTCTAAATGGATTTAGTGAATGCCCTATACTCCTTACAGAAGTGAAAAAGGAATAGCAACTCAAGAATTGCATATTTTTAGGATAATTTTATGATTGAACCGAAATTTTCAAATCTAACATGGGTGTAAAATGAGTTTAATCAATTTTCATCCAATTCACAGCCCCACTTTTAAAAACTAGTTAACTAGTAAATTTAGTTTATTGAAAAGTTAAATTAAAATTAATAACAAAATTTATACCGAATCATAAAGTAACATATAATATAGAGTATTCACGTAGAGTAAAATTTTTTTACCAATTTTTTTAAAAAACATTTTTCGTTTTTACTCAGTACTCAAAAATTATTCTCATAACAATTATTTTTACTTAAAAATTGAGAATAATTTGTTTTTAAACTCATAAATAAAAAAAAATTCTTCTCAATTTCTTGTTTTGAGTATTTATTAATACACCTTTAAAAAACTATATGAAGGGTATATATATACATACATACATACATATTTATTTTTATACATTATTCTTCTTATTCCATATAAAAGTATGAAAAGCTAAATCTATACTGCATGCATAGTGTATAGGTATATTAACACATATAAAATATTTAAGGTCTTTTTACTTTTTTTTCGTTACTTTGATTTGAAATTAAAAAAACTAAATAGAGATTTTACATCTTTTATTGATGCATGTGTGAAATATGAAATTAAAACAGCTAAGTGTATATTTCGTTCTTCTTGTAAATCAAAATAGAAAAATTTATTTTCATATTTATTATTTGTAACTTTTGATATTAATGTTGAATGAATGTGCGACAGACAAGCTTATTATTAAAAGTTGTAAGGCTTGTAAAATCATAAATAATCTTATCATTTTAATAAGTATATATAAGAATTTTACGTTTAAGAAGAATTTAGTTCGTTATTTTGATTGACTCAAATTTTTTTGTTTAAAATATAAATGGACATGAAAGGTAAAAATATGTATAAAATTTAATAAAATTTCAATATTTTTTTAAATAATTCTGTTTTATTATTAATTCTTAAGTTAGTTAATAAAGGAAAAAGCCAAATGGAATAAGTATTGCATTACATTATTGAAAAATATATAAAAAAGCTTTAATATTTTATATTCCATTCGGCATAAAAAACCCTTATAGCAAAAAAAAAATATAATATAAAATATGTACATAGGTATAAACAAAACAAAACAATTCATTGACTAAAAAAAATTATCGAAAACAAACAAAAATATTCATTAACTTAAATTTAGTTATTTACATTCCATATTTACAAAATTATATTATGATTAGGTACTTCAATCGTGTTCATCCAATTTTCTCGTTCATGAAAAGAAAATAATATATAGGTCTCAAGTAAATTATTCAAAAAATAAAAATTATTTTAATAAATAAGTATTACAAATTACATACAAAAATTTATTTGCTAAATCTATAATGAGAAAAAATTTTTAAACAACAGACAAATAGACAGACAGACGTACAAACATATGCAGACAGACGGACGGAAATAAACAGACAAATAGACAGACAGACTTTATAAAAATATACCGCATTGTTTCAGATGAAGAAAATTAGAACGTATAAAAATGCAAGGTGTTTCATGAGTAAAGTATTTTTTATTCCTAAATACAGGTAACCCTCGATTAACGCGGTAGATTGGTTCCAAAAAAACAGCGCGTAAAACGAAACCGTGTTAATCGAGACAAGAAATCCATACAAAATTGGGTTATTGGTTTTAAAACAATTTTTGTTTTTAAATAAGCATTTATTATATAAAACAAAATAATTATAAAAAAAAATCATATTATAAAATAAACAGAAATATTCATTGCAAATTTAATCCAAAAATAAAAAGAAAGATACAAGAATAAAAACAAAAAAAATATTGCAAAATAAAAAAAATTAATCAGAACTTTCATCTGTCTTTTAAAAAATGTTTTTAACACTCTTATTCTTATGTAAAAAATTATCTTTACTGTCTTTACTAAGTTTATGTAATAAATTTTTATTTAATGCTTTTTAAAACCCTTTAATTAATTTTACACCCTTTATTCAACAAAAACTAGCATAAAAATGATATACATTTCGATTTTCTTATGTACACTTCGTAACGGGGTATTCCCCTTTATATTTTTTTTGAAACCAAAAAAAAAGTATGTACCTATACGTAAAAAAAATTACGCATAAAAAAAAATTTCCGCGTAAAACCGAATTTTTTACCCGCGTAATTTAAAATAAGTTGCAAATATATTTCCGCGTAAAACCGAAACCGCGCAATTCAAGTGCCGCGTTAATCGAGGGTTAGCTGTACATGCAGCAATTAAGTTTATCTTTTAAAATTCATAATCCAAATTTTTTTTTACATGTATATAGGTACATACATATTATTATGATTACTATTTCTAATGTAACATCTTGCATGATAAGTTATAAGAAAAATGCAATGAAATTTAGAGAAAAGCTATAGTAAAAGCAATAAGATATGATGTGACAAGTTATACCTCGTAATTACACGAAATTTTGGGGGATATGAAAAAAATTTTTTAACTGGAAACTCAAATTTTGTAAAAAAAAAAATTTCGTAAAAATATGTAATTACTTTAATAGTGATAACTTGTCATGTAGCGAATGTTATTTTTCTTTTTTAATTGCTTTTGTCTAAAATATAATACTTATTCTAATAGAAAATTTATAAATTAATACTTACATGTAAATTTTGTTCCTCAATTTTTTTAATTTAAATTTTAATACTTAATAATATGTTCATAACAAAATAAACACTTGACACTTTTAAAAATGCGCGCCTTTATTAAATTGATTATAATTCTTAATATCAAAATAAGAATACATAAAAAATACATCAAAAAAAAAATAGAGAAAAATATCAAATAAAAAAAGTTACATTTACAAAAAAATATGTACACACATACATTTTTCTTAACATTCATAAAAATATGCATAAAAATGTAAATATGTGAATATATGTACATACATATACATATACTCTTCATATAATATCATAATATTCAAATTATGAAGAATTTTTTTTTTTTCTAGAGCTTAAAAAAATTCTTCTCAATTTTTAAGTAAAAATATTTGAGTTTTAAAATGAATTTTGAGTGTTGAGTAAAAATGGGACGGGATATTGAGTAAAATGGGACGGGATTTTTAAAAAGAAATGACTAACGAATTTTGTTCTACGTGAATACTCTATATATATGTTACTTTATGACCGAATTTAAAGACCAAAAATTCAGTTAGTTAAAAAGTTTAAAATATGTTTAAACTATTAAAAAAGTGGTGTATGATTGAATTGAAGGGTAAAACCTATATATGAAATTGTAATCACAATATTAAATATTTACTTTCAAAATTTAATTATGTACAATTTTAGTACATAGTTTATATAAATGATAAATTGATTTTATAATATAAACCTACCCTAATATATGATCTGGAACTGATGCTAAATTTGAACTGTTACACAATGATAAAGGTGCTGCATTTGATAATAGTACTGGTGCTTTTGCAGTTTTTATTGCAATTTCCATTGCAGCCTCTGATAATTGTGATATTTCAACAAGCATTCCCAAACGATTCATTTCAAAAAGTATGCTCTGTTAATAAAAAAATAATATTTATAAATTACAATCATCTATGTAAGAAATAATAATTAAAAAACTTAAAAAAAATTAATTATACATTTGATGACAATAAAATCAACTAGATAAGCTTTATTTGTCTTATCTGATATAATTTCCAAAAATTTTTTGAATTATTTAACTAAAATAATTGTAATATTTGTATTTTTTTAAAAAAATTTAAATCATAGTTTTTGTATACAAATAGTAAAAATAACCATCTTTCTAGAATAAACAGCAAAGGTGATTTTATTTGAAATTTTAGATTCTTTAGGATTTTTTTTTTTGGCTACATTTTAAATCATTCTGAGTTCCGTAAAGTGTCACATACTTTTATATATCATATCACATACGTTAATGTTATCAATTTGGCATCTTGTAACATGTTGATAACTGTTTTTCTAAGTGAAGTAAGGAATCTGAGGAACTCAAAAGTTGTATCAAACCGACAGATATACGATATGTTATCGTTACAGTACTTAAATCTACAGATCGAACGCTATGACGATCTTTAACCGAACTTTAAATTAAGACTAACAAATTCATTTCAATGTCCTTGAAGATCCTTTCACAATTTATTCTATAGTTTTTGTAGAATAGGAATTTATGAATTTAAAACAAGGTGAAACAGCAACTTTAAAACAAATTTTCCAAAAAACAAATAATAAAAAAACCAAGTATTTTTAAAACAGCACAATTCTAAAACTGCACAAGCCTAAGTTATTGTGGTACTAAAATAGGAAGTTTTTTAATTTTAAATCCCAATTACTCTTAAATAAAATGAGCTTCCGTAATTTTTCCAAAGAAACTTATGCTTAAATTAAACTTATTATAATATTCAAGTTTTTTTCCATACAGAATGTTCATGTTCTAGAATTTAAATTGTAACTTGCATAAAAATTTTTATTTTTTTTTGCAAGAATGTTCAAAAATCTTAAAAGACTTTCTTGATATTATGAAAACCCACTAAATTTAAGAAAATCTGTTAAACCATATTAAAACATTATATTGGGTCTTTAATCTTTATTAAAAATTTTTGTAATATAACTTTTATAATACGTACTTAAAGTACAGATGTTTGATTGAATACCTGAAAAATATAGAGTTTCGCATAACGGAAAATAATAATACCGTATTCCAGCACTATATGTTGATTTTAAATATCTACTTTAAAAGCTGTCTACTGACTGAAAATATACCTTATGAATCTTTTGTTATAAAAATTTAAATATAGGGATTTTACATAGGTTAGGAGGCTGTTACTGTGTTTCATGTACCCATAATTAAAATTTCATTGTTTTAAGACATTTGTAAACACACGAACAGGCACAAATTCTTTTCAAAATTTTTTTCAAAATATGCTAACACTTTTTGTTTTTTTTTTTTTTTTTGATTTTACGTGGATTGGTGGCAATCTTGGAAAGATACAAACTGCCCCGTAGCAGAAGTGTCTGCCGGATTCTTACCGACTAAAACACGTCCTTCCCTTATTAAAACTAGTCGAACTGAATTTTAATTTAACCATTCATTGTTTGCTATCTATGGTTTGAGTATAGGTTTTGTGTACTTTCTCTTAGGAATTCTGTACTTTATACTATTTTATCTAAAGGTCTTTTTCTTTTAAGCATTTCTGTAATAATCTGATTATTTATTAACTGAGCAGCTTCAATATTTATATGCCCTTCTAGACGAGCTTTATGCTTTATGACATATCTACTTACGATGACATATCTACTCGTATTTCATCTATATGTCAAAAATGGTTTAAAAATTTTATTCAATATAAAATTTTATAAAATAAAGAGTTTATTTAATAAATTCTTTCCATCTTTGATTAAATTAAATAAAATTCTTCAAATACAATTTCTCTTCATATAATAATCAGAATCCGTATATGTAACAAATCCCTCATATAACATAATAATGTAATTTAAACCAAAATTAAATAAAATATTTAAAAAAAAAACTAACAATCAAAAATTTTGTCACAAATATATGAAAAAACTAAAATGAAGAATGCTTCAAATATTATATAATATATATACTATATATAAAAAACCGAATCATCCAAAGTAATCAACGAGTTAGAAAAATTTTTTTGAAAATTTATGCAAATCTTTTCATTTTTAAATTATGAGTTTTTTTCCTTTTGTATAGTTTTTCACTTTTCCTTGTGTTTTTCTTTATATTCAAATTTTATAGTTGTTCGTTTATTTTCAAAAAAAAATATATAAACACCCGAAATACAAAAATAAATATAAATTTATAAGATATAAAATATCTATATATACAAAAACACCCAGGATAATTTGCATACAAATTGCAATTGTTGTAAAATGAAAATTATGAATTTATATTAAATATTTTAACAAAAAAAAATAAAAGAAACGGACATTTAATACATACAAAAAAAAGTTATATTATAAATTAAAAAATTTTTAGTCTTCATTTTGTTACTTATAAAAGTTTTTTGAGAATAAAACAAATCTACAATTTAACAACTTGAAAATGAAATGTATAACAGTTTTAATGATTTAAGTGCGAAAAAAAAACATGGCATTCAAGGGAAATATAAAAAAATAATATATTTTTTAATCGATTATTTAATTAAATAATAAAATGTTTGCTATTAAATGGTTTTAAAAAAAACTTAACGGTTTTGAAGGAATTTTTAATTGAAGTCATGAAGTTTAGTATACCCTCTATATGAGAGCTGATTTAAATTAAAAATTATTAATATAACTATGTTTATATATATACAGGGTGTTTCTTAATTAAGTGCACTGCTATATATCACTGCACACATACTTATGAGTAGAAAAAAAAAACAAAAACGAGGAAGAGTGTAGTAGAGTAGACTGTGTCAACTCTGGGATACCCGTATGACCGTTATATAAACATTATATCATTATTATTATAAACTTTAATTACTTTTGGCAAAATTTCAAACATATCAGATTTATTAGGTGTAGTGTAATGCTCTTATAAAAGAAGGAGTTGTATGGCAGCTACTCGAACTCTTGGCAGTAGAGCAACCAAATTTTGCAGTAACTTTGGCCATTACACTAAACTATTTTTGGCAAAATTTCAGACACCCAACTTCAATAGGTATAGAGTAATGCTCATATAAAATAAGAAGTTGTATGGCAAGTTCTCGAACTCTTGGCAGTAGAGCAACCAAATTTTGCAGTAACTTTGGCCATTACACTAAACTATTTTTGGCAAAATTTCAGACACCCAACTTCAATAGGTACAGAGAAATAAAAAACGGAAGTTGTATGGCAGCTACCCGAACCCATGGACCAAAATGGCTGGATTTAAATAGCGATGACGGCTATTGCAAAAAAACGAATTTGCGAAAATTTCAAGATCCTAGCTCCTTTAGTTTTTGAGTTATCGTGCGGACGGACGGACAGACGGACGGACATACATAGCTAAATCGATTTTTTTTTCGATTCTGATCCGATCCATACACTTGAGTCTATATCTACCCCCGCTCCTTCTCTGCGTCACAAACGTAATGGCAAATTTATTATACCCTTTGACTATATAGTCATACGGGTATAAAAATTGTTAAAATTTCAACGTATTTTAAATTTAAAAACTTAAAGTTTTGAAAGTCTGAAAGATAGAAAACGATAGAAGATTATAAGAGGACATCTTTAGCTTTCTATATTTTACAAAATTTTCATAAGTAGTCTAGTAACAGAGTTAAGAGTAAAATTATGAAAACTAAAAATAATATTAAAATTTCATATCTTGGAAACTAGAAGAGGCTTATCTTAGCTTCCATGCACAAAATTTATCTACTCATATTTATCTAAGCAGTGGTATATAGTGGTGCCACACCCTGTATATATATATATAATATATATATATATATATATAAATATGGTTTTTATTAATTAACAATATCATAATGTGTGATCAAATAAGTGCACAATATATTTTTAACATAAAATAACAACGAGGAAAAAAATACAGTAGGCTGGGTCAACTCTGGGATATCAGTACAGACATATTATCAATATTAACTAAATCCGATTAAAACTTGAAAAACAAAACTGTATGTATAAAGTATGCCATATAAAACCTAACTATACTTTTAGTTAATAAAGAGATGATACACTGGGCATTTTTATGAAGCTATATTCGAAGTTTCCTTCCCAATTTATCAAATTGACCAGATATTTTTGGCAAAAATCTTAATTTCTTTTGAAAAACTTTTCAGATATTCAAATTACATAGACACTAAGTTGTGCATATTAAAAAAAATTAAGGTGTATGGCAACTTTTTCAACCTCTATATTACAAAACTAAACACTAAATGACGTCTAAATAGTTTTTAGCACTAGCATTAAAATAATTATATCTAAATAAATTATCTTGGAGTCGGGACCACTGGTAAAGTCAAAATCAAAAATCCCTGAAAGTATTCAAATTAATTGTATTTATTTTTTTTTTCAGAGTTGAAATTCCCTAAATTCTATAAAAAATGGAGGAGTAATTTTAATATACCCGATGTCATATAAGTATGTACGGGCATAAAAATATTAGAAATAGACAACCTTTCATCAAATCTAATCAATGCCGTAGTAGCAAAGACACCATCTTTCAAAGGGGAGGACTCGGGGACTGACACTCCGGTCAGATCATATCTAATAAAAAAATATCATAAAATTGTATAATTATATCGTAATAGTTAATATCGAAATATAAGATAAGATTAAATGTAAATATATAAATAACTCTTGTGTAAGATAAAAGATGGCGATTAAAATTATCATTTGTGTAATCAAAATCTCATACAATATATACAGTAATCAACAGGTTAGTGAATATTACGATTAAATTACGATGAGGCGCAATCTAAATAGACTTGGTAAATGCCCCATACTCCTTGAAGTAAAAAAGCAATAAAAAAAGCTTTTCATCAACCGAACCTACTGGCAAGAAAACAAAAGAAGTGCTGAATAGTCCGACAATATTTTATCGTATATATTAAAACAATACCAAAATTCAGCAAACTTAAGAACAGATCTAGAGAAATCATTCCAACAGCTATTTAAAATATCACTGTCCGAAAAAAGAAAGAACTTTATATAAAATCTATAACTTGGGACTAACACAGACAAGAATATTAACTTCAGTTTAAAAAATATAATACTTAAATAATTCATAATTAATTTTAATATATAATTTTTAATAAAACTATAATTATATTATAAAATCTATAATTAATAATATTGATCAGCTCATAATATGACCTTAGAAGCAGAGAACTTTAATTCAAAGTAATTTCTGAAATCCTTTACAAAAGTTCTTGATGTAACAGATTTTTAAGATATAATTTATAAGTTTGATTAAATACAATAACATTTTTTTCTAATTCTTATTAAAATGGTAACTAGGTCTAATAAATTTATCAGTTTTTTCTACATAATAATTTTTTTAATTTTTTTCTTATTAGATTTTACAACTTAAAATTTATTTACGTGCAATAAGATCCTAATGGCTCATAGTATATGATTCCAATTTTTTTAAGTATAGTGCCCCAATTCATTAAAGTAAACATCATAAATTAAAAATGCAATTAATCTAAAAAAAAAATCTTAAAAACAAAACCACAAAAATTATTTTGAAAGTCGTAATTTGTTAATTACCAAAACTATTATTATTTGATTATTTAATTAAATGGTTTATGAATTATTGTGTTGACAAGTTAAAAAACACATTTATTTATTTCTTTGAAATATTTTAAGAATGAAAATGACATATTAATAACAAGGAAGTTATTGTATAATAGTTAATACCTTTATTTTGTTTTTAATTTTTTAATCTAATATTGGAAAATATTATTTTTATGAATAAAAAAATATTTAAACTTTTGTAGTTTTTTTTTTTTAGCTTAATGGTTTACAAAGAATTTTATAAGATAGTAGCATCGTTTTGGCTTATATTAATTCGTAGTTCGTACTAATATTTTTTTTATTCCTTTTCCACTCCTTTAAGGAGTATAGAGCATTCAGTAAGTCTATTTAGACTAGTCTTTAGTTTCTTTAATCGTTATATTCACTAAGCCGCTGACAACGCAGTTGAAAAAAATGCATACGTTTTAAATTGTCATAAAATTAGGTAAATAAACAAAAAATTTTGACTTTTATTTAACAAGTGCAATCTTGAACATACATCAAAATGTCTTTGTATTTTATTTTGCTCAGACGGCCTCGAAATATTTGAACTGAGCACATAGAGCACTCTCTGAGCGCTCAGAGGTAAAAAAAAAAAACACGATATTTTTTTGACAGTTCACACTCTGCTCAGACTTAAAAACACGCCTATTAAATCTTATCTTATTTTACGATATTATTATACAATTATACCCGTATGACTATATAGTCAAAGGGTATAATAAATTTGCCATTACGTTTGGGACGCAGAGAAGGACGGGGGGATAGATATAGAGATATATATAGAGATCAAGTGTATGGATCGGATCAGAATCGAAAAATAAATCGATTTAGCTATGTATGTATGTCCGGCTGTCCGTCCGTCCTTCCGTCCGTCCGTCCGTCCGTCACCACGATAACTCAAAAACTAAAGGAGCTAGGATCTTGAAATTTTCGCAAATTCGTTTTTTTGCAATAGCCGTCATCGCTATTTAAATCCAGCCATTTTGGTCCATGGGTTCGGGTAGCTGCCATACAACTTCTTTTTTTATATAAGTATTATTCTGTACCTATTACAGCTGCGTGTCTTAAATTTTGTCAAAAGTAGTTTAGTTTTATGGCCAAAGTTTCTGCAAAATTTGGTTGGTCTACTGCAAAGGGTTCGAGTAGCTGCCATACAACTCCTTATTTTATATGAGCATTACTCTACACCTAATGAAGCTGGGTGTCTGAAATTTTGCCAAAAATAGTTTAGTGTAATGGCTAAAATAACTGCAAAATTTGGTTGGTCTACTGCAAAGGGTTCGAGTAGCTGCCATACAACTCCTTCTTTAATATGAGCATTACACTACACCTAATAAAGCTTGTATGTTTGGAATTTTGCCAAAAGTAGTTAATATTTAAAATAATAATGAAATAATGTTTATACAACGGTCATACGGGTCATCCAGATTTGACATAGTCTACTCTATCACACTCTTCCTCGTTTTATGTATAGTTTACCTGAATTTATTAATGTTTTAGGAACGGTATACTTATCCATTTTATAAAATTATCAAATTTCAAGTGTCCATTTTGGTAGAAATCTTAATGTTAAGTGTATATTATAAGATTATACCCATATACTATTTATTATAATTATTTGATTATATAATTTTTTATAATAACGGGGATTTGTAATGAAATTTACGTCTTTCAGTAATTTTCCTTGAAAAAACCTTACTATTTAAATATTAATACAGTATATTACTAAACATAAAAACAACATTGCCAAACACTTGAACAAAATATAAACATTTTACTAGTTACCTAATTCAGACGAGTTGTCTTTGTCAAAGGTAAATGTATTTAGTAAAAAATTTTCACATAGCTTAAAAGGTATTCTGAGCGATAAAACTTTTGTATGTACTATGTAGGTAAGTTAAAATAAAACCGTGTGCTGAACCGAAACCTTTAAATTAAATCCTTACAAAATGTGTTTAATAAAATTTTATAACAAAATCTGAATACCCTCATTATGTTTCAGAACTTCTCATATTTTACTTTACTTCAATGTTTAAAATATATTAAATGCTTACAGATCAATATGTTTAAAAATATCAATCGTTTTTAATTCTTATACGAAAAATAGAAGTTTAGAGCAACAAGATGTTTAAAGTTTACAAAATTATATTTGCGTCATCTTCCATAGAATTGATTTACGCTATTTAATTGAACCTAAGTGAATCTTTTTACAGAGATTAACTAAAAATCAAATTTTATCATTATAATTTGCAAAACTTACCTTTCCAAAATCAGTTAATGTATTTGTTGAATTTTCTTCAATGATTCTATCACTACGTATAGAAGCACCAGCCCATGGTGTTGTACAACCTAAACTAGCAATTGATACAAATCTAGCACTAAGCATATACATACTTCGCAGAACAGCTAAACTTGCACCTAGTGTATGTCCGCCAGCTAAACCTAATAGTACAGCAACTTGACCATCTGAATGTGCAGCTTGCATTTCATCAGCACTTTCAACAATTTTCATTGATGTTTGACTTTTACTTAACATACGTCTTGCCTCATCAATACCTTCTAATGCCAATTGAACAGCATCTAAATATTGTGCTTCACATGGCACTGTTATTGGCCATAAAACTGCACCAACCAAATTACTTTTAACTTCATTTATACTCACAGTTAAATTAACATCTTTTTTTGGATACCAATAACCTTCAACCAATGGTGTTTCTGATAATAAACGTCTTATAAAGGAAAGTCTAGCTTCTAATAATGATGATGCACGTAATTGTAATGCTAATGGTATACCACCAGCCAAACATATACAAACTAATATTGCGCTCAATATGGCAACAACTTTTGGTCCTTTTGTACTAGTCTCTGGTATTGGTGTAATGGAATTTTCCATTTTATATGACTGAATTGATGCATTTTTTAATTTTTCAGTTGAATACTTGTTTGTTAAAGTGATTTCAGGTGGCAGTTCAATATCAGCAATTTCAGTAAAAACAAAACACCTTTGTTTACAATGTGGCTGATGTTGATGATGAACTGTTGGCAGTTCCATAAAATCGTGATTTGGCACAGGATTCATTTTAATTTTTTCTATTTTTTTTTCAAAAAATTTTTGATCCTTTATTTTTGACTTGATGAGTTTTCTTTGTTAGAAGTTTACCAATTAAAGGAATGCAAATAATGTCTAAGTTCTTGATAAATATCCAATATTTTTTAAATAAATTTAAATTAAAACTATTTATTTTGCTATTTTAAGCTAAAACAGAGGCACAGCCTCTTAATAAATTTAAAATTATTTACCAACAAGTGAAAATGTTATGAACTTTTCACTTGTATGTGTATTGATTTTTCAATTTTGAAAGGTTTATTTTTAATGATAAAAAAGATTTTAAGGCTGAGGTGGAGAATGCGCAATATTGTAAATTTTTTTATCATGTTGAATATAAAATATCAATTGTTGCACATATTTTGCATGTGATTTTTAATTTAAAATGGTGAAAATAATTCTGTTAATTTGAAAATTATTTCAGTACCATATTTCAGTACGATTTGATTTGGTTATTATTTGGTATTATGTTCAAATTATGTCATATGAAAATATTAATATTTTAATATCAATAAAATTATAAAATAACATAAATAAATAATTTAATTGAATAATATAACTCACTGATACAGAAGATAAATTATTTATAGCTAAGTTTCATATGTAAAACCATTAAAATACACAAGGTGTCCCGTTAGCGTGTTTCCAAATGGAAGGTGGTGAAACTGGATGATCTCGAAAATGATTAGAACAGATATGAGAAAAATGTGAGTACTTTAAATTAAAGCTGAGAAATTTGTAATTTTAAAAATGAAATTAAATTGGTACAATAATAACGGTTTTTTTTTCTGTTTTACCCTGTATTAGGAATATGTTAAGTTTGTATTAAGATCAGGTTGCTCAATTAGGAAAGAACTTTCAAATTAAAAATATTATTTTTGATATTGATTTTTTTTTTAACTGCATATAAAATATAATATGTTTTTATCTATATTTCAATATATACTATACCTATTTATATATTTGTTTTTGATATAATTTAGTTTCTACTCCATACATATACGAACTGTGAATGGAATAAAAAGATTAATATAATCATAAGATACATGAGCTAAAAAATGTCTATACATTTAATATGTGTAGTATATATATATATATATATATATATGTATATCTACTCGTGTTCGTATTCTGGAAGAACGATTTGCAAGCTTTAAAGAGTTGAGAACTCGAATTTTTATTAACAAAAGTCATAAATTTTGTTGTGATTGGGTCTTAAAGGCAGGTTTTCATGAGAAAATTTTGCCCAGTATTCTTAACTTTAGAAAGAGAGGTACATATATAGTTGACAAAATAAAATTACATAACCTTAATTTTTAAATTTCTATATCTCGAATTTTTCAATTCGAAGTTAAAATTTTCTTAATTTAAAATAAATGAAAAAATTTTAATCAATTGCAAATAATTTTAAATAAAAATTCGTTCATCAAACCATAATATAAAATTTATTTTTTTTTTTGTTTGTTTACTTTCTTTAGTTTGTTTACAAAATTGAAATGTCATGTATCCATAAAAATATGTATTAGTATTCAAACAATTTTTGTGTAGAATACAATTTTTTTGTATGTAGTAGCAACTTTATAGGAAAACGAGGAAGATTATAGTTGCCCTTGTCAACTTTTAGATACCCGTGCATACCCACTATGGTGTATAAAATAAACCGTAATTTACTTCCCTTATAAATTTAACTTATTACTCCATAATTTTGACGTAAAAAAAAAAAAAAATCACAAAACAAAATTTTCATTCATTTCATTCATTAGCTAAAAAAAAAAAAAAAAAAAAAAATTAACAAAAAAAAAAAAATCACAAAAAAAAAATCACAAAAAAAAAACTAAATTTTCATTCATTGTCCCATAACTTTAGCTTAAAAAACAAAAAAAAAAAAAAATGGCCCACCCAAAAATTCCGAAAAAAAAAAAAAAAAAAAAATTAACAAAAAAAAAAAAATCACAAAAAAAAAACTAAATTTTCATTCATTGTCCCATAACTTTAGCTTAAAAAACAAAAAAAAAAAAAAATGGCCCACCCAAAAATTCCGATGGTCCGAGTGATGTCCAACTTTGCCAACTAACTTGCCCTATTACTTTACCTGCCCAATTTTAATTTTAACCTTATAGCTTCATTAGATTCACAGTTATTGAATCGCAGAAGTTGTATGGCAGCCCCCCGAAAATGGGGCCCTAACATTTTGAAACTTCATATAAGTGCCGGAGTCATTATAAAACTAACCGTGTGTAATTTTCATCCCCGTAGTATAATTAGTTTTGAAGAAATTCATATTGGTGCAAAAAAGTTGTATGGCAGCTCCCCGAAGCCTTGGTCCGATTTTAACCAAAAACAATAGGGAACCTAGAAATTGTCTAAAAATCACTTTGTGTGAATTTCAAGACTCTAGCCCTTTTAGTTTTTGAGTTATCGTGCTGACACACGGACGGACAGACACACATAGCTAGATCGACTAATTTTTCAATTCTGAGCCGATACGTACCCTTGACACTATATCTAGCTCGTCTAGATCGATGCGTTACAAACGGAGGAGTAATTTTAATATACCCGATGTTCATATATGTATGCACGGGTAAAAAGACTTTAGAGAACATCTTTTTGACAGGGATTATGGTTACTCTCTCAATACTTGTCTAAGGATTATGAATGACTCTCCAAGGAATATGGATATTTCTCCCAGTAATTTATCGTTTTTTCTTTGTCGCACAAATAGTATTTTTGTATCTTCTGCCTATGCTCTAACTTTTGCCCAGTAAATTGCTGTAATGAAAATTATCCTTTAAGGCTAATTAATAAGAGTACCATAATCCTTGGCAAAAAGATGTTCTCTAAGGTCTTTTTCCTATAAGTAGCAACTTTATACAACTACATACAAAAAAAAAGTGTATTCTACATAAACATTTTTTGCATATTAAAGGCAGGTTTTCATGAGAAAATTTTGCCCAGTAATCCGGACTTTAGAGAGAGAGGTATATAGTATACTCTCAATAGGAGAGAAAGAGTAAAATGATTAAATTTATATTAAAATTTTTTTATATCTTTTGACAAAAACAAATTACATAACCTTATTTTTTAATTTTTAAATTTATATTTCGCGAATTTTTCAATTCAAAGTTAAAATTTTATTAATTTAAAATAAATAATAAAATTTTATCAATTGCAAATAATTTTAAATAAAAATTTCATTCATCAAACCATAATATAAAATGTTTTTTTTCTCTGTTTACATTCTCTTGTTTGTTTACAAAATTCAAATGTCATGTATCCATAAAAATATGTAATAGTATGCAAAAAATTTTTGTGTAGAATACACTTTTTTTTTGTATGTAGTAGCAACTTTATAGGAAAAAGACCTAAGAGAACATCTTTTTGACATGGATTATGGCGCTCTCTCAATACTTGGCTAAGGAATATGGATGTTTCTCCAAGTAATTTATATGTTTCTCCCAGTAATTTATCGTTTTTTCTTTGTCGCACAAATAGTATTTTTGTATCTTCTGCCTATGCTCTAACTTTTGCCCAGGAAACTGCCGTAATGAAAATACTATTTGTGCGACAAAGAAAAAACGATAAATTACTGGGAGAAACATATAAATTACTTGGAGAAACATCAATTTTGCTTAGCCCAGTATTAAGAGAGCGCCATAATCCATGTCAAAAAGATGTTCTCTTAGGTCTTTTTCCTATAAAGTTGCTACTACATACAAAAAAAAAGTGTATTCTACACAAAAATTTTTTGCATACTATTACATATTTTTATGGATACATGACATTTGAATTTTGTAAACAAACAAGAGAATGTAAACAAAGAAAAAAAACATTTTATATTATGGTTTGATGAATGAAATTTTTATTTAAAATTATTTGCAATTGATTAAAATTTTATTATTTATTTTAAATTAATAAAATTTTAACTTTGAATTGAAAAATTCGCGAAATATAAATTTAAAAATTAAAAAATAAGGTTATGTAATTTGTTTTTGTCAAAAGATATAAAAAAATTTTAATATAAATTTAATCATTTTACTCTTTCTCTCCTATTGAGAGTATACTATATACCTCTCTCTCTAAAGTCAAGTTTCCTGGGCAAAATTTTCTCATGAAAACCTGCCTTAATACATATTTTTATGGATACATGACATTTGAATTTTGTAAACAAACAAGAGAATGTAAACAAAGTAAAAAAAAATTTTATATTAGGTATGGTTTGATGAACGAATTTTTATTTAAAATTATTTGCAATTGATTAAATTTTTATCATTTATTTTAAATTAATAAAATTTTAACTTTGAATTGAAAAATCCGCGAAATATAAATTTAAAAATTAAAAAATAAGGTTATGTAATTTTTTTTTGTGAAAACATATTATAAAAAAATTTTAATATAAATTTAATCATTTTGCTCTTTCTTTCTCTCCTATTGAGAGTATACTATATACCTCTCTTTCTAAAGTTAAGAATACTGGGCAAAATTTTCTCATGAAAACCTGCCTTTATGGATGACTCTCCAAGGATTACGGAAGATTCTCCCAGTGATTTATCGTTATTTCTTTGTCACACGAATATTATTTTTGTATCTTCTGCCTGTGCCCAGAAAATTTTTCTAATGCCTTAGTTTGCTGTATATTACACAACATTTTAAACACTAATGGTGATAATGATATTTTTAATACCGAAAATAGTTCTGAAGAAACTTAAACTGGCAATGATGCACCAGTGGAACCTATAAATAAAAAGTTTGAACTAAAAAAAGAAGCTCTTTATACTTTAATATTTGAATAAATGCGCGTTTTTTATTTTATATTTCAATAAATTTATAAAAACTATTTTTTTTTGTTATTATAAAAAAATTTTATTTTTAAATATGTATTTTTGACATTTTGAAATTTTTAATTTAAAATTAGAATTTAAAAGTAACCTTACTTTAACTAACTTTTATTAAGACTTCATAAACATTAAACTAAAAATTATACTTATTAATAAAAAAAATTCAAAATAATGAAATAAAAAATAAATTAATTAATTATATTTATGTGTTTTTGTATTTCATTTCTATTTCGTACATTTTAATTCTTTCATCTTTTTCCAATTCCAATTTTCTTAATTCAAATTCTTGCTTTCTTCTTTCTTTTTCTTCTTGAATTTTCATGTGCTCCAACTCAATTTTTTTTTCTTCTATCTGCATTTCTTTTATAAATCTTTTTTCATTTAATTCTTTTTCAAACTTTAGTTTTTCACTTTCTAAATCAAGTTTTCGTTTTATTATATAATTTCCATCATTGTTTATAATTAATTCTAATATTTCCTCAGCGGTACATTTTTCATTAGGTTTTGTCCTATTCTTTCCTTTTTCATTTTGAAATATATTTTCCATTTTTTAATTTCTTACGATGCTCCCGATAAATTCTAAACTCTAAATAAATTCTAAAAACGAATCGAATTTAACGAAACGAAATGTACATAAATGTCATACGAAATGTCAAATTAAATAAAAACAATAAAAAAAATATGCACGACTAAATATACACTAGCGTTGAGTTCGAGGATATTATAGTCTAGGAAAAAATATCGGTGCATACTTTTTATACATGAAACAACAACAATTTCTGTCAAAAATTTGCACTGATGCTTAGATGCAAGACTAGTTTGCACTGTTACGTGAAGACCCTTATTAATATTTAGAAATTTTTGTTTTTTCTCTTAAAAATTTGTTGAAAATTAGAAATCCAATAAAAATATAAAAGTACATATAAAATAGGTGTATTAAAATTTTTGAAAATTAAATTTACCTAAACATAAATATGAAAATCTAATTAATTATTAAATATATAATTAATTAATACATTTAATATAACACATATTTCTAGAAAATTTATATTTTTTCGTATAGCTACAATCAATTCTTTTTACAACTAATTTTTACAACATACAATAAATGCAACACAAAATTAAAAAAAATTAATAAATTCAACAGTAGCGACATCTGTTAAAAATCAAAATAAATAAATATTTAATTGAACACATATAAAATGTCTAAACTGACCCAAAAATAAAAATTAAAATAGAGAACCAAATAATTTGACAGATTTCAGATTTATTTGTAAATAAAAACACACTTGTAAACAACACGTGTGACGTGAATTTAAACCAGAAAATTTTGTAAATAAAAATTTAACTTTAAAATTAAATAAAAAAACAAAAATGAAAGCAAATATTTTTGATGATTTTCATGGATATAAAGGTAATATAATTACTTCTTTCTTATTGCAAAATAAATTTTATGGAATTGTTTTTCAAATTGCAGTTGTACCATTAAAAGTGAGTCCTGAATATAGTCATCATCAAATGATTTATATGAAAGAGCATTATATAAAAGTTATAGATGAAGAAAAACCAAGAGGAAGAACACTTTTCTTACTAAATGTTCCACCCTACATAAACAAAAATCATTTAAAATTATATTTTACAAAAAATGTCGGAGAAGTAGTTTCTGTCTTATTTTCTGAAAAACCTGGAAAAGATGAAGAGGGTGTTTCTAAATTTAAGGAAGCAGAAGATATATTTTCTCGTAAAAAAACACCATTCATTTTCAAATATGCTTATATTGTATTCAGAAACACAAAATCAATCCAAAAAGCTTTAGAAATATCTGAGATTTGTCTTTATGATGATAAACAAAATTATTCATTTAAATCTGGCATCGACAAATGGAAACAAGAATATTTAGACAATATAATTCCAGAACATGAATTACAAATAGAAATTGATACTTTTATGGCAGCATATGACGCGAAAGAAGCAAAAACTATTCAAGAAGAAAAGGAAAAAGAAGCTGACAATGACGGTTGGGTTACTGTTGGAAAGTATGGTAAAAAAGCAGGTTTCGAGCAAACAGAAGCATTAATAAATAAAGTTGAAGATAAACAGCAAAAAAATAAAAAAGAACGTGAATTACAAAACTTTTATACTTTTCAAATACGTGAAGCAAAAATGCAAAATATAATTAAATTAAGAAAGAGATTTGAAGAAGATAAGGAAAAAATAGAAATATTAAAGAAAACAAGACGTTTTAAACCATTTTAAATCTATTTTATAATATTAAAACAATTTTAATACTTTTGAAAATATCATAAATTTTTATTTGTTTTTATTATGATACTCATTAAATTATTATTAGGTAACGTTTCTAATAAACATATTAGTTGTGGTATATTTCCAAAAATACATTTTGAAGCTAATGCAATTTGTACTGCTTGTGCATATCTCTCCAAACAAACTTGATAATTTTCATCTATTTCTGGATCAATATTTTCCAGAATTAATTTTCTTGCGTGACTTTTTAATGGATTTACTATTAATGCCAAATTTTGAGCATTTAACGCTGTTGGAGGCCCATTCGATGGTGGTATTTGCAACAGAGTTTCTAATAAAGCTAGATGTAATCTATTGTATATTCCTTTTTGATTTAAAATTGGTGCTAGAACAGTCCAACGTATTAATCCAGGTATCGGCGTTGATGGAGGCATTGCAATTGCTCCGGTTGGTAATGCTAAGGGCTGTTGCGCTGCCAAGCATAAACTTGGTGTATCTGCCACCTGCAAAAATTTATTTTTCTTTTAATTTTTCTAATAAAACTAATGGTTATATATTTGAGCTTACCCATTCAGTAAATAATTCCAAAATCATATCTGGAGGAGCAACTAATACCTCATTTCTGATATCATTTAAGTATAGATCTGCAACTGCTGTCATAAAATTAGCGGCAAACCTTAAATGTTTTTTTTTTGTTTTATTTAATTCGATCAAACCTAGGATTTTACATACCTTGGTGCCACTAAAGGCAATTGTTTCAACTGTTCAGATGTCGTTTTTGAAAAAATTATAAAATCTTTGATGAGACATTGTACTAATTCACAGCTTTGTGAAGATGTACAACCAAGTTGTTGCATCCATGTTGCTGCTGAACATAATAAAGGTGGTATAGCACCAGATACTGAAACACTTATTAGCTTAACTAGGACACTTATTCGACTTGGTGAAATATTTCCACCAAATAAAGATAAAAATACAGCATTTCTGGTAGCATCAGGTGTTGGACGTGCAAAAAATTCACTCAAAACAATTACCAATTGAAATTCTTGAATAATTGATAAATTTGGTGGCGGTTGATATGGTCCTTTTCTCGCATCTATGTCTTTAGATTTTTCTAAAAATATTACTTCAGCAATCAAATCTATCGCTATATCTAGCTTGTTCCGATTTATTATGAAACTTTCTAAAATTGAAAATGTTAAATTTGTTTTTAATGAAAACAAGAAAGTATCAACCCATTCGATTTAATGTTTCTTTTACTGCATCAGGATAATCCATTTTCCTAAGGGAATGTTTAAATTCTGAATGTGACATTATAAAAATGTTTTAAGTTTATATTCTCAAATATTTTTATTAATTGGTTGTAGAGAGTAATTGTTTATTAAAAATTTATTTGTTAATTATAATATGAAGGTTATATTTGTTTGACATTTTATTTAATGTCAAAAATTATCTACGTTCACATGTACATAACAGTACGTCAAATGAATCATAAAATATAAAAACATGTTTACATGTTAAGTTTTTTTAAAATCTAAAATCTAGATTTTAGAAACCAAGTAGGAAAATAATATTTAAAAATTTTAATATTTTGGTGATATAAATATGGTAAAATTCATAAAAAATGGCTACTAAGCAGAAATTTCATTTTTAGAATATTTTTTTGAAGTTCATTTTGACATTTCTCGAGCATTTTTATATTTACTAATTTTATACGACCAAATTAAATGAGTTAGTTTTAGAATTTGACATTTTATAATTTTTATTTCAACAAGACTGTTTTAAATTTTATAAAAAATTTTAACGAGGGTAAAATTATTAAAAATATTGACTGCAACAGTAGTTGGATTAGTAGGATCTCTACTTCAATCTCTACTTAGAAATTCTAATTTAGTTTTTAACGAACTGAAATTGGAAGATCTTTCTGTTTTTCTAAACTTTAAGAGGATGGATGTGAAAACATTCAGTATTATTTTACCCAGCTGTTTACATTTAATACACATAGTTTTTTTTATATTAACTACCTTTTGTTTTTTATTTTCATAAATTTAAAATTAAAATATACCGTTAGATTTTAAATTCAAAGTAAAGTAAAAATTTGATGTTTATGTGTTTAAATTTGAATGTAAAAAGTATTTTTACAAGTGTTTTTACAAGATTTTCTGAGAACTTTTTAAAGTAGAGCATTAATTTTAAAACTAAAAATATAAATTGATTAAAAAATAATAAATATAAAATTGAAAAACAAAAACGAATTTGATTAATTTTAAAAATTTGAATTTAAAAAAGAATTTAAATAGGAAATAGAAAAATAAATAAGGATAAAAATAAAATTATTGAAATGTTTTTAAAGGCGATTAAAATTCTCTATTTTCCATAATTAAAATAATTTAAAATAAAATTAATATAAAAGTCACTCAAAATCAAATGTCATTTAATTTTGCCTCAAATCGCTAGATGCTACTGAACGCTACTGTTATTTTTTAAAAATTTTATTATTTAATATTCTTTTTTGTGTTTTACTAGTTACCACATAAAAATTTTACCATTTTGATGTTTCTTTTATCATTATCAGTAAAATGTTAGTTGACCAGTGATGTTATAGTATCGTATTTATCGTATTTTGTACGAAATTCAAAGGCAAAATACGATGTACGATTTTTAGTCTTATTTTGAGAAAAAAATACGATTTTCACCCAAACATAAAAAATTTTATTTGTAATTTAACATGCAATGTTTTTTTGTTTCATAATTTTTTTCAAATTTTTAACCACAAAAAAATGTTTTAATTTTCAAATTTCTAAAACTTGCCTAACGCAACACTACATGAACTTTTTTAATATAGCATATGCCAATAATCTAAATTTCAAATTTTGAATTCCGTGTAGTAATACTTTACCTATTATGTTTGTAGTAACACAAGCATATTATATTAGGTAAATTATTATATACATATCCATATCTATATATGCTTGTATTGTTTTTGTTTAGAATAATATGTAATGGTTACATTACAAGTCACAATAGACCTTGTATATAATAAATTTTCTAAATTTTTTGAGCTCTTGAAGAATATTTTTTTTTTCCAGTAAATTTTTCAAATTTGTATTTACTTATGCATTGATGTTCTGAATTGTCAAATTAAGATTTTATTTAGAAATTGAAGGATATTTTAATAATATTATTTATAAATATAAATACAAAGTATTTACTTATAAATAACATTATTAAAAATATATTACTTATACAAATATTAAATGTACAATTAATGAAGTAGAATTTTTTAATAATTAAGTAAAAGGAATCTTAATTTTTATGCGAAGAAAGGAATGAAAACTCGTAAACAGAAGAATGTAGCGAAAGGAGAGTAGACTATATCATAAAAAAAATCCTTTTCAGATGTCCATTTTCGCCATTCATAAAATATAATAATAGTATTAGTAGGTATGAAAAATGTGTAAAATACTTTTTTATTTAATAAACTTAACTAGGTATATCATAAAAAAAAATCCAAAATACTTTTTTATTTAATAAACTTAACTATATTATAAAAAAAAATCCTTTTCAGGTGTACATCTTCGCCATTCATTTCTTAACTCCCCTCCTCTTTTTATACAACGTCAATATCATTTGACAAAAAATTTTTATATATATATTATGAATTCTATAATTAGATGAAAATGTAATAAATACTGCATAGTGTTGTTGACAGTTATGGATGTATTAATTGTACTTGTGGCCTTACGTTTCTGAAAAGTATAGTGTAGCCATTGCAAAGTAAAAAATACGATAAATACGATTTTGACACGATTTAGTGTACGATTTGAAAAAAAAATTTATAACAACACTGTAGTTGACCTGAATACCGGTCTGTGGTAACACACTATACAGAAATAAACATGGTTTTGTTAAAAAAAAAAAACTAATAAAGAGAGGGTTGTTGGTTCGATTTTCCCAATCTGAATGATTAAGAAATAATTTTTTTTTAATAATTTAAATAAATAGTTTATAAAAAATTAAAATTACTGTTGAAGACTTTGTATTTTGATTATATTTTAAATAATTAAATATTAAAAAATCGAAATGTATCAATGTGATATAAATATGTAGTATTGACTATTGACTCAAACTACCACTCATTGATTTAATTTCAAGTATTTATTATCTTAGAATTACATTTTAAATTTGAAAATATAAATGTCGGGACGGCGCGTACGCCATTCCCGGCTAACAAAAATTATACGCACGAGTTATTCACATTAGGAATAATCGCGTGGGTCAATCTCATCTAAGTGCAATGACAAAACCTCACCACGGAGTATCTGCCTTGTTGATCACAGAAAACCTCTGCGCCAGGTAAGTATGCTTTTCTTGGTTTTTTCAGGACTATTTGTTTAAAAAATTCCAAAAATCATCTGTAAGTTATAACGTGCTAAGTAAAATTTTTGTATTAAACATTTGCAATTTGTGGTTACAAATGTTTTTTTAAACCTGAATTCAGGTAAAAAAAATTTGTATTTATTTTTAATTAAGGGTTAGTGAAGAAAATAAAACAAAAATATTGAAACAGTTAGCAAAACTATTAAAAGTAAAATAAAAAAAGGGGAAAAATAATAGTTTTAAAAATTCCATATGATGCATAAATGTTTTATGTTATAATATTTTAAAAGTACGTAATATTAAAGTAGGTATATTATTATTTACTTTAACATTTGTATTTATTTTATAGGGTCTGTGCACTTATTTTTTTAGTATTTAAATACTTTAAGTATTTATTAAATAATTTGAACTTGATTAAGATTTGGGTACCTGCAATGTTTACAATCTTACTGAAAAAAACTAATATGCATGTAAATTTACTATTTTTTTAATATTATTTTGTAATACCAATACAATAATTTTATATTTAATTTGTTAATTTTTTCATTTACATTTTAAATGGGAAGTCCTGTCACTGAAATTTTAAAAAGGTCTGATTTCTGATTCACATAAGCAGTTTATAATATTATTATGATATTATGTACGATACAAAATACAATGTCTAAAAAATTGTTTACAATAGAGTAGTTCCACCAGTCCAGTAGACTGTCAATATTTAATATTTATATTTTTTTTCTGAAGACACAAGTTCAACTTTATTTAAATAAATTTGGTACGATTTTAGTCTAACATTATAAAACTAATTAATAATATAATATTTTAGTCGTACGTAAAGTACTCTTTTTATAAATAAAATATAATGACGACGTACAATTAGGGTGAGGCCATAATCTCAAAAATCACAAAATCTCAAAAAAGAACAACCACAAAATATTCTCAAATAATTTCATTGAAAAAAAAACTGCCGAAAGAAATAAAAAGTAATTTTGTTTTTTTTTTATTTTAGTCTTTTATCAAAGTTTATGACGGGTGAAGTTTTTGATTAAATTAAACAAATTAAAAATTATGAATGAAAATGTTAATATTTTTTAAAGAAATTTTCAGAAAAAGTAGATAATAATATATTTTGTTTAAAATATATTTCACATTTAAAATATTCCTATTTTAAAAATTTTATTCCTATTCTTATTTAAATTTAAGAACCAGTGATTTGAAAAACTCCCATAAGGCTTGTGTATAAATAAGAATTCATTTCATTTTAAATTTGCTCTCTGATAACAGTGGCCTTTAGCATATGAAGGCATTATTATAAATTTAAAAAAAAAATTAACAGAGACAATTACCTGTTAACCTGTAAACCAGTATGCACGGATATTAGAAGAAACAGTGACAGAAATTATGTTTTTTTTTTTTTTTGGATAAATATTGTGATTTTTCAAATGGGTTTGGTCTTAGATAATTTAAATTTTTAAATTTGCACGTTTCATACATCTTATCAAAAATTATACATATATAGATAAAGCAAGTAGAACAAAAAATGTCAATAAGAATTCTCTAAATTTTTTCTTAAAACCATTGCCCCATATGCTATCTCTTTCTCACTAATGCTTTTTTACACTATTCATAGAGTTTGCCTTTATAGTTTTTCTAGGTATCAAAAAATATGTGGAATATGTATCATATATAAAAATAATAAGATTATTAAATTTTAATGATAAAATAGAAAAATTTTAAAAATAACCTCTGTTTTCTTTTATTTTTTATTACTTTTTTCAAATAAAACTTATTTACTAGTTATGTTATAATTTTTTATACCCAATATAGAATTTTTTTTTTTGTATCAAACCATTTAACCAAGTATCAAACTATAAATATCGTCGTACAATATTTGAGTTAATTTTTTTTTTTTTTTATGAAGATGTGTATGTAATTGAATGCAATATTGCCATATCATTTGTATGATTAAAAAATAAATTTTTTTTTAATTTAAGTTTTTAAAACTTGAATATTTAAAAAAAACATCAATTTTAATTTTTTAGAAATTTAAAACTGATTAGTACAACTGATTAGTCATTCGAGTAAAAACACTGTAGAAGTCTGCAAGTAGTAGACGAAATACGCGTATCAGTTTAGTTAAGCTAATTTAGTTAAATTAGAAGGAAACTGGGTACTCAAATTTTTTAAAAATAAAAATTTAAAATATCTTACCAAAATGCTTTAAATCATAAAATAAAATTAAAAAATATATTTTATAAATTTATAACTGATTAGTAGTTTTAAAAATTTTAACAAATAGTTTTCGTTGTTGTATTAATATTTTATATTTTAAATTATAATATTTATATAATATAAGTTATATTATAATCTGAATTATAATTAAATTATAATATAAGTTATACTTTAAATATTTTATATATTCAAAAAATAATTTCCAAATCTTACATAACTTTTAGAAAAAGTAATTCTTTAAAGTTTTTAGGATATGTAAGTTTTTAAAATCTTATATGTTGATAAATTAGGAAATTACATTAGTCTTTCAATATGGCAACATCAAAAATTATATAAACTTTTTAATATACAATATGATCAATAGACGTGTTGATCAAGTCAAGTGTATTGAAATTTATGTTTGTATTCATTTACATGTGTTTATATTTTAATATGATTTTATGTTAAAACGTTTAATTTATGTTTGTATTCATTTAGATGTGTTTATATTTTAATATGATTTTATGTTAAAACGAGGAAGAGTGTAGTAGTGTAGACTGACTCTGTCAACTCTGGGATACCCATATGACCGTTATATAAACATTATATCATTATTATAAACACTAATTACTTTTGGCAAAATTTCAGACACGCAGCTGTAATAGGTACAGAGAAATGCTCATTTGAAAAAAGAAGTTGTATGGCACAGCTACCCGAACCCATGGACCAATATGGCTGGATTTAAATATCGATGACGGCTATTGCAAAAAACCGAATTTTCGAAAATATCAAGATCCTAGCTTCTTTAGTTTTTGAGTTATCGTGCGGACAGACGGACGGACGGACATACATAGCTAAATCAATTTATTTTCCGATTCTGATCCGATCCATACACTTGAATCTATATCTACCCCCTCTTCTTCTTTGCGTCACAAACGTAATGGAAAATTTATTATACCTTTTGACCTACAGTCATACGGGATAAAAAAACACTGAAAGATGGTGTAAAGAATTTTTTCATAGTATTATTTTCAATGGCTGGGGTTTTATATTTTAACCCTTGGTGGCTTGCCGTTTCATTGTGAAATTACGTATTACATTGCGGTTGCTAGTTTCAAAGGGGTTAAAAAGTTAAAGCCAAAAAGTTATTAAAGAAAAATTCTAATTTGAGCGGTAAGTTGTCGTTTTATTTTCATAAATTTTAACTAATAAATTATTAATTTCTCAACAAAATTTTAGTAGATTAGGTTTTCAATAGTTTATACAGAGTCATAAAATTAAAATTTTACTCTAATTTATCTTTTTATTCATTTAAAATGTTTAAAAATTTCTAATTTATCTTTTTTTTCCACACTCTTCAACTTGTCACCAGAGCATTGAATCTTGAAGTGGAACAGGTGGATCAGCTTTTGTTAAACAATGAAAAATATTAAATAATTTATTTTTGTTTATTTTATTACATATTAGGTTGGTTATGTTTTACTAGAATTATAGTCTTACGTTTGTTTTATTCTTATAGTTTTATGCAACATAGTAGCTACATGTTTATAATTTTTTTAATTTCATTTTTTTAAAGGGTTTTTTATGCCAAATTGAACGTTATTCATTTTATTTATTATATAACTTCAATTCGGCCTTTTCCTTTTTCTAAAAATATAAAATTTAAATTGAATTTTTAAATTGATTGTGTTTTTATTTTTTAATTAAACCAAATTTTCCAGATATTATTTTACTTTTCCCATCTCATCTATTTAATTTTATTTCTCAACAAGTATTCAATTTTATATACGATGTACGGAATTTTAATTGTACACACTAAATATCCAATTTTCATTCTGTTAAAGTTCCTAAATTTAGTCTATTCTAAAAAATTCATTTGAAAGCAAAAAACAAATTCGTTTGTCTGCTCTTATTATTTCTATATTATTTCAATACGTAAAGAGGTAAAATGAATATTTTAAAAATATAAATTTGATTGAAAATTAGAAAAATAAATATTTATACATACATACATAATATAGTGTATTATTTATATTTGATAGTTAAGCCAGTAGTTAAATATATGTATATACATACATTGGCATTTGGTTTTATCAGTATTACATTGAAACACACAAACTCATTAAAAAATAAAATGAATTTACCAACTCTAAACTTTTTTTTACTATTTTTTTCTTTTTTTTTTTAAGAAAATAATAATAATATAAAACAATGTGTAGGATGAGAAAGGTATATGTTTTTACAAATGTTAATATCGTTTTTTCTCTTTCGTGGGGCATTGGATTTCACAAAATATAGTGAGAGATTTTTTGTTCTACTTGCTTTATCTATATATGTATAATTTTTGATCTTATCAACCTTGATAAAATCATAAAATAAAGCTTTCAAAATACACTTATTTTTAAACATTCACCGTTACATACACCGTTAAATAAGAGTTTTTTTTATTATCAATAATTGAGATAAGGATGGAATGAAAACTGATAACGAAGTTCTAATTAAAAATCATTTTATTTTGTAAAAATTTATCAAATTAATAGATTTATTTTTAATCAAAAATCAAATTAATTTTTTTTAATCAATAAAATTTTAATATAAATTATCAACTCTCATGTTATACACCTACAATATAAAAAAGGAACTTTATGATGGTTTTAATTAATTCAATTCGGAATTTTGGTGTTTAAACAACAGAATAATTTTTAATATGAAATTATTATTCATATTTAGTTTGTTAATTGCTGCTGTTTGGGCTACCAGGTTTCGTGGTTACACCCAAGGTCATGACGGCCGTCCAGGATGCGTTACTTCTGAAGAAGTAGATTATCAATTTTGGAGAAATAATTTCTATTCCAATAGATATTGGGAATGTGTAATACTAGGTGTTCCAGGCGAAGCACGTTTCTGTAAGACTGAATTCCAGTTTCAACCTTCGTTAAATAAATGTGTGCATTATTTAGAATGGAAATGGACACCAAAAGAAGATCCACTAACACTGGCATAAATAAATAAAATTGTATACTAATAAAAAAAAATAAATTACATAAAATTTACAGTTAATAGTAATCAGTCTCTTAATATACAAAAACCTACAAAAAAATTAAGTAAGAGCTTTTTTTTTATTCTTATAGTACAGTGTCATAAAAAAGTATACATATACTGTATATTTTCTTCATATGTATTGTAAACTGTATAATTAATTAAGTAACTGTATTTATATTTCATACACACATAGCATATAGTATGGTATTATCAAAAATTATACATATATAGATAAAGCAAGTAGAACAAAAAATCTCTCACTATATTTTGTGAAATCCAATGCCCCACGAAAGAGAAAAAACGATATTATACATTTGTAAAAACATATACCTTTCTCATCCTACACATTGTTTTATATTATTATTATTTTTTTAAAAAAAAAAAGAAAAAAATAGTAAAAAAAAGTTTAGAGTTGGTAAATTCATTTTATTTTTTAATGAGTTTGTGTGTTTCAATGTAACACTGATAAAACCAAATGCCAATGTATGTATATACATATAATAACTACTGGCTTAACTAACCAAATATAAATAATACACTTTATTATGTATGTATGTATAAATATTTATTTTTCTAATTTTCAATCAAATTTATATTTTTAAAATATTCATTAACCTACGGTGACCATATTTCTTGAAAGTGAATGTGGTACAGAAAAAATATTTTTTTATATAAACACATATAAAGTATTTTTTGAACATAAATTTATTTGAATTTAATAAAAATTTAAAAATAGTCAACAATTCATTCGACTAACTATATAAAAAAGAACATAAGTTATATGTTATACCGTTACAACAGTATAATAAATTCAAAATAATATAATTAAATAATAAAAAATTTAATAAAATTGAATGTTTAACAACATTCAAATTCACAGATATTTTTCGGCAGAATTTATCTTTTTCAAAATCTGATCATTTTTTATAATATTGCCATAAAAACTTTCACAATCATTAGAAAAATGGCATTTCACAATTAGTATTGCTTTTAACGTTTCTACTGTAGAAAACTGTGTTTTTTCGGAAGTCCAGATATTATTAACTAAAAAAAAACTCTCTGTGGCTGTATTTGTACCTGGCAAACACAACGAATATTCTTCCAATTTTGAAACGTTATTAAAAGGAACGCGTTCACTCTCATAATGCTGAAACATTTCTACCCATCTCATATCTGTTGTAACATTATTTTCAGTCCAATAATTTATTTTCGTTTCAGTTACAAATATATCGATTTTCTAAAACTACCGGGTAAACAAAACTAGAAACTTTTATAAAAATAAATTTTTTAAAGATTTTGAGTTTTGATTATTGTTTGGAAATAATAATTGAAAATCGATATATTAATAAATTGCATTAAATCGTAATATTAGTGAAACGAATTAAATGTGGTACAGTTTACAATGTGGGACGTATGTTCAAAATGTTGTACTGTACCACACAATGTGGTACGTATGGTCACCGTACATTAACCTCTTTACGTATTGAAATAATATAGAAATAATAAGAGCAGACAAACGAATTTGTTTTTTGCTTTCAAATGACTTTTTTAGAATAGACTAAATTTAGGAACTTTAACAGAATGAAAATTGGATATTTAGTGTGTACAATTAAAATTCCGTACATCGTATATAAAATTGAATACTTGTTGAGAAATAAAATTAAATAGATGAGATGGGAAAAGTAAAATAATATCTGGAAAATTTGGTTTAATTAAAAAATAAAAACACAATCAATTTAAAAATTCAATTTTAATTTTATATTTTTAGAAAAAGGAAAAGGCCGAATTGAAGTTATATAATAAATAAAATGAATAACGTTCAATTTGGCATAAAAAACCCTTTAAAAAAATGAAATTAAAAAAATTATAAACATGTAGCTAGGTACTATGTTGTATAAAACTATAAGAATAAAACAAAGGTAAAACTATAATTCTAGTAAAACATAACCAACCTAATATGTAATAAAATAAACAAAAATAAATTATTTAATATTTTTTATTGTTTAACAAAAGCTGATCAACCTGTTCCACTTCAAGATTCAATGCTCTGGTGACAAGTTGAAGAGTGTGGAAAAAAAAGATAAATTAGAAATTTTTAAACATTTTAAATGAATAAAAAGATAAATTAGAGTAAAATTTTAATTTTATGGCTCTGTATAAACTATTGAAAACCTAATCTACTAAAATTTTGTTGAGAAATTAATAATTTATTAGTTAAAATTTATGAAAATAAAACGACAACTTACCGCTCAAATTAGAATTTTTCTTTAATAACTTTTTGGCTTTAACTTTTTAACCCCTTTGAAACTAGCAACCGCAATGTAATACGTAATTTCACAATGAAACGGCAAGCCACCAAGGGTTAAAATATAAAACCCCAGCCATTGAAAATAATAATATGAAAAAATTCTTTACACCATCTTTCAGTGTTTTTTTATCCCGTATGACTGTAGGTCAAAGGGTATAATAAATTTGCCATTACGTTTGTGACGCAAAGACGCAAAGAAGAAGAGGGGGTAGATATAGATTCAAGTGTAGGGATCGGATCAGAATCGGGAAATAAATTGATTTAGTTATGTATGTCCGTCCGTCCGTCTGTCCGCACGATAACTCAAAAACTAAAGAAGCTAGGATCTTGATATTTTCGGAAATTCGGTTTTTTGCAATAGCCGTCATCGATATTTAAATCCAGCCATATTGGTCCATGGGTTCGGGTAGCTGCCATACAACTTCTTTTTTCAAATGAGCATTTCTCTGTACCTATTACAGCTGCGTGTCTGAAAAGTAATTAGTGTTTATAATAATGATATAATGTTTATATAACGGTCATATGGGTATCCCAGAGTTGACAGAGTCAGTCTACACTACTACACTCTTCCTCGTTTTAACATAAAATCATATTAAAATATAAACACATTTAAATGAATACAAACATAAATTAAACGTTTTAACATAAAATCATATTAAAATATAAACACATGTAAAACATAAATTTCAATACACTTGACTTGATCAACACGTCTATTGATCATATTGTATATTAAAAAGTTTATATAATTTTTGGTGTTGCCATATTGAAAGACTAATGTAATTTCCTAATTTATCAACATATAAGATTTTAAAAACTTACATATAAAAACTTTAAAGAATTACTTTTTCTAAAAGTTATGTAAGATTTGGAAATTATTTTTTGAATATATAAAATATTTAAAGTATAACTTATATTATAATTTAATTATAATTCATATTATAATATAACTTATATTATATAAATATTATAATTTAAAATATAAAATATTAATACAACAACGAAAACTATTTGTTAAAATTCTTAAAACTACTAATCAGTTATAAATTTATAAAATATATTTTTTAATTTTATTTTATGATTGATTTAGAGCATTTTGGTAAGATAAAAATTTTTATTTTTAAAAAATTTGAGTACCTAGTTTCCTTCTAATTTAACTAAATTAGCTTAACTAAACTGATACGCGTATTTCGTCTACTACTTGCAGACTTCTACAGTGTTTTTACTCGAATGACTAATCAGTTGTACTAATCAGTTTTAAATTTCTAAAAAATTAAAATTGATGTTTTTTTTAAATATTCAAGTTTTAAAAACTTAAATTAAAAAAAAATTTATTTTTTAATCATACAAATGATATGGCAATATTGCATTCAATACATACACATCTTCATAAAAAAAAAAAAAAATTAACTCAAATATTGTACGACGATATTAATAGTTTGATACTTGGTTAAATGGTTTGATACAAAAAAAAAAATTCTATATTGGGTATAAAAAATTATAACATAACTAGTAAATAAATTTTATTTGAAAAAAGTAATAAAAAATAAAAGAAAACAGAGGTTATTTTTAAAATTTTTCTATTTTATCATTAAAATTTAATAATCTTATTATTTTTATATATGATACATATTTTTTGATACCTAGAAAAACTATAAAGGCAAACTCTATGAATAGTGTAAAAAAGCATTAGTGAGAAAGAGATAGCATATGGGGCAATGGTTTTAAGAAAAAATTTAGAGAATTCTTATTGACATTTTTTGTTCTACTTGCTTTATCTATATATGTATAATTTTTGGTAGTATTAATATGTTACATTAGGTTGTTGTCTTTGGTGTTCCTTTTAAAAATTTAATATTTTGTACGAAATAAAAAAAAAGTTTTGGTCTAATGTCATAATTTTATACCATTTTTGCTTTGCAGTTTAAAAATTTTTCTAGTATACTTTTTAATAATGCAGAGACGAATGATGAATAAATAAAAACAAAATAGAATGAGATAATATTATTAGATTATATAGCAATACAATTTAATATTTTTAATTAGTTATAATTTACTGTTATTATATTTGATCGTAAGGAGGTAGAATTACTATTGAAATTACTCTTTTAAGGATTTTCTTATATTGCATACATTTAGGCTAAAGTATAATCTTTAAGTTTTAAAAAATTCGATTTTAAAGGACATTAAAGCAAGCTAAAGAAGTTCAGTTTCAGTACAATTTCAGTTTTTAGAAATATAAAAAGTAATTTCCCTCTTCTTCTTTAGCTCGATTTTCTATCTCCGGAGAGATATAAATATATTAAAGTTTCGTACTAAAATCTTTAGCCATTTTTAAGGATTAAAATGTCTATATTTAAATTAATTATAAATTTTTATTTTAAAATTTTCTGCACAAATGTTAAGTTTGTTAAAAACTTATTTTTAATAACTTAAGTAATTATATAAAGAATTTCTGATATTTAATTCAATGTTTGTAATTTTTACTTCGAAATAAAATAAAATGCCTAGCAGTTAAAAACATACAAATTAAATTTGTAATTTTGTTTTG
>OY720441.1:51407894-51538737 GCA_963082915.1 Dolichopus griseipennis
TCATACTCTCAAACTTGATAAAATAAATCTTTCAAAATACACTTATTTTTAAACATTCACCGTTACATACACCGTTAAATAAGAGTTTTTTTATTATCAATAATTGAGATAAGGATGGAATGAAAACTGATAACAAGTTCTAATTTAAAATCATTTTATTTTGTAAAAATTTATCAAATTAATAGATTTATTTTTAATCAAAAATCAAATTTTTTTTTTTTAATCACTAAATTTTTAATATAAATTATCAACTTTCATGTTATAGGTACCTACAATATAAAAAAGGAATTTTATGATGGTTTTAATTAATTCAATTCGGGATTTTGGTGTTTAAAGAACAGAATAATTTTTAATATGAAATTATTATTCATATTTAGTTTGTTAATTGCCGCTGTTTGGGCTACCAGGTTTCGTGGTTACACCCAAGGTCATGACGGCCGTCCTGGATGCGTCACTTCTGAAGAAGTAGATTATCAATTTTGGAAAAATAATTTCTATTCCAATAGATATTGGGAATGTGTAATACTAGGTGTTCCAGGCGAAGCACGTTTCTGTAAGACTGAATTCCAGTTTCAACCTTCGTTAAGTAAATGTGTACATTATTTAGAATGGAAATGGACACCAAAAGAAGATCCACTAACACTGGCATAAATAAATAAAATTGTATACTAATAAAAAAAAATAAATTACATACCTATAATATACAATTAATAATAATCAGTCTCTTAATATACAAAAACAACCTACAAAAAAATTAAGTAAGAGCAATTTTTTTATTCTTATAGTACAGTGTCATAAAAAAGTATACATATAGTGTATATTTTCTTCATATGATTGTAAACTGTATAATTAATTAAATAACTGTATTTATATTTCATCCACACATAGCGTATAGTATTTAATTGTATTTACAGAACAGATATTAGCAAAGACAATAATACTGTTAGAAAAATCTGGTATAAAACTGGTATAAACTTTTTCATGTGGTTAAAATTTAATTTAGCGAAGACAAAATTAAATGTTAAGCTTAGAAAACAAAAAGCTGCAAAATATCAATTAATTTTTAAGGAAAGCTCAAAGCAAAAGAAAGTTTAAAATAAAAATGTTTTATTATAGCTTTTTATAATTAGGACAGATTAGGACATTCTATGGTTTGTGGTTTAGCTAAACAATAATAAAACTTAACCAAGAAGAGAACCTTATTTTTAAATGTTTTGTAATCTGCCGTTGCCTATTTTGTTTCTTAAATGTCTTTAGAATCGAAAATATATTATAATTTTACGTACACTTGCCATTTAGTCTATAAGAATTTGTATTTTCTTGAATTTTTAATTAATTTACGATAGAAAAGTGATGTTGGAGGATATTGGAGGTAAGTTGATGAAATACCTGATAAGATTTTGTATTCATTAAAAATTACGCACATTAGCTACGATATTACACAATACCACCTAGGGATACTTATCAATTTTTAGAACTGGACACTTCTTAATTTGGACAATGACTGAATAATATTAAGGGGGGACATTCCACAGTCAGAGTTATTAATGTTTTACAGAATGTAGGTTATGAAATTGTGTGCATTGAGAAAGGTTTTATAGTTCAATTCAAAAGCAGGGCTACCGATTTTTCAAAAATATTTATTACATATCTGAATTAATTGGGATTTGTTTAAATATAAAATGAGTATGCCGAATTCAAATACCATTCTTTCAATTTTAGTGTCGGATACAAAATCTATAGCTTTAACAGGAGTTTAGTAGATTTTGCAAAAAATTTTTCTTAAGAATATTTTCAAAGCAAGACTTTTAATGCAAGATTTTGTCGTAAAACTTAATGTAGCAAACCCCATGTATAAATTAAATTAAATGAATTTGTATTATACAATATAATTGTTTAAGAAAATAAATAAATAAATATAAATTAAATTTAAAAAAAAAATTTGAAGAAAATAAAATAATTGTGAAAAAAATTTTTAATTTTAATTAATAGAATTTTTGTTAGTTTTCTTTAAATGACCAAACCCATATCAGGAAACTTGCTGTATTTTTAGGATATCCTGTTTTATTTAAGACTTTAAAATTCTGAATTCTGATATTTTTTGTTTTATTTTGTACAAAAATGTTCACTATGAAAAAAAAAACAAAAAAAAATCAAATTAATATAAACTGTTAAAATTTAAAAGGTAACAATGGCGATTTATATTATTTCTTCCTTCTATTGTGTAGTTAATACTTATGTACATAATACATATACATATATACAATATTAATAAAGATACAAAAGTAACGCAATAGCAATTACCTATTGGATTTAAGAGTTTTTATTTATTGCTATTATTATTATGAAATTTCGTTTACTATGTAATTTTTATGTTTTTTCAAGATTATTCAATAGAAAGTGTGATTTGATAGTGCACTTAATTAAAGTGGTAGTTAGCTTATCTTTGGCATTATATATAGCTTATCTTTGGCAATTAATTTTGAACGTTCCATTGCACCTCATCATTTCGCCTAGCTTCATTTTAGTCAAGGAAATTTCTTTTGTAAACTTTGAATTAACATTCAAATCTTAATCTTAAAGAATGGGTAAGATCGATAAAACCAGCTCTATAAAGTTTAGATCATAACAAAATTGGAAAAATTGGAGCTGGAATCCCGATATACGGTTCTCTCAGATTATATATATTTTATTATTATTATATTATTAAAATACAAATTAATTTTAATTATTTCTATAAAGTTAATTAATAGCCCCCCTCGTTCAAGTTTTTGAATTTATACCTTAGAATTGTAATGCTATAAATTTGACATCTTAGATCAGAATTTTTATATTTATCCACACTGTCACACTATTTATATATTCAAGTGATATATAGTTTTATTATATGTATATATAGAATTTTCGTATTTTACTAAACTGTAAAGATAAAATGTTTACAGACTTGGCAATTATAAACAATTATAATTTTAATTATAGAAATGGGTTAAAGAGTTTAAATTAATTTTATTTAAGTTAAGAATCCTATACTAAATAAGGAAATTTTCATCCAATTATTTAGTTTAATTTAGTTAATTTTTTAGTATATAATTACAATATGATTATGGACAGTTTTAATAGGTGAAATAATTTTTTGGAAGTTTTTAAGTTTTGTTTAGAACACTTTTAATTCTAATAAAAATTAAAATTGAAATTAAACTGTATGGAATATTTATACCTTATGAATAGTTTAGGGAAGGAGCGTACATTTCTTGATCAATTGAATGTATTTTGCAAAAATAGAGTAATTCGGCTTTTACAAAACAAATATATTCTGAGTTTGGAGATATTTTAGAATTTGTTACAAGATCAAGATTCAATAATTTGTTTAGCGAGGTGCGAGGGTTACAAAATCTGGATTATAAGCTTCTTCCAGAATATTTATATACATATATATATATGGCTTGTGTAGTAACCTTTTTAGATACATTTTTTTTATACCCGTATGACTATGTTAGTCAAAAGGGTATACTATATTTGCCATTACGTTTGTGACGCAGAGAAGGATGGAGGGAGATATAGACTCAAGTGTATGGATCGGATCAGAATCGAAAAATAAATCGATTTAGCTATGTATGTCCCTACGTCTGCCCGTTCGTTCACGCGATAACCTAAAAAAATAAAGGAGCTACACTTTGAAATTTTCACAAATTCGATTTTATGCAATAGCCGTCATCGCTATTTAAATCCAGCCATTTTGGTGCACGGTTTCAAGCACCTGCCATACAACTTCTTTTTTTATATGAGCATTACTCTATACCTATGGAAATTGGGTGTCTGAAATTTTGCCAAAAATAGTTTAGAGTAATGGCCAAGGTTACTGCTAGCTGCCAAGTAGCTGCCATACAACTCCATCTTTTATATGAGCATTACACTACACCTAATAATGCTGTATGGTTGAAATTTTGCCAAAAGTAATTAACCGGATGATATAATGTTTATATTACGGTCATACGGGTATCCCAGAGTTGACACAGTCTACTCTATTGCACTTTTCCTCGTTTTTTAAAATAATTAAATTGCAATAAGCTCATATTTTGACTCAATTTCTCACTCAGATATTATACTCAAATATTATACGAATTCAAGTATTGAGCAAACTTTAGGTTGAACAGATTCAAACTTTGAATTGGTTGGAATTAGAAATTAAGTTTTCAAATTTCAATCTGCTAATTTACAATTCTAGAATGTTTAAAAAATATTTCCACCATATGTTTAAAATATCATAGACAATAATTTGGCCACTCATTTAATTCTTTTAATTTAAATGACAATAAGTAAAGTTTGTTTTTAAGCAACAGAAATCTTAGGTTAATTCTCAAAATTTTTTTTTTAACAAAAAGTCAAAAAAAAAAAAAGAAATAAAAAAACAATAAAATTATAATAAAATAAATTATTTAACATTTAAGGGAAGATCTTTAAGAGGCCATGCATTTATTTATTTTCTACTCAAAATATAAAATAAAGCATGTATCGTACACATACATATATATATATATATATATATATATATATATATATATTAAATTATAATTAACCTCTACTACACAAGTATAGCTAGCAACGACTTTTGCCAAAGAAAATAAGGACTTCAAAAGATTAAAAAAAAAGAAAGAAAAAGAACAAAAAAGAAAAAAACTAAATTATAAAACGGAAAAACTCTGCTTTTGTTTTTATTTTTATCAAAATGAAAAATAAAATTATATTTTGGTTCCATCTTAATGAGAAGAAACAATGCTGGAAAAGTTTTGTATATATATAATTCCTAAAAAAACTTAAATATTTTTTATTTCATTTCTTATTTCAAAAAAAAAAAAAAAAAAAATAAAAAACATAAAATAAAAATAAAAAGCTATACAGAGAGTTAGTGATATGTTGGGCTAATATATATCTGGCCATTATTCTTGTTGTTAAAGATTGCGACGTGTATCTATGTTATTATATCCGACACGCTCTTAACAGCTTAAAAGAAAAAACTCTTTTTTATTTTGTTTGGATTTTTTTTTTTTTTTTTATTTTGATGTATATCAATTATATACTGTATGTATATGTATGTGTGAATAGCGATTTCTATGAATTATTATGTAATTTAGTATAACAGGTATCTGCATTTAGAAGATTTTTAAGATACAAATATTTGTAGTATAGGGTGTATTTAAAAGTAGTGAGTGGATTTTTTTAAAAATCGTAAATGAAAATTCTACAAAATTTTGTAGCGTTCAGAAAATTTATATCACACTGTGATAAATACGCCTAGATAGGTTAATTATAAGAGAAACGATTACTTTAAGTATAAAGTACTCGTATTACTTTAAGTATACGGAATAAGTAACTCAGAGGTTTTAAGCTTGGTTTGTGTTATGACCATTTAATTACAATGTATTGACAATATAATCTCAATTTGTTTTGATACGAAACAAAATATGCTAAGATAACTTTAGTGGAAAAATACTCGAATACTTTCCGGAAGTAATCAACTACTTTTCAGAATTAGTCGGAAGTACTTGATTCACAAGTATTCAAAGTCTTTGGAAAAAAACGTTTTTAGCTTAGTTTGTACAATGACAATAAATAATATTATAATAACGGTAAAATGTCATTACTCAATTCTTTTTTTACGGAAACTAAGAAATGCCAAGACAAGTATAGAGGATAAGAAGATCGAGTACTCTTCTAAACAATAAACATGTGCATTATAAACTTAAAAGATGTAATAATAAAGTAATGACAATATAATGACTGTAAAATGACAATACTTAATTTTATTTTCATAAAAATGTGAAGAAATCTTGGAAAAAACCGAATCGAGTATCTTCTACAGCAAGAAACTTGGATATTTTAAACATCGTCTATGGTGTGTGTATATGTAATTACAATTATTCAATTCCTTTCTAATGAAACACTAAATATAAACTCAAACCGAGCAGGTCAGAATATATTCAATTGAATAATGTTAAGTTGTAAATTAAGCCAGTAAGTAATGAGAAATTGAGTATTATTAGTACTTGAAAAAGTAATTGGTTTAGTTATTGTATTCTATTCTATTACTATTCATTAGAGTACTTAAAAATTTCAATCAAGAAACAAGCAAAAAGATATTCAAAAACAAAGAAAATTGGTAATCAAAAAGAATGTTGGCAGCTGTTCCTAAATTAAGCACAATCAAAAATATAAAATTTGGAATACGAAAGTTAACTCAAATCTAGCATAATGTCAAATTATTAGGTACATAAATTTCTATTTAGTTTCTTCATGCTTCTCTAATTGTTTTCTGCAGAATTTTTCAATTGTTGGACACCTTCTATACCTTGAAAATATTCTATATATATTTAAGCATACGATAATATAATAAGGTACTTCTTATATATAGGTATTATATTTATGTATATATATATATATACCGTTACAAAAAAAAATTTAAAGAAAAATTTAGCAAAATTAAAAAAAAAAAAAAAAACTTAATTTATTACACACGTACATTGGTAATTTTCTAAAATACACATAGAATATGAAAAAAACAGAAATGAAACAAGAAAATAGTAAAAAAAAAGAAGAAATAAAACAAAAAAAAAATTGTATATTTTCCACCGGAGTTGACATTTTTGTTTTCATTTATTTCCACGTTTTACACTTTACACTCCACCCTCCTGCTTACGATAATGTCGGATATCAACGACATTTTTTTCTATAAAAAGGATACAATTTTTTTAAAAATATAGAATTTTTTTTTATTTTTACTTGAATTTAAGTTAAAAATCTTCCAAGAATTTAAAAAATGAGTAAAAGAGAAGGAAGACATAGAGATGAAGGAAAAAAAAAACCAGAGTTGAGAAGAAAGTATTCTTTAAGTTTTTATATTGTGAATTATATGTGATGTGAATGATTACTTTTGCTTTTTTGATTTTTTTTTTTTTTTGTTTTGTATTTTTTTATTGATGTTGGTTTATTATTTGAGAGTCATGTTTGTATGTATATGTTCTATGTTATTTTCATTAATGTCGCGAACAAGATTTGGTCAAGGGGATCCTGATGTCTGACTTGTCGACTTTTAATGCTATTTAAATTGATTTCAATTGTATTAAGATTATATTATATATTTTTTTTTTTGGAGAGTTAAGGAGAAAAATAAAATCGAAGAAAAACTACAAAGTAAAATACAATAAGAAAAGAAAGAGAAAGAATATTAAAATAAATATAATGTCATTTGTTATATTGAAAATGATTTTTTAAATAAAATTATTGGTTTTTATGTTTTTTTTTTTTTAGAATTTATGTTACCTTGACTTTATACTGAATATAGAATATGAGAGAACATATTATTTTTATGTATATATATATATAGGTATATATATAAGTAATATGTATTTATAAAATGATGTTAACAGTTTATGATGAATACTAAGTTTATATTTTAAGAATTTAAGACTTTTGCTTTTTAAATTTTTATATAAAAGAAATTCGTATTTAAAGAAAATTGCATTATTTTTTTTTTTTTTGAAATATTTTACAAATTTAAATTAAGAATTTTTATTTTTAAAATAATCTGGTATAAGGTCAGTTTTTTTTTGTGATTTCATCAGAAAAAGTAGTTAAGTAATTTTAGTAAGAAAAAAGTAAGAAAGATTTAGATTAGATGGTGACATCTCATAACTCCCTTAGGGAATTGTGACATATTTTTCAAGGGACTTATGTCATACTTTAAAATTTTAATACGTGTTTTAAGAAGTACCTTAGAGAGTTATGATACAAAATATAGTGTTATAGCTCCCTTAAAAAATTTATGGCAAAATTCAAATAAAAATGAAGTCTTAGCTATTTTAATTCGATTTTTCGTAAATCTTCTTTAGGGAACATGTCGGAAGTCCCATGGGAGTTGTGATTCTTAAAAAAGTGGACTTCTGTCTTACAACTGTAAAACTAAAATCCCAAATAAAAGTCAAAAGTCCCGAGTTAGTCAGAAGTCCCAATTTTATTTTTGTAGTAATAATAAGAGTTGGTTACTAAATTCACGAACCGAAATCCGGATCCAATTGTATATGCCTTTTAAAACTTTTAAAACTTTATTTTATGTCCTAGTCGACTACAAAATCAGATACTTATATATGCATATGAAATGAAATGAGGATTATATACAAATTCTAGAAAAAACGAATAACCTTCATTTTGTAATCAACTCTAAAATCTTTTATAATTCAAAATATATACATATAAAATATTATTCGTTAAAAGGCGGATAACCCTGATTTAGAATTTAACTCTAAAATCGTTCATAAAAATATGGCGGTAAAAAATTTGGGTGATAATATTGAAAATTCCAGATAAAGGTCAACAATTATAATTTCAGATAATCCAGATCAGGAAAAAGTTGAAATAAATATTTAAGATTTTTCTTCTATACTGAACTAAATGATGTATACTTTGCAACTTTGTATTATCGACAAAAAAGCTACTTTCAAGTTGAAAAATTGTAGTTTCCAATTTTTTGAATAATTACACATAAAATTCTATCAAATGCTACTAACAGCAATATCTTAAGTATATCTAAGAATTCTTCATCTTTTCGATATTTGTTATACATATCACCATTTTTAAAAGCAGCTTTATGTAAATTTACTTTCACAATCAATTACTAAAGTAAGGCTTTCTTTACTTAAAGTAAAAAAATATTCTGAAATATCTTCAATTTAAGTTAAAAAATTTTCTCTTAAAGTAAAAAAGTAATCAGGTTATGAAAAAAATGTATAAATATAATGAATAACTTTCGGAATATTTTAGAATTGCCTATTTGATTTAGGGTGTCGGGTACGATATCGCGGTATTTAAAATCTTGAAAATCAAAATCTTAAAATCCCGAATATAAAAATTTCGTTTTTGTTTATAAATAAATTTTTTTTTTTTCGAAAATCCTTGATTAATAAATTATGTATTTACATGAATTGGCCTTGAATTCATCTCTAAAACTCCCCTTAATTCGGAATCTCACAACTTAAATAAATATTCCGGAAAAGGGTAACATCCTGATTTTTTTAACAATTCTGGGAGTTTTAGTTTAATTTTACATGAAAGTTGAAAAAAACTAGTTTGAAATAGATAGTTTTTTGTAGCAGAGCCTGTCGCCCGAACCCCTGTTATTTTAATTTCTGAAGCTAGATTTCGCATTCAAAATTAAAATACAAAACTAGTTTGTGAATTTGATACATGTATTTCATACTTTTAATAACACTATTTTTAACGACATTTTTGCAACATTTTTTAAAAACACATGAATTTTATTTTCGTGATTTAAAAAAAAAAGATTTTGATTTTCATGATTTAAAAAAATTAGATTTTGATTAAAAAGATTTTAAAAACCGAGATATCATACCGCCCCCAAATTTTGATAAGCAATTTATATTACGAAGAAGTCAGGCATATACGAAAAGATGGATAGAAATAAACTAGAAGCTTATAAGCTTATAAATGAATTACAAAATGAAATTTCAAAAACTTAGAAATCGCATTTTGATCAAAATTTAAAAATTTATTAAACATATAAATTATTTTAAAAACATTTCGAAAAACTAAAACTAAATTGATTGATATTAAGAATAATTAAAAAAATTAAAATTAAGATTGGAAAATACAAAAGATAAAAGTATAAAATATCCTTTTCAGGGCTGCCATCCTGAATTATACATTTTATATTATGAAGTATACATCATAATATTTAATCGGCTTATTTTTTCCCATACAAATATAAACATCCTTTTTTAGAACAAACTATTTGACCAATTTTAATGAAACAACAACCAAAAGAAAGGTTTTTTTTGTTTTCATAGGACAATGATATTTTTTTTTAGAATATTGCGTTTTTTCAGGTGAAAATCCGTCTTTAATTTAACGTAAATTTGAATTTAACGGTCACGCTTTTAAAAGTTGAGGCTTATGACTCTAATATTATGCGCCGACTTTCTGTGTAAATGTAATTCATTTTCGGTTTTAACTCGCAGCTAAATCTAAATCAAAAGATTATAGGCGCCGACTTATGTATATCTTTTTTTTTTTTTTTTGTTTAGTTAATATTCAATGAACAAGGAGATTTAAATTTTTTTAAAATTTTTTTTTTGTTTTTGTTTTTTCTTTATCTTAAAAAGTGAACGAAAAAAATGAGTTCTTTTCGAAATGAAAGGAATACAGTAGTTTTCATTTATAACGAACTCGGTGCAATTTTAATTATAATAAACTTTACACTTTTTGATAAAAAATTAAATTTTACCTAAAAATGTAAGTTGTTTATTACATTTATATTTCTTTTATTTAAACTTATTATATCTAATAATGTTGCTTGGTAATTATTTTAGTATTTTTATATATATTTTTGAATATAAAAAAAAATCATAATAACGCATCAAAAATACAAAAAAAAAATTTCATTACAGAAAAAGCATATATACATCTATAAACATAGAGGTGAGGATGAGGCACAATCTACAATGTTCAATTCTTATACTAATTTTTCAAAATTCACAGCATTCTTTTAAAACGACATTTGTTTATTACGACGAATATTTTCTGTCTCTTCTGGTCGTTATAAGCGAGCTTTACTGTATTTTTTTTTTTTTGCTATATGCTTGCAGAAACAAAAAAATTGCATTTCTTAGGAAAAATTATGTGTTCTTTAGGAATAAACCAGAATAAATGCATACGGCGTGCAGTTTCTGTCAAAAAATTTTGAAATAAGTAGGTATGTTATGTACTATACTTCGGAATTTAAAATTTTAAAATTTAACAAAGCGTATAAAAATATTGTAATTGTTTTTTCTGATGTTGCTACGATTTAGATTTCAAAATAAAATATTTTAAAATAATATTTTTTTTTAAAAAAACATACATTCCAAATAATTGAAAATACCTATAATATGTTTGCAAAAAAAACTAAAAAATAATCTTCAACTGAAATAAAAGTTGACGTATAATTTCTGTCAAAAAATTTACAAATAAATAGGTACCTACATGAATTTACATGAGAGCTGTTCGAAATGAAAGCAATACATTTGGTTTATACAGTAGTTTTCATTTATAACGAACTCGGTTCAATTTTAATTATAATAAACTTTACACTTTTTGATAAAGAATTAAATTTTACCTAAAAATGTAAGTTTTTTATTACATTGATATTTCTTTTATTTAAACTTATTATATCTAATAATGTTGCTTGGCGATTAATTAAGTGTTTTTTATTTAGTTTTGAATATAAAAACAATCATAATAACGCATCAAAAATGCAAAAAAAAATTCAATAGAAGAAAAAGCACTATACGTAATGAGTTTAAAGTGTCCATTCTAGAATCAGCACATTCTACAATGTTCAAGTCTTATACTAATTTTTCAAAATTCACAGCATTCTTTTAAAACGACATTTGATTATTACGACGAATATTTTCAGTCCCATAATGGTCGTTATAATCGAAAAGTACTGTATTTTGTTTTTGTTTGCAATTTATTGTAATACAGTAGGTACTAAAAAAAAAATTTTTTGTAAATCGTAAATTGTGGCTGCTTTTTGTTAAGTTTTTGTAAAATTAAAAACCGAATTCTGAAATATGCAGAAACTTAAAAAAAAAAATAATATTTCTAAGAAAAATGATTTGTTTCTTATGGATCAGCCAAAATCAGCATGTACGGCATTCAGTTTCTGTCAAAAAATTTTGAAATAATTAGTTATGTAAAAAAATTTACATGAAAGCATAAGTGCATAAAAATACATATTGTAATTGTTTTTTCTCATGCTGCTACGATTAAATTTTAAAAATAAAATATTTTAAAATAACATTTTTTTTTAAATACATAATTTAGTTTAAAACATACAAATATTCAAATAAATTAAAAATATTTACAGTAAATATGTTTGCAAAACTAAAAAAATTATCTTTCTCAAAAAAAGTTATTTGTTCCTTAGGTCCTAACCTAAATAAAAGCGCGCAGCGTATAATTTCTGTCAAAAAATTGAAAAATAAATAGGTTCATAAATTTACATTAGAGCAGCGAACGCAATGTACTGTATCTCGGATTTTTAAAATTTACAAATATTGACAAAATGTATAAAAATATTATTATTGGTTTTTCTTATATTTCTAATATTATGTTTTAAAAATAATATTTTTTTACAATAATTTTTATTAAAAAATATCTTATATTCAAAATACCTATAATATGAAATTAAAAATATTTTTTGTAGGTACTAAATTAAAACATTCAAATAAATATTTTTGATAAATTAAATATTGTACGCGCGTATCGATTTACCGATAATGGATATGCAGACAGACGTATTGACGTACTTCCGTATAAAAATTGTACGTCGTATGTTTTGATTTCATTCTAATAATTGAAAAGTTTATTTCACACTTTCAACATCGAATAATGTTTTTTTATAATTAAAAAAAACTATTTTCAGTTTTACTTTGACACAACGAACAAATTTTATATATCAAAAAGTGTACATGAAGATTAGATAGGCGTAGTTTGTAAATGGAACGCATATTTTTGTTTCAGGAGTACATAATTGCCAGATTATCATCATATATATATTTGACATTTTAAAACTCCCTGTCATTTGAGAAGTTAATTATATTTAATAGTATTTAAATATTAATAAAGTGAAAAAATTAAGGTTTATTGCTGATATAAATATAAAGAATATTTTTTAAAATGGAAGGGGGTAAGTTCTTATTGGTTATCAAATAAAAAATATTATTTAACATAACCTATTCAAGAGAATTTTAATTAAAGCCATCTGCCGGAAATTATTTATCTACTCTGTCATATACTCTTTTACAAGGGCTGAAGTAGCTTGCAATAGTTGAGAGTAGAAAAGAGTTTACTCCCCTTAAAGGAATAAAAGTAATAATATTTATTTGTTTTAAGAAACTTATGAGTCGTGGCTCATGACCATATATAGAAATATATTTTTGTCAATAAAAAACTTAGGAAATATTAAATAAATAAACTAGACAAAAAGGTATAAAGTAAACTAAGCAATTCAGAATCATTTTTCCCATGTTTTCAGAACTTTAAATAGGCATACATTTGTAGTAAAAATTTACCTATGTAGCTATTAAATTTAAAAATGAAAAAAGGGTAGGAAAAATTTATTCTTTAATTTATTGAAAAACTTTTTTTTTTGCTATAAATCTTAAGATTGAAATTTAAAAAAAGACTTAAACTTGACTATTATTTGTACTTCTGGCAGCTTCAATATAATATAATACTAATTACTAAACTTATGAATTATGATATTTTATATTTTGTTGTACATATTATGTATTCATAGAGTTTTTTAATTAGGATACAGAATACGTACAACATAGTTCATATCGTACTAAAATGTTTAGAAAAAAGTAAAGTTTGCTATATGAAGGACAGCATTAACTCGAATTTTGGGTTCTTGACTTCAATAAATATATGTATATGTTTAGAAATATGTATTTATTAGAATAATATTTATATGTATTTAGAATTTTAATTTAATTTAACTGTACCAATTTATCCTCTCTTTAAATCGGTACTTAACAACGTTTTAATAATTAAGAAAAATTATAAATTTTTTTTAAGCTAATTTCAAGCGCAAGAATTGTTGACAACACTGTTGTCATAATTTTTATTATGTATAGTTTAATATAATTTACACAAAACGAATTTTATATGTTAACTTAAAAGCAAAAATAGCTCGAATTTCGAGCACAGGGCGATACTAGTTTTATATTATGATATAAACTATTGTTAATACAAATTATATTTTTTTTTACTAGATATGATCCGACCAGAATTTAAACCCGAGATCCCTCGATTGAAAGCCTGACGTCCTAGCCACTCCGGCTCCGATCGGATAATTTATTTTACTAATAAGTTTTTTTTTCGAAATTTAATTAAAATTAAAATATAATATTGAATTCGTTTTTTTTTTGAAAAATCAATTAAGCTGTATTTCATACGATTCCAACTAACTAATTAAATTTTTTTTTTTTTATTTCGAAAACTGTAAACTATAATTAATTTACAAATGGTTACATTCAAAAGGTAATTACTTAATGGTCGTTTAATTAAATCGCAAAAAAAAAAGTGATAATAATTGCATATAGAAAGTGCAACCACATGATTTTATTTTTTAAATAAAAAAAATACTATCTGCTTCCAAGTTTAAAAAATAGCAAATAAGATTTTTTTTTAAAGAAATACATTATTTTTTTTTTTATATAAATATCAACCTTATTTTAATCTTTAGATACTTTGTTTTTCCTTTTGGGTTCATACTAACATAAATAATACAACAAGTTTTTCTTTTTTAATATTAAATTTATAGTGTTAAATTAAATGTTACTTCCTTTGAAGATTTCTTTAAGCGTAAAAATCAATTACCTTTGTCCTTTAAGGTATATCCTGATATATTTACTAAGATAATCATTCTGTTGTGAAAAAAAAAAAACAAATTAAAAAAAAAATTTTTTAAAGGGTATCTTGTTTACAATAATAATAATAAAAAAAATGGGGGTTTTTTTTTTTTTTTAAATCTTGGAAGTGGTGCTACTAAATGTGACCACTAAAACATCTACAAAGTATAAAGAAGAAAAAGGTATGAAATATTGAAGATTAAGAAAATGGTTAAGTAGTTGAGTTGAGTGTGGAGTGTTAGTTTTTCGAAAAAAGAAAATAACGGATAATTTATTACGTAATTGTTTATTGTGTACTGTTATGTTAACTTAAAAAAAAATTTATAAGTTTATTCCTGTAAATGTTTTGCGCTTTTTAAGATTTTTTTAAAAAATATTTATAAATTTTTAAAGTTTTGTATTGGGGTTAAAGCTAAATTTTATCATGGTAACAGTTAATCTAACGGTAAATTATTACCTTTTTTAAGAATACACAAAAATCTTATTCTCACGGTATTAAATGTCTCTGAATATTTATCTAGAATAGAAAGATTTATTCTGGATATAGAAATATCTTAAGATAAGATAAAATCACTTTATCTAACCTGAAGAATTAAATAAATTCATATTCATTTCATAAGAGCTCAAATAAGGACGTGACTACTCCTAAGAGGGGTAAAACAATTTTTCTGATTATTTATTACTTATTTTAAACCCAATATTGTACAAATATTTGTAAGAGTTCCGTTTCTAAGGTCATTTTGACCTTATTACATAAAATATTGAAATGTATAAGTTATTGCATACTTTTAGGCTTAAATTTAACTTCATATTTTAAAGAAGAGCTAAAGAAACTTTTAAAAAAATATATTTTAGATATTTTGAGGGTTGTAGTTGTAAATTAAATTTATGGAGGCACGACAATAGTTTAAAAATCGTAAAATATATTGGGCACCCGATTATTATATATATATATTTTTAAACTAGAAATAGAGTATTTTAAAAAATTTACGGAGTCAGTATAGAAGTTTTTTGCCCGATTTATAAGGTTTTTATAAAATACCAAATGTAAAATTCGAATTCCTTATTATATCGATTTCGAAATGTTCAGATGTTTGGTATACTTTTAATACATATGTTTTAATACATATATTTTCTCCACCTATATAATAGTGCACAGAAATTGTACATAATTTTTTATCCTATTTTTTTTTATGTTATTCGCGATTTTTTTCTAAATTTTATTTAAAACTTGTGTTTTTTCAGTTCTTGAAAAAAAGAACAATATAAAAACCATTGTGGTTATTGTGAATGAAATATAGTGAAAAACTACACAAAGTTAAGTTTGATTTTTGTATTCTGAGAAAGGATTTCATTGTACATGGAAGCAAAATGTGGAAAGAATTTAGAAAAACTGCAAGTTGAATGTTGAAATCAATTGAATTACGATAAAATTTATTTACGTTTTTTTTTTCTCATCTTAAAATAAAAAAAAAAAATTTATTTAAACGTCAAAAGATTTTCGAACAAGTAAGAAAAGTCGAAAGGGAATTAAAAGAAAGAGAGAGACTGAGAGAGATAGGAGGATAGATAATAGAATTACATTTAGAAAAGCATTCTAAAAGTCGAAACTAAAAATGGAAGATAAAAAACTTTTGTTTGTTTTGTTTTTTTTTTTTTTTAAATCTGTTTCAAATCTATTGATGAGAAAAATTTATTTACAAATTCGAAATAAATTGATTAAAATTTCGATTTTAAAATCGTAAAACAAAAAAATTGTATTTATATATATTAAAATAAATTAAATTTAAATCAAGATAATTGAAGATGTAGTTTTTATAATTATTTAAATACATTAAATGATTTAAATTTTTAAAATTAATAATAAAAATATTTATTTAAAATTAAATTTATAAATAAGTTGAGAATATTTATTCTAATTTCTAATTTCGAAAATATATTTTGATAAATTTTTGTCACATTGTTCTGGGGTGAAGTTATTTATTTATTTTATTTTAATTTTTTAAATGTCCAATGAGAAACTTATTCTCAATATAGGGCTAAATTAATTATGTAGATTTAGATTTAGATTTATTTTATTAGTTTCTAAAAAACTTTATAATTTACAATTAGTTTTAACAAACTATATTCTGCATATATGCTCTTAGTATTTTGAGGTAGCTCATTAAAAATTTGTACTCCTTTATACATAAGTGAATTTTGTGTACTGGTTTTTCTATGTAATGGCAGTCTTAAATCACTTCTGTTTCTTAAATAATAATATCCCCCGACATATTCAATGTGTTTCTGCGTATAGCTTGGAAGTAAATTATGTTTTAATTAAGCATCAAAATGTTGCACTTCAGTTTATTTCTAACATCAATCCATTTTAATCTATTTAACATATCTTTGTGTTCTAATACTGCATTTTAAAATAATTCTCATTCTATTTCTTAAAATTTGAAATCTGTTCCTTTGTGTCTCGGTGCTGAAGAACAAAATTGAGAAACAGTAATTTAAATGGGGCAGTATGAGCGTATTATATATTATATTTATTGCACAATTTTTAGAAATTTTTGATCTTATTCTATTTAAAAAAGTTATTTTCTTTGCTATCTTTTTACACATATATTGGCAGTAAAACACACTGCCAATATATATGTAGAAACTTATAAAAATGTGCATAGGTTTACATTATAAATTTGATTTATTGCATATAAAAATAGTAGGATTTCTATGTATATGTGAGACATCTATAAAACTATTTCTTTGGGGAATCCTGAAGTTAAATCTACAATTTTACTTAGAAAACTTAGAAATATGATCTAATACACAAAAATTAAAATCAAAATGGTTGTGCTTTTTTTAAATGATAAGGAGTCTATAAAAAGTTAGATGAATTATAAATATAGAATTAGTCATATACATCATATACTCGTTCTTTTAGATAACCCCATAGGAAATAATCTGGCACAGTTATAATTGAATCCTGAATTTCTTGACATAATTTGGTCATCAAAAATTTCACTTAGAAGAGTAATTGTGGCACGGGCCGTGTGTGCTTTTGCTCCATCATATTGAAACCAAATGTAGGAAGCTACATGGTGCACAATATTATCATTACCTGTCCCCATTTACTGTTACAGTATGATCAACTTTATTCATAAAGAAGTGTGGGCCGTATAACCCTTTGTGATGCCACCCCACATCATGCTGTACATATGAGTAAGTTTGTGGGATTTTTAGTACCTCAAAATGGCATATTTTGCTTATTCACATTCATTAAGATGAAAATGTGCTTAATTACTCATAATTGAATTGTTCAGTATTTTTTAAAAAAAAGTCGGTAATTTTAATATTAAATTTACCGATCCCAATCCGATTAAAAATTCAGTTAATTCCAACTCCTCTGTTTAAAAAGCTTATTTCCTACACTATCAATATGTCTCTTATTTTTTTGATAACTAGCTTCAAAACAAAAAATTATACCTTAAATTAAAAATTTGTATTCAAATCTAATTGCAATTCTCAAATAGTTTTGCTTTTTTTTCAAAATTTTTTGATTTTAACAACCTACGTACCTTTTAAAATAAAATCTGTATACAACAAATTGCGTAAAATAATTGTAGTAATTTTTTTTTGGAAAAGTTTATTGAATTGAATTGAAAAGTTTTGTTGCGGATTAAAACTGTATTTTACAAAATTAAAAAAGGGTTGTTTTGTTTCATTAAATTGGCATTTCAATAAAATAAAAATTTAATCAAAAATAATACAAAAAAGCCAAAACCTGATTCCAAAATTGTATTTTAAATTTCTTTTATTAAGAAAAAAATGCGAAAGCAAGTTCTCAGTAATTGTCAAAAATGAACTTGTTTTGTATTTTTAATAAATTTTCCAAGGTTTTTTTTTTTTTTTTATAATAAACTCTACATTAATTATGAGTTGTTTTTAACTTTTGAAAAATTAATAACGAAAATAAAATGAAGTAGAATATAGATAGAAATGGAAATGATAAAGATGGGGAGACGCTAAGGTAGATTTTAAGGCATGAGTTTCATTATTTTTTGATATTTTCTAGGATAAAAACAAGGTAAAACATGAATCATTTCAATGTTGAATATGAAAATATGACATCAAATGATAATTGTGTAATAAATTTTAAAGGAATTGAAATTGTAAAATTTAAAAATATTTTTGCAAAATTTAAATATGTTGTAAATCCATTTTTATAGTTTTGAAAAAAAGTTGTTAATTTTATTTATATATTTATTCGAATATTACGCATTACAATAACTATGCAATATTGGTAAGGCCCTCGGCTGCCAGCACCATTGTGGGCTGATTCCGATTAAATGTCAATTTTAATGTTGTATTTTTTTTATTCTCTGTTTCAATTCAGATTCATTTCTGTTAAATGATGTTATTAATGTTAATTGTTATTAGAACTATTAATTTAAAGAGTTCTGAATGGTAAAATTAAGAGTAATGCGCTTTTCCAAATTTACGGGCACGGGCATGTCGAAATGGGTTGTTAGTTGATATTTTATTATAAATACCACGAGACGTCAAATCTCTTTTAGTTTCAGTTTGGGCTTTTTGAGAATTACGATTTCATGTAAGAAGTCGAAAATTGAAATAACCGAGAAATAAGACCTCGGGGCATTAATTCTCAAAAAGGGCTGCTGTATACTTAATGTGAAATAACACTACAACACTTTTTATATATAAGTTTTTAAATTAGAAAGAATTATATTTTAGAGTTATATTCTAAATTGATTCCAATGTCATTCGAAATTAAGGTAATTCCTTTTTCCAAAGTATTTATATATGCGTAGTCGAGATTTTAAATTAGGCACGATTTTAACTCTAGGACCATTCCAGAATATGGCCCAGATATGAGATTTAGCAGTTTGGGGCTTTATTTCAAAAATCCAGAGTATTATTTTTAATATTTTGTAGTCTTATTATTCAATTACATGTGAGAAATAAAAACCCCGGGCTGTAATTACTGAATGAGAAAAACTACCTTTAGAAAAAATTTAAAAATCCGGACTCTGTTGCCTATACCATTTACCAATATTATCACTTATCAAAGAATCATTGATAATATATTAATAAAGTGTTGATTAGTAAAAATTCAAAAATTTGATTGTAGCAAAAAGGGCTGTTTCACAATTTGTTTTTCTACAAAAATAAATATTAACATTTATAAGATTATTACTTTCGACTTTATTAATTCATTGTATTGTTCATTGAAATTTTATTAAATAATACGAAAGGTTAAGAGTTAAGAGTATGATAAGTTTTTCGTAATTAGTTTTTCGTTAAATTATTTTGTAACTAAAGAATAAATTAAACAAAGAATGAATAAAGTTGTTTTTCAACATTTTGTTATTATTTATAATTTTTAATTATAAACTTATAATTTCCTATTATTATAATATTATTCTGCAATTTTTTTTTACGGCAGATGGGATTTAAAAATTTGTTTTGTATGCATTTTTTGGTTTGAGGATTTAATAATTGAAAAAAAAAAAAATTAAAAAAATTCTGGAGAAAGTTTGCAACAGAAACTGTTGAATATAATTTTCATTTGATTTTTACAAGTTAAATATAAAAATTTATATATAGTATGAATTTCTTTGAATATATTTAATAGGAAATGTTTAATTAAAATTTTATTTAAAAGTTTAATTTTAAAAAGCAAACAATTAAGTATTAACCTGTGACGGGTTATTAAAAATGCATAATTTATAAAATAAAGTGAAGTATTTGTAGTTATTAATACATTTTAATACTCCTTATATCTAAGGAGCGTGGATTCTTAATTTTCTAAACTCTTTTAAATTTTAAAAAATAAATAAGGTCTTATTGAGAAAATTCCTCCAGTTTTATTACGGGGGAGTTTCTTTAGGTTTACAAATCATTAAAACCATCTTCAATATTATAATACTTAAAATGGTGTAAAAGTTTAGCAAACTAATGAAAAAATCCCTCTACAGCAACCTTCTGAAACCTTTTCTTTTTCTATAAAATATTTAAAAAATTATGGGGTTTTCTTCCCCTATTGTAGCATTTTATATAATGGTCCTGTTTTTATAGCCATATGAGGTCACCTGAATTAAGGCCCTGCGAAATAAAGCCCCCGGGGTATTATTTCCTATTTAATGAGAAATAATGCCCTGTGGTCTTTCTCATAGTAATTGACGGCCCGGAGGTAAGGTATGCAAAACTTTAGTAACAAAATCAGGTTTATATGTGTAGTTTGTAATATGAATATAGCTTATATAAAATTATTATTTGTACCCGTCACTGATGTTACATAATTAAAATTAACTTTTTACTATAAATATATGAAACCATTGTGTTTTTTTTCATTTGCAGATTAAATTAAAATAAGAAATATAATAACCCGCCCCGGGGTATTATTTCTCATAAAAGTCGTTAAAAGAGAAATAAAACCCTGGGCTTTTTTTCCCATTACAAAGATTGAAATCTTTAATCTTGCCATTAGATCCGCGCCCTATTGCACCTACACTAATTATCATTAATGAAATAATAATTTTTCTGATAATTGAGGGTTTTTTACTTATCGAACTTTATATGTTTGTTGTCAAAAGTGTTGGTGCAACAAAAATATTGATAATTTGATTATTTTATTAGTGATAAGTTGTTGGTGCAATAGGACCCTGGACAAACTTATAAATTGAATTGCCTGCACAATTAAATAATTTAACTGAAGAGATGAAATAAATGAAATGGTTATTAGAGGATTTATATATAGCGAGCTAAAATTGTATAAACAAATTCGGAGTCTGGCATATTTTGGCATCCCTCCAACTTATCAACTAAACTTCGTATAGTCAGAATCGTATGTTTGAAAAACTTGATTATTGATGTTTTACTGTGGTTCTGATATAAGTTTCGATTTTATAATCGAAAATTATTTAACCAACAAATTAATAATTTTATACAAATATTGAACTACACTCCCCATACAGATCGAAGCTATTATTGAATAAATGATGTATAAAACAGAATATAATCAATAATTTGACAATTTTTTTTTACAATTTTAAAATTATTAATTAATTTATATTGTCTTAAAATTTTAAATTTTTTTTCAGAAAAATTTGGAAAACTTAATTACATTTATTATGAGTTTTATTTAGAATTATTTTATTTTATTTAAAAAAAAAAAATATTTTTAAATTAAAATATTATTCGTCGACATGATTGTTTGTTATTAAATTGCATTAAATTAATTAGTGTTCGACCTTCGGAAGACCACTTACATTTTTATTGTAATTATTTACTACAAAGTTATTTTAGTACTTCATCATTATCTTTAGAAGTACTTCTGCACTGCACGAAATAGAAGTACTTCTCTTCTACTGGAATTAATAGGAATGGTTAAAAAAAATTCATCAGATTTGCACTAACTCATTGAAAGTTCCTCTACTTTCTTTCATGACTTTTTCACCGGTGAATAAAAATAGTTCTTTTCAGTGCATTTTCAGTACCTATTCAGTAGTTACCTACTTAGTACTTTTTTCAATTCTTTAATTACTAATGGTGGGATAGAGTAACACTATTAAATTTTAAAAGAGCGCGAAGTCGAATACTCAATCTTTGTCTCATTATTTTACAGTTCTGATTCGGACCTTTTTTCAGTACTGAATAATCAGTATTAGGAATTATACAGTTTTTAGCACATTTTCAAAAAATTTTGTAAAAATGTGCCTATATAGCTTCACTCTGTCCGTCCGTCCGTCCGTATGTTTACAAAAACTTTTACACCGTTTGAAATAGAGAAAAGAAATTTTAACCATGGGTAGTTTTTGCAAAAAAAATAATTTTTTTTTCATAGACTTTATAAATTTTTACAAGGCAAATGTTTAGGGTTGCCATACGGTACTAAAATTTAACATTACGCAAAACTCAATTTTCGCAAAATTTTGGGCCACATATATCTTCTGAACGGTTCAAGCTAGGGTCTTGAAATTTTGAGACAAGTTAGATATCAAGAAATTAGTAGGAGTCGTTTAACAAAATTTTTTTGTCAAGCCACCTATTTAGGAGCTATAAGGGCTCGAAAATTGAAATTTTGCTATTTTTAAACACCTGTAACTTGAATACCTGTCCAAATTTTTTTTTAGTGATAGACAAAATTCAAAGCTCGATAATTATATTTCAACATGTGTCAAAGGTTTTTCTTAATTTTGAAGGGTGACGAAGTTACAGCCCCTGCAAATTCCAAAAAAGCCCTATATTTAAATTGATATAACAAAAGTTCTGTTAGGTTTATTTTCAATCGAAAAACGGTATTAGAGAGCTGCTTTTATAGGCTTTACAAAAATATGACGCTTAAATATATAGGGTTGCCATACGGTACTAAAATTTAGCATTATATAAAACTCAATTTTTGCAAAATTTTTGGCCCCACATATCTTCTAAACGGTTCAAGCTAGGATCTTGAAATTTTGGGAGAAGTTAGATCCTAAAAAAATAGTCGGAGTCAGTTAACAAAATTTTTTTTGTCAAGCCCCCTGTTTAGGAGCTATAAGGGCCCGAAAATTGAAATTATGCTATTTTTAAGCACCTGTAACTTGAATACCTGTCCAATTTTTTTTTTATTAATATACAAAATTTAAACGTCCAACATTATATTTTAACATATGTTAAAGGTTTTTCTTTAATTTAAAAGGGGTTCCTTAAATTGAAGAAAGTGTCTCTTAGTTTTACCCATTTTTGCTTAGATAATAAAATTCTAAGTAAAATTCCAAATTTTTGTGTAATTCACAATTTAATTCCTAGAACCTAAAAAACTAGTGGATGAGGGGGGGGGGGGAAGTTGAAGTTAGATTCTTGAGAAATTTGGTAACCTTCCGCATTGAAGGGCTATAACAACTTTTAAATAAAAAATTTACTGTTAGCAGTAAATTTTATAAGTTAGTAGTAACTATTTCCAAGTAAATATTTCCAAAGTTAAACTCAGTATGTAATACAATATAATTTTGAAAATGTGCTTTTTTAAAAACCCTTGGTTTTTTTTCATCACTTGTTTTTTATTCCATAAAAGTATAAAACTTATTTGTATGTTGACGTAAATGCTAAACTCGGGTTACCATTGGCAATATGTTAAACCTGTCCGATCAATTACACATATAGATTTTCGTATCATTCCTTCCCTCCATATACTTCATGATATTATTAAGTTAATATTAAATAATGTAATATCTATGTTATGTATAAATATATTGAAAATATAAAGTATTCATTTGAGAAGTACTCGTATTAAACTGAAAAGTCAACTTATATAATCTTATATTAATTGCGACTTGACAGATTAAGAGGATGTTTCTGACATTTCATACTTTTTTTTAGAGATGCGATTCTTTAAAAAATTAAAAAAGTGTATTTTCAAATTTTTAAAACTTTTTCAACTCAAAAAACTTAAAAAATAAGAATATTTTCTGTCAAGTACATTAATTTCTTACTATTTAAGTAAAGAAAGAGTTTAAAAGTTAAAAATATAAAGTGTTAAAAAATGAATTTTCAACTGAATAATGTTTTGCAGGTATAAACATTTTATACCGGATGACAGATAGACAAATAGACACTATATTTAAATTTTATTTCTTTTTTTTTTTTTCTAATTTTTTAAAAAAAATTTACATATATGTCTGAACTTTAACATTTTGTGAACCACACATTTTTAAATATAAAAAAAAAACTTTTAAAATATAAAGTTTTATTTTAAAAAATAAAAGTGTTACATGTAAGTGCAGTTAGCACCTTTTCATATTTGTCTAAAAAATATCTTATATGTATATATATATATATATTTTTTTTTTGTACTAAACTATTAGTTGCATCAAACACCAGCATCATATAATATAAATAAATATGAATTTAAAAAAAACGAGGAAGAGTGTAGTAGAGTAGACTGTGTCAACTCTGGGATACCCGTATGACCGTAACATATACATTATATCATCCAGTTAATTACTTTTGACAAAATTTCAAACATTCAGCTTTATTAGGTGTAGAGTAATGCTCGTATAAAAGAAGGAGTTGTATGGCAGCTACTCGAACCCTCTGCAGTAGACCAACAAAATTTTGCAGTAATTTTGGCCATTATACTAAACTATTTTTGGCAAAATTTCAGACACGCAGCTTTCGTAGGTATAGAGTAATGCTCATATAATATTAGAAGTTGTATGGCAGGTACTCGAACCTGTGGACCAAAATGGTTGGATTTAAATAGCGATTCCGGTTTTTGCATAAAAACGAATTTGTGAAAATTTCATAATCCTAGCTCCTTTACTTTTTGAGTTATCGTGCGGACGGACGGACATACATAGCTAAATCGATTTATTTTTCGATTTTGATCCGATCCATACACTTGAGTCTATATCTACCCCCCCTCCTTCTCTGCGTCACAAACGTAATGGCAAATTTATTATACCCTTGGACTATATAGTCATACGGGTATAAAAAAATTGTTACATGTAGTAAAACAAAATTTTTATTTATTTTATTTTTTTTTTTTGAAAATTGTCAGTTAAAACTTTATTTGAAAGTTTAAGGAAAAAGGGGAAAAAGAATTCAAAGAAGGGAAGGAAAAGAATTCAAAAAATATTCAAAATTATTTCGTTCGGAATGAAATTAATTTACTTAAAAGTTAAATTAGTCAAATTTACCTAAACTGCAAAATAAGAGAATATTTTTCAAAAAATTTGGAAAATTTTATATGACATGTTTATAATATAGTATACATATACATATGTATTTATATATAACTTGAACATATTATTTCAATGTTTGAATATTTGTTTGAGTAAAAAATTAATTTTGGAAGAAAATTCAAATAAATCAAAAATTATCAGTGACGTAGCTAATTTTTAACTAATAAAAACTTTTTAGTATATTTGAATTAAATCTAGTATTTTAATTTAAATCATGGTATTTTTAAAATAATTTTTTTGATTTCTAATTACTTTTGTCAAAGTTGGAAAATATTTTTTGGGAAAAATTAAGGAGAAAAATTCGTATATAAAGACATCTGTTAGATCAAAAATTTTTTTGGAGGTGTCTGGGTTGTCCAGCGCTAATATTACCCACTGAGGAGGCCAATAATGGTGCATGGATGAAACACTCCAATTTGACTTTCTTTTTTGAAAGTTTTTCTAATTCAAAAAATATAGAATGCCTATGTTGGCATATATATTATGTCTGAGTGCAATCGCTAATAAATAATAATTTATATTTGATTTATTGTTTTTGTAAAACTTAAAGGAGGTAAATATTTTGAATATTAAACATATTCAATAAAAACTTCACTTAATTCGCATTAGTTCAAAACAAAAAAGTGTAAAAGTTTATGTTTGAAATGGATCCTAGTAGTTATTCTTTTAATTTAATTACTATTGTAATTAATTTTACTAATTAATTATACTTAAATATAATTAAATAGTTACCATAAAATACTAAATTATCGTAAGAATGACAAATATATTTATTATATTTATTTAGCTTAATTTTAAATCGTTTGATTTTTAGTAGATTGTATAGAAACCTAAGCGAATTGAAATCTCGTGTTTTAAAAATCTTGTTTTTAGACTCTCGTGTTTCTAAATTTCGCGTGTCAAAATCTCGTGTTATTAAAATCTTGTGTCTCAAAAACTCAAACTCTTGCATTTTCGCTTTGCTTTAAATGCTTTGTTGTTGACGTATTATATGAAAATAAAAGAAATGAAGAGAAATTTCATAGTTCATTTCGAAATCAGAATTGTAACGCCTTTTACAGAATACGAGTATATATGCGAGACTAAAATTAGATTTATTTGCTTTGGAGTTTCGTATATCCGTCTTACTTAATTTTTATAAAAAAAAATTATTTCAATGTAAAATACGAAATTTCAAAACACGAGATTTTAAGATACGAAATTTTAATACGCGAGATTTCGTAGCCAATCCGATTTTTAGAAGATAATCATCCGAAATGAAATAACTTTTGAAATACTTCATCCTATAATTAAGCATAAAAAGGAAATATGCCAACTCATCGAGATGGTCATATCATAACATTTCCTATAAGTTATAATAATAAATTAAAATTTGATCAGGAGTTTGTCTAGAAAATGTAGCAGTATACAACCAATTGTAGAGTCGTAAAAACTCAAAAACCAACATTCAATCTGATCAAAGTGCAAAATTGTACTATAATTAGATTTTTGTTGGATAAAGCCTTGTCACTGCATTTAATATATTAAGTATATTTACTGTATAATTTTATTTATACGTATATATTTTGATATGATGTCAAATGCAATTTTATAATTTTAAGTAATAATATTTTATATAAATTAATGTATAAAAGAAATACAAAAATAAAATTACTTGACATATATATATATATATATTATATATATATACCTTGTACCTAAATATAGAAAGGAAATACTTTACACAACAGACAAATAAATTCTAAAAAAGTAAATACACATATGTATAATAGAACAGATACCTATACATATGCATTTTGTTTGCTTTCTAATTTTATAAAATTTTAAGAGTTTTGTTTGTAATTTTAAAAATATAAGTTTTTGAAACACTATGCTAATATTCTACAAGAGTAAGTTTATTTAAAACAAAAAAAAACGAAATAATATTAAATAGTTAAATAATAATATTAAACTACTCATGTAAAACATTAAAAAAAAAAAAACAAAAAAAACAGAATTGGAATTTTATTTAGATGTAAAATTTTTAATATTGCATTAAATAACATGTATTTTATGTTCTGGAAAATCTATTTTATTGTCGTATCATATGAAAAGTTTTCTATGAAAATTTATCAACTTTAACAATTTTGTGTCAAAACTGATTACAATTTTTTTAAAATTTTTTTTTCATTTTATTTTTCGGATTTTTTATATGTTTTAAATTAAATATTGTTTACATACGGAATTGAAAAAAAAGTGTTGAAAAAAAAAGTTAAAAAAAAAAACAAAATTAAACTGCTGAAAAGATTTTATAAATTTGTTGAAATAAAATAAAATAAAATGGGAAAATATAGCATTCTAAATCGATTGAGTTGAGGTTTTAAAATAACAACTAGCAGATACAGGTGTAAAGTAAACTTTATTTAAAGAAAAATTTATATTTTTTGTATAACTGTCAAACCTAAATAAAAGCGTTAAATGTACTGCGTACAGTTATTACTTATTAGTATTTTGATACAATGACGTATGTCAAATTAAATTTTGATATAATATAATGAAAATTTTAGTGTGAAATTTTAAATTAAACAAGTGAAATAAAATTCTGCAATTCTTATATATATATATATATAAGTCCAACTTTAATGTTGTATTTTGCGTATACAAGCAACAAATTAAAGAGTATCTCTGTTAAAGATTGGTAGAAATAGAAATTAAAAATGTTTTATTTTCATCTCGAAGTTTTTGTTTCTTTAAGCGAGTTCTTTTTTTTAATAGCAAGTTTTTATTTTAAGTGCAAGGTTTTTAAAGGAATCTCGAAAAAAGAGCGTCGTATCTTTCAAACTATAGTCGCACTAATATTTTAAAAAAAAGTATTAACTAATATTGTACAAGTAGTATAATCTCGTGCCAAATGCTTATCCATTACACCATCGAGGCCCCTACTTTTAGTGTGAAATCAAAGGCCTGAAAAACTACTTTTTTTCAAATTAGTTTCTATTTCGTCGCTCAGACATTGGTTTGCCCCACGTAATAAATTTTTATTTCTTTTCATTAGCAATAGATTCTTAGATTTTCCGGTACGCTTAATAGAATAGATTTTTATCTTTTAGACGTAGAACTAAATCATATTTCACACGGATTACACTGCTCTATTAAGCATACTGGAAAATCTAAGAATCAATTGCTATTTAAAACAAAAAAATTTTATTATGTGGGTCAAACCCATATCTGAGCGACGATTTGTATCAGAGAGTACATTCTTTTAAGTCAATTCGATCTGATATCCCTTTCCCAGTATACAGTAGAGTTCAAAAATAAAATCTTCAACTTAGAAACGAGAAAGCAAAAAGTTGCATTTAAAAGTAGTAACTTTCACTTAAAGGAAAAAAGGTGTGCTTCATAAGTTGCCGCATGCTTTATAATAACTATCTTTGATATAAAGTAAACTAAAATACTAAATATATTAAAAGTGTTAATTTATGAACTGAATTAGAAGACAAGAATACCAATTAAGAACAAAAATATTAAAGTGTTATGAAAATTATTAACAATATTTGTAATTTATTTAAATTATGAACTTTTAAATGAAATGAAATTGTAAAAAACAAAAATACCAAATTATTAATGATATTTTTTTGTAGAAAAAGTTTATAAAATTTAGACTTTGATTTTTTTTTAAATATTTATGCAAATATTTAGTTTCTAATTGAATGATTTTATTTCTACTTAAGTTTGTTTTTGGTATAATTATATGACAAAATTACTTTTAATTTTTAAAATGTCTGTTTTGAAATTATATTGCTAGATATTTATTACATAATATTATAAAATATAGAGATGTTTTACTAATTATAATTATTAATCATTTATACTTGATTTCTGTTAGTATGTAAAATTTAATGATACTAATAAATATAAGATGTATAATTTTAATATTTTTTGTATAAAATATACCTATAATTTAAAAATAAATTTTAATACCTAATAAAATAATTCATCTGTTTAAAAATTTTAAGTAAAGACTTCTGGAAAATGATGAGTTTAGAGTTAATTTAATTTAGAGTTGACTTCAAATTTTGTATACGTGATGCTCTTTGAGAATTGAGTAGACACTATTAACAGTTTTGGAATTTATTAACCCATGTCGGTCCGACGGTTGGTCAAAATAATTTTGGAAGATAATATTGTCAAAATTTGCGAAGTACTGCTTTGGCTAAAAAGAAAGCCTCAAAAAATTTTGTTGAGTGATTTGGAAGCAAATTACGTCCAATTTTGCGCAATACTGCTTAACTCTAAATTAGAAACGATTTGACCGGTTTACCTCAAATTTTATATGTGTGAAGCAACTTGAAAATAGAGTTGAGTCTGTTAACAGTCGGTCCTACGATTTTTCAAAAAAAATTTTTTGGAAGTAAATTACGTCAAAATTTGGACTTTGAATTACAGAAAGTTTCAAAAATTACTAGAACAATCCTAGAAAAATGGTTTGAAAAAGATTGCTTTCATACATTTTAAAATTTACATGTGTAAACCGAGTGTAATTTTTGTGTTAACTTTTTGCAGTAACATCAACTTCAATTAAACCTCCATTGAGAGGCGCAGCAACGCGCACCGGGAATTAGCTAGTTACAAATAAAGAATACGTATTCTTTAAACTACGAAGATGATATTATGTCGTAGATCATTTGGTTATTTATAAAATACCCTAGAGACTTACCACAGATTACTCTCCTTTTCACCTTTCTTATATTATCTAAGGTATAATATAAATATGTAAATAACTCTTGTGTAGAATAATAGAAGACGCACAAAAATAACATTTGTGTATTTATAATCTTATACAATAGCTACAGTCAAGTAATCAACGGCTTAGTCAATACAACAATTAAAAAAAATGAAGCCTAGTCTAAATAGAAGTGATGAATGTCCTATACGCTAATAAAGAGTTGAAACTTATTGAATTTTTAATACAATGCATGTAAAAAATAGACAGACATAGGGTTTTACATAAGCAGATAATTAACTTTATGGGATGTTCGAATTTTTTTTTTTAATAATTTAGTTTTAGTTATTTCAGCATTTAGTTGTTATTTATTGATTTTATCTTAGGTTGAAAGATAAGAGTTACTAATGTGAGTTTTGCTTCGTCTTAAAACGTTTTTGAAATTGTTTCGTAGAGTTGTTGATTTGGTACCCCAAAGGTATGGATCGGATCAGAATCGAAAAATAAATTGATTTAGCTATCTATGTCCATCCGCTTGTCCGTTCACACGATAACTCAAAATATAAAAGGGCTAGGATTTTGAAATTGTCCCAAATAATTGTCATCGCTATTGATATCCAGCCGTTTTACTCCACGGGTTCGAGTACCTGCCATACTTCCTTTTTTATGAGCATCTTTACCTATTGAAGCTAGGTGTCTCAAATTTCGCCAAAAGATGTTCAGTTTTATGGCCAAAGTTTCTGCAAAATTATTTTGGTCTACTGCAGTGGGTTCCAGTAGTTGCAATACAATTTCATATTTCACATGAGCATTACTTTATACATAACAAAGCTGAATGTTTGAAATTTTAGTAAAAGTAATAAACTGGATGATATAATGTTTATATTACGGTCATACGGGTATCCCAGAGTTGATACAGTGTACTCTACTACACTTGTCCTCGTTTTTAAATATTATTAGAAAGACTGGTTAAATGGTCTTGATTACCTGTAGTAGAAAATGTATTTGGACAGGGTTTGAATCTTGTAAATTATTCTCAAGTAATTTTAAAATGAATATAATAATATATAAAATTAAAACTAAGTTTATAAAAAGAGAGAAGAGATGTATAAAAAAAAACAATGAATATTTTTTACTAATTTTAATCAATTTATTTTTGTTTCTACATTTTTGTATTTAAATTAATTAGTTAAAAATATATGTGATTTTTTACTTATAGTTAGATTTTATGGCGATTCTATTTTTTTTATTTTTTTTTTTTTTTTTATTATAAAACTAAATTTACAAATATACAATATATATTAATAATATTCAATGTAGAAAAAAAAAATAGTATAATATAGTTAATATAAATAAAAATAAAGTATTTTTTTAAATAATTAATTAGAAGTCTACACGTCGTATGTAATGAATGATATTGTCTTTGAATAAAAATATGAATTAATACGAATTATATTTAAAATACTATCAATATTTAGTAATTAATTTAAGAATTAATAGCATTTTCAATTCAAAGATTAAATTATTAAAAACTAAAATTAATAAATAAACCCTTTCACCATAGATTTCCCGAAATATTTAAGTGGCAAATAGCAAATTTTTAATTTGCTAAATGCCATTCAATTCTATAATTAATAGTAAATTATTAAATTGTATAATTACTTGTTTTTTGTTTCAAAATACTGGAGACTAATAACTGAAGATTTTCTTTTTAATTTTTATACTTACAACTTATAAATAAAATTAGTTTTATTATTAATATTAATTAAATCTTCAGAGACTAGAACTCATTTTTAATTAATATTAAAAGAAAAATTAGAATTATAAATTAATTATTGCGATTTTGTTTTTTTTTTTTTGGCCTCAATTGTAAAAATCTTGTGCCTCGACTTAAAAGTCTACAATTTTTCTAATTAAATTTTTTTTTAAACCTTATAAAATAATGGAAAAAAAAATTATTTCGATATTATGCCTAATTTAGTTAATCGAATGTCAAAGTAGTTCCGTGTTTAAGGCTATTGTTTTAAATTTCCTTTTAAATATCGAGACTACGACGTTTGCCTACATTTATCCATTCAACTGGTACAGAACTATTTTGGTCATATTTCATTGATCGGCAATTTGGTAACTTTTCAAGTTTTTCACATCTTCGACTAACTGACCAATATGCAAAACCTCTTGGGCACCTATAAATTTGTGCTTCGATATCATTTGTATTTGTTGGTGTTGAACATTTAACAAACATTGAACCGCATTCTTCATTGTTAACAGGGAAATGACCATCGTATGGGCAGAATGTATCGCCAGATTGTATGACTTCAGTCTAAAAATTAATTAAAATTAAAATTAATTACTAATCAGATATATTTAAAGCAAAATGTTTAAATTGACTTACCACACGTTTCTTTCTTACAACTGTATCGAATGATGAACGTAATGTATTTTGAGATTGTGTACAGGCTGGAGCTTCATTTGGTAATGTACATTTTAAGTCTTGCTCATTATAAATATGTTCCGCAGGGCATTTAAATGTTACAATACTTAAATCAGTACTATCTGGTTTATTTGAACATTGATAGAACATATTACAGTCCTGTGGATGTCTTCTAAAACCGGTAGGGCAAACAAATAGTGCTTGATTATTATTTACTTCCGGACATGGTTCTTTTCCAGAAGTTATTGGTTGTGAAGTTGTGGGTTGCTGTGTTGTTCCTTCGGTAGTTGGAGTTGTTGGTTGTGAAGTTGTAGGTTGTTGTGTTGTTCCTTCTGTTGTTGGAGTTGTTGAGTGCTCAGTTACAGCTTCTGTTGTTTGAGTTGTATGTGTAGTTGAATCTGTTACGGCTACAGTTGTTGATGTTGTTTCGACGGTAGTACTTTGTACTGTTGGTTCTATAACAAAAATATAAATATTTAATATAATTTTATTTATGTTGTTTTAAAAATAAGGATAATGTTATGATAACTGGATGAAAATTATGATAAAATTATGTGATGAATGATTTTACCTGTATGTGTTGTAGTTGCTTCAGTAGATTGTGGTAAAGTTGATTGTTCGGTATTAGAGGTTATTGTCGATTCTGTTGGTATGTTTGTAGTACTGTCAGTTGAACTACTACTTGTAGTCGATCCAGGTGTTTGAGTAGTTTGTCCTGAACAACTTTCAACTTTATTAAAATGATTACAAGTATTTAAACTTTGATCCCAAGCTGTACCTTCACCACATGTAAATTCAAAACGATCTAACTTATCATTGTTCTTTACACAACGATAAAATTTGGTACAGTCGTCTGGATCAGCCATATAACCTTCTCCCTTACATTGTTTTCCTGGTGAATTTGATGGAATGGTTGTTGTAGATTCTGTATAAGAGGGAGTGCTTTCTGTAGGATTATTTGTTGTAGATTCTGTGTAAGACGGAGTGCTTCCTGTAGGGTTAGGTGTTGTAGATGGAATATCGGTTGTGGTTTGTTTTGTTGGTTGTACTGTTGATTCGGTTGGTTGATTTGTTGTTGGATGAGTGGATGGTTGTACAGTTGTTTGCGGGGAAGTTTGGGTAGTTGGATGCGTTATTTGTTCTGTTGTTGTTTGTTGAATAGTTGTTGATTCTGTTGTTGGTTGCTGTGTAGAAATTTCTGTTGTTGGTGGCTGTGTTGATCCTTCTGTCGTTGGTGATGTTGTTGATGCGTGTGTAGTGGTTGTACTTTGAGAAGACTGAGTTGTTGTAACTTGACTTTCACTTGGTGGTTGTTGCGTTGTACCTGAGGGTGATGGCTGAGGAGTACCGCATTTTGAGGAATTAACTGCCCATGGATGATTGCATCCTAAAATACTTTCATCCCAAACTGTACCTTCCCCGCACGAAAACTCATGTTTTGTAAATCCTCCCTGACCATTATGGACACATCTATAGAATTTTCTACAATCGTCCGCATCTGCTAAGAATCCTTCTTCACTACATTTTGGTCCACTTGATGATGATGACGAAGAAGTAGTTGATCCTTGACCTTCTGTAGGTTGACTAACTGTGGTTGACTCGGTAGGTTTGATTGTGGTAGACTCGGTAGATTTGATTGTGGTGGACTCGGTAGGTTTGATTGTGGTTGATTCGGTAGGTGTAATTGTGGTTGATGAAGTTGTAGATTCGATTGGCTTTGTGGTGGTTGGAGCCGTAGAATGTGGTTTCTCTGTAGAAGATATTTCAGTACTATTTTCGGAACTAGGTGCCGTGGTATTACTAACAAAATTTTTACATTTTCCATCTTTTAAGTTTTCTGGATAGTTACAAGTTTGCAATTCTTCATCCCAAACAGTTCCAGGTGCACAAGCGAAATCATACTTAATAAATCCACCCTTTCCATCACTTACACATCTAGAAAATTTCTCACAATTAGATTCATCGCCCATAAATCCTTCTCTTTCACATTTTCCATTTGAACCAGCTGGACTTGAAGTTGGCTTTGTTGTTGTAGAACTTTCGGGTTGTTTTGGTTGCTCAGCTGTGCTACTTGTTGAGAGTGGAGGTGAAGTTGTAGTTGAACTATGTGTTGGCTTAGGACTTTCACTAGTCGGGTGAGATCCTGTACCACAATTACCATTAACAGCGTCTGGATAATTACAAGTGGTAATTGATTGATCCCAAACTGTACCTTCTGGACATAGATAGTCATATTTTGTAAAACCACTTTGTCCGTTTGAAACACATCTATAAAACTTTCTACAATCACTTTGGTCACCAGCAAATCCCTCTCTTTCACATTTCCCATTAGAGCCTGCGGGAATGTTTGATACCGTTGTTGTCTCTGGCTTAGTAGGATTTTCACACGGAGGTTTCTCTCCTTGACTTGAAGTTTGGTTGTTATTTGAAGCTCCTTGATTGCTAGAGGAAGCTTGATTAGAAGAGGAATTTTGGTTGTTAGATGAACCTTGGTTGTTTGATGATCCTTGATTGTTTGACGAATTTTGGTTACTAGATGAGCCCTGATTACTTGAAGATCCTTGATTATTTGAAGAATTTTGGTTGTTTGATGAATTTTGATTGCTAGTAGAACCTTGATTTGAGGATGAGTTTTGGTTATTAGACGAACCCTGATTATTTGATGATCCTTGATTGTTTGACGAATTTTGATTATTTGATGAACCCTGATTACTTGATGAACCTTGATTATTTGAAGAATTTTGGTTATTAGACGACCCCTGATTACTTGACGACCCTTGATTATTTGACGAATTTTGGTTACTGGATGAACCTTGGTTACTTGATGATCCCTGATTGTTTGACGAATTTTGATTATTAGATGAACCTTGGTTGTTTGAGGATCCTTGATTGTTGGACGAATTTTGATTATTAGATGATCCCTGATTACTTGATGATCCTTGATTATTTGAAGAATTTTGGTTACTTGATGAACCTTGATTACTAGAAGAACCTTGGTTGGAAGAAGAATTTTGATTACTAGATGTGCCTTGATTGCTTGTTGATCCTTGGTTATTAGTAGATCCTTGATTGCCAGACGAGTTTTGATTATTTGAGGACTCTTGGCTTGAGGAAGTTTGATTATTAGATGAGCTTTCGTTATTTGATGAGCCTTGATTACTTGATGTACTTTGGTTACTTCCCGATGTTTGTGAGGTGCCACTTCCACATTTTTCGTCTTCAACTGCATATGGATAGTTGCAGGATTGTGTTTTAGTATCCCAGACTGTTCCTGGACCACAAGTAAATTCATGTTTTGTAAAGCCTCCTTGACCGTTATCAACACATCTAATAAATTTGTTGCAATCTGATGGATGAGGTAAATATCCTTCGGTTGTACATTTTTGATTATTATTATCAGTGCTTCCTTGATTACTTGAAGAAGCATTATTACTTGAAGAGCCTTGATTGCTTGATGATCCCTGATTATTTGATGAACTTTGATTTTGAGAGGATCCTTGATTAGAAGTGGTGTTCTGGTTATTAGATGAACCCTGATTACTTGATGACCCTTGATTATTTGACGAGTTCTGGTTGCTAGATGAACCTTGGTTACTTGATGATCCTTGATTGTTTGACGAATTTTGGCTACCAGATGAGCCCTGATTACTTGAAGATCCTTGATTATTTGAAGAATTTTGGTTGTTTGATGAATTTTGATTGCCACTAGAACCTTGGTTCGAGGATGAGTTTTGGTTATTAGAAGAACCCTGATTATTTGATGATCCTTGATTGTTTGAAGAATTTTGATTATTTGATGAACCCTGAGTACTTGAAGATCCTTGATTGTTTGACGAATTTTGATTATTTGATGAGCCCTGATTACTTGATGACCCTTGATTATTTGACGAGTTCTGGTTGCTAGATGAACCTTGGTTACTTGATGATCCTTGATTGTTTGAAGAATTTTGATTATTAGAGGAGCCCTGATTATTTGATGAGCCTTGATTATTTGACGAATTTTGGTTATTAGATGAACCTTGGTTACTTGACGATCCTTGATTATTTGATGAATTTTGATTATTGGATGATCCCTGATTACCTGATGTTCCTTGATTATTTGAAGAATTTTGGTTACTAGATGAGCCTTGATTGCTTGTTGATCCTTGGTTATTAGTAGATCCTTGATTGCCAGACGAATTTTGATTATTTGAGGACTCTTGGCTTGAGGAAGTTTGATTATTAGATGAGCTTTCATTATTTGATGAGCCTTGATTACTTGATGTACTTTGGTTACTTCCCGATGTTTGCGAGGAGCCACTTCCACATTTTTCGTCTTCAACAGCATATGGATAGTTACAGGTTTGTGTTTTTGTATCCCAAACTGTTCCAGGACCACAAGTAAATTCATGTTTTGTAAAACCTCCTTTACCATCATCAACACATCTAATAAATTTGCTGCAATCTGATGGATGTGGTAAATATCCTTCGGCTGCACATTCTTGATTGTTATTACCTGAACTTCCTTGGCCACTTGAGGAAGCATTATTACCAGAGTTTTGATTGTTTGATGATCCCTGATTATTAGACGAACTTTGATTGCTTGATGAATTTTGGTTTCCAGAGGATCCCTGATTAGAAGAGGTGTTCTGGTTATTAGAAGAACCCTGATTACTTGATGATCCTTGATTGTTTGATGAACCCTGATTACTCGACGACCCCTGATTATTCGATGAGTTTTGGTTACTAGATGAACCTTGATTACTTGATGACCCTTGGTTGTTTGACGAATTTTGATTGTTTGCCGAGCTTTGATTGCTAGAAGATCCTTGATTAGAAGAAGAGGTTTGATTATTAGATGAACTCTGGTTACTTGATGATCCTTGATTGTTTGACGAATTTTGATTATTAGATGAACCTTGGTTACTTGATGATCCTTGATTGTTTGAAGAATTTTGATTATTAGATGAGCCCTGATTACTTGATGACCCTTGATTGTTCGATGAATTTTGGTTATTTGATGAATTTTGATTTCCAGAGGAACCTTGATTATTTGATGAGTTTTGGTTACTGGATGAACCCTGATTACTTGAAGATCCTTGATTATTTGATGAATTTTGATTGTTGGATGAGCTCTGATTGTTAGAAGATCCTTGGTTGTTGGATGAATTTTGGTTATTACTGGATGACTGATTTGAATTATTTTGATTATTGCCAGCAGAATTTTGGTTATTATTATTGTTAGATGATGTTGTAGTTGAATTGCTTGATGATGATTGTTGATTTGAAGAGCTACTCATTTGGGATGAGCTGCCTGAAGTCATCGACTGTGAAGTTGATGAAACACCATTTGACGTTGTTGACGACGAAGAGGATGAACTCTCTGTTGATGAAGATGAGCTAGATGAGCTGGATTGAGAACTTGATGAATTTGATACAGTTGTTGTAATTTCATCGGATAATACGGCTTTTGGTACACAGCCTTCAACAGCCCTAATATGATTACACGTTAAAATAGAATCATCCCAGGCTGTTCCATCAGCACATTGAAAGGTAACCTTCATTAAGCCTCTTCCGCTTTCAATGCATCGTGAAAATTTTGTACAATCTTCTGGATCTTTCATAAAACCTTCGGTTTTGCAATCATTTGAGTTTGAGTCAGCACTTCGCGCTCTTGATAATGATGGTAAAATGGATACAATACGTATACCATTTAATCCATTACCTGCTTGTGAACGTAAACTGCTTTCTAATGGACCTTCTTCTGTCAATAAACCTTGGCTTAATGGACTGTCGATTTCGTTCATTGCTTCGATACATTCATCACGACCAGATATTATTGCTGGTACACAAATTTTTAAACTTCTCGAGAAAACAAGATCATCCCGACATTGAAATGTATATGATTTTAATTGTTTAGCATCTTTCAATTCACATCGATAAAATAATTGACAATTATAATCATCAGCAAATAAACCCTCTTCGGGACAATAGAAATCATTTGTTAATGCTGAAAAACACAAAATAAAATATGATTTTAGTAATTAGCTTCCAGGAAAAATATTCTAAAAAAAGAATTACCTAAAAATAAACATTTAAACCGTTGAATTAAAAAATTCTATACTAAAAAATTTTAAATTCTATCTAAAAATATCTTTCAATAAAAGGGTTAAAAGAAATAAACAAATTATCTTAACTATATATTATTATATTTTAAAATTAAAATTAATTACAGAAGAGTTATTTTTAAACGATTCTGTCTCACACATTAGGTGACTATCAACCAGATATAGTTTTAGACTGTAAAACCCTGTTATTTTATCTCTTCATAATTTCAAAATAATACGTTTTGCATTTTGTATTCTTTTGGTGGTTAAGTTTTTCATGTAATCAGTAGATAATTACATTTGTGCATGCAGTAATATTTGAATTTTCTATGTAATTTGCTATTTTTTTTTTTGAATATTTTGTTTTTAATCATAGAAATTATGAATTGCCATCAGTCTACTGTATTTCTATATGAAATGTAAAACATTTAAATGGTTACTATTTTGAAAGGATATTACAGAATTGCTTTTTCGTATTGAATGTATTTAAATTGAACTGTTTGTTATTGTGAACTATTAGCACTTGTCTACTACTGTCTTGAATGCTTCATAGATGCTTCATAGATGTCGCTGACATCTTTTATGCTTCGCAGATGTCGCTCAATAATTAAAAAAAACATTTATAAGTTTTTTAACGTAGGGACACGAAATCCACGTAAGAAATGTTATTATTTAGAAAGCTTTTATTCTATCAAATTAACCCATTCTCTGCTGTGGGTATTTTTTTGAGATGATTTTGCTTAAGGCGAATTCGATTAATCTTTAAATTCTTAAAATTCTAGTCTATTGGTATATAATTTCAAAAAATTCATTTTACTAAAATCGTATCTCGAAAAGATCGGAATCCGAAAAGTGTCTCCAAAATGTTTTTTAATAAATTAAATACTCTATCTATGAAGTAATTATATTATAAAAAAGATATTAAATTCCCAATTCTAAGTATTTTTTTTAAATTTTAATTGTAATGCTAAGTTTAATGTTAAAAGTAAATAATATAAAGATATTAAGTTGAGTAATCATGAGAAAAATTTGCGTTTCTTTTAATCTATATTTATTTAATACATTAAATCTGACTAAAGTATAAAATTATAGTTTTCCTTCAGGGGTTAAAATACCAGCAAAAAGAAAAGAATGCAAAGTAATAAGAAAAAAAAAAGTAGGAGCAAAACTATGTAAAATATTTCTTATTATTATAATGGAAGTCTATAATTTTATACAAAGTATATTTTAATAACAAAATTGAAACTAAAAGTTTATAAAAAAAAAAAAAAAAAAAAAAAAAAATAATTCATAAAGAAAAATTAGTTTTAAATTGTAGGTTAATTTAATTGCAATAAATTTTAAGTATTGAATGTCTAGGATTGTTCTAGACATAATATCATCATAATTATGATAGTACGTGTATAAGACTTATAAATTTTATTGTAGATTTAGTGTCATCCGGAGATGTATGTATATATATATATATACATATATATATTTTTTTATAAAAATAGACTTAAGAAGACAGATATGCAATTAGTTTCAATTAAATAAGAATAAAAAAATATTTGATTTTAAGAAAAAAATTTACAAAGTACGTTATTACAAAAGAAAAACGTTAATCAATATGTAGACACTGTAATTACACAGTGTTATAATGGTGTAATCAAAAACGCTTTTACTTTCAACTCTTACATTCGTTTTGTTATTAATTTTTAATGTAGAGGTTAAAAGTTGGAATTATTTAATTTTTTTTTTTAATTTGAGCGCTTATTAACATTTTTTGGAATCAAATAATTGAAAAAAATTAAATTTTTATGTCTATAATGAGCCCAGAAAGGCCTATAAATTAATTGTAAAACACCTGCGAAACATCTGCGAAAACTTTAAAATATGTTGAAATCTTTCTTCCGTTTTCGTTTAATTGGGTGTGTTAGGAGATAGAGTGGAGGGGGTGGAGCTGTGTTCGTTGATTAATGGTGAGTGCATCTGGTGAGTGCAAGTGGTGAGTGCAAGCGGTGCATCGAAATGAGTGATGTGGTATATTATGAAAATATGGATAACAGTGGCTGTCGATATATCCGTATGCTTCCAGAAAACGAGAAAAGCGATCAATTGTGGTTCAAAAGTAAAGTCTGTTAAAAGAAGCGATCTATAGTTAATCAATCTTTTGTTTTTGAATATTTTGTCATAGATATTTGACTTGGAAATTTTATGACCCTCATGGAGTTCATCAAATAAGAAAAATAAAATATTTGGAAAGTCAAAAAATGAAATTTTCAAGGATTTGAAAATTTTTTACGATTTTGACGCCATTAGCTTAATACTAGTCAGACCTCATTAACTTTAAATAAAATGACTTAAGATTTCAATTAAAAAATTTTAATTGAACTTTTGTATATGATTTACTATGTTATTATATTACTAATATAAATCTGAAAAGCCCCACATAAATAGTTTTCCAGTCTTTAAGTAGAACACTCTTAACGAATAAAAGGAAAACATATTTAATTATCGTATAAAATGTAGACAAAAATAAAAATTTTTGTTTAAAACCCATATTTTCCAAGAATCCTTCGATCAAAGAATACCATATGAATTGTATTAAAAGTAATGTTGTATTTAAAAAAAAAAAAAAACAAAAATTCCTTCTTAGAATATGGTACTAAGAATCTATTAAAAGGTATTGTCTGGTTGCTTAAGCAACAATTATTCCATTGCATGAATAATATTTTTTGATCTTTTTATTCCAAGAAAAAACAAAATTTACATTAAACATGTTTTTTTTTTTGTGAGACTGTGAGTTAGTCAATTCTAATTGAGAAGGTATCAATGACAAGTTGTAAATTTTTACAAAAATATTTTTATTTAGTTGTTATTTAAAGTTTAAAACAAAAGTTGAACTTTAATATCTTAAGATTGATATTTTTATAAACTTTATCTTATTTTAAATAATCATATTTAAAAATATAATTTATTAGACAATGTCATCTGATATTTAAAAATACAACTTATAAGACTATATTTTCCGAAGTTCTTCGAAATTTAAAAATTTCGAAATAGATGTTGATGATGTAAATAGTTGTTAAATATGCATAATTATTCGTATCAAATGATAATTAGTCTTTAGAATATTTTTAAAAATAAATTAAACCATAGTCCGTTCATCTGTTTATGCGTTCGTTCCTAAGTTTCCAACATTTTGATTTCGTTCAAGATAGAACTAAGAGATTTTCGTAGTAAGAATTAATAAAAAATAATACAATAAAACTACGAATACCAAATTTCGAAAAACTCATTGGCTCTCATTTAGGGGGACATAAGTACCTATGTAATTGACTTAGCACTCATAGAAATGAGGCAAAACTCTCTAGGGAGCTTTTGACCCTGATAGTTTTGACTCATTGTGGTGGGTCATAACTCCCTTATACAGCTGAGGGGTTATTTGTAATATTTAAACAAATTTTAACTTCATATAACATGAGTGACGGATACAAATATAGGATTTTTCGAACTCTAATATCAAAAATAATTACAAAACATTTTAGAGTTGGATTCGAAATCAGGGGTATTCCCTTTTTCCAAAATTAAAGAAAAAACAATAATTTTACATTTAAAATACATTTTGAAAGACCTTTTTTTATAAAAAAAGGCAATCCTGATTTTGTAACTAAGTTTCGCATACATGAATTCATAAATACTCTGGAACAAGGATCAACTTTGATTTTTTAATCAACTTAAATGCTTCCTAATATAGAATCTCGCATTAACAAATGATATCAATAAATGGAAACTTATGACTTATTGTCAAGGGACTTATGTCCCAAGTAAATATTTTAAAGAAAGTCAAAGGTCACTTAGGGACTCCCACTAAATGAGTCAGTCATAAGTCCCTAAGGAACATTTTTGTGAAAATTAAAACTTAGCAAGGAAATTATAAGTTAGCAAGCAGTCGGATGGTTGGGGCGGGCTTACATATTACATAAGTTTTTAGGTTATAGGGCGCAAATCCATATTAGGTGGTTTTTAGATATTGTTTTTGTAAATGCGAAAAAAATTTGTCAGATATTTGAAAATGAAGGCTTATAATTCGTATTATATTTTAAACAGAGCTCCCATCTTTACATATTCATTTTTGATTAAATAATTTACATTTCAAACTTTGTACTTGTATACAAAATCAGCATTTAAACTTAATTCAATTTATATTTTATTTACATTGCATTTTGTTTCAAAGGAATTAAAAAAAACAATACAAGTTCTTGAAAAGAATAAACGGTTTTTAATAGATTTATATACGTGTTGGATTTAAAAGAATAGTTAGAATAACCTGGTTTTTTTGTGTTTTTTTTAAATGTTCATTATTTTTCATATCAAATATTAAATATCAGGAATTTCTTTGTGAAATTAAAATGTTGTTTTATTTTGTTTTTTTTTTTTAAACAATTCACCTTTTCTTTATTTGTAGAAAAAAAAAATTCTATTAAAAAAAATATAAACTTGGATTGTTTCGTAAATCCATTGTGTTTATCAAAAAAATTTCATCATTTTACTATTCACACCAATTTAAAAATTACTCATACATATAGTATGTATGTATATAAATATGTTGTGTAAGTTTCTATGTATATGTTTGGGTTTCACTACAGCAAAAAAAATAAAAAAAAATAAAAGGAAATAGAAAAATATATACATTGTTTTTAATTTTTTTTTTTTTAAATCCTTTGGGATTGCACCAGCCTCAATCTAGTTTTTAATTTAGCGGTTTATTTTGTTTTATTTTTTTTATATATATATATAAATTACAAAATGAAATATATATATATATATATATATATAAATAATACAATGGATTATAAATCAACAATAGCCTTAAGTGTTATAAGTTTTAATTTAAATATATTTATTTATATATTATGTGAGATATAATAATTTAAATTTATAGAACATTTTGAATATTGCAGTTTTTTTTTATACATATACATTTAACATTTTATATATCTAATATATAAATTTTTTTAACTTTTAAGAATCTATTTTACTTTTGTAATAAAATTAAAAAATAAAAAAAATTTTTTTAAAGTATTATAAATTTCGATTAAGGTTACGAACAAATACATTGCTTTTACACTAAACTTTAAAGCAAAATTAGGCGTTATTAGGTGTTGAATCAAAATGATTTTAAACTTTATGTCTGGATGGATTCACCGGCTTCTAATCCCGGTCTAAAAAATATCGTAAATTATTTAATATCGTAATAGTGTATATCGTAATTTATGAAATTAGATATATAGTTTAGGGGCCTCGCTGGGTAGCGGATAAGTATTTGGCTTACTAACCAAAGGAGAGCCGTTCGACTTTTGTACGGGTCATAAATGTTAAATTTAAAAAAAATGCTTGAAAAATAAATTTTCTTTACAAATCTCTATGGTGACCAAATGCATATTATAATTGTAAAGTGTATACGTAGTATAATCTGTCTCGACTGTAAAGGAAAGGAATTCTGCACTTCCTTATTGCATTGTATGAGTTAAAGGTATCATAAATAAATAATATATAGCTTCAAAAATATTTCGTATAGAATGGGGGGAATGAAGTTTAAAATAAAGTAAAATAGGCCTTATGTCTCTTTCTAAAGGGTTGTAGCAGAACCCCAAGTTCCTATTCCTTTAAGGAAATCGCGAAATGAGTTAGGAAGAGAAGGACCACGGCATTAGTGAAAAGTGGCACAAAGGTGAGGAAGGCCACTGGAAGGGCTGACAAGAATAACGAACATTGTTTGAAACCTGTTGAGAATATTAATAATTTAACAGTCGGATACACATTTGAAATTGAAATATAATAATATTTAAAATATTATTGAAATATAATATATTATTATCTAATATTTCTAAAGTAAAATAAATCCTATAGACCGTATGGTTTAATTTTCTTTAGAATGAATAAGACTTATTTTGAATTTCGAGAATTAGGCCTTATTTCTAATCACAATTATGAAAAACCTACTGCTCTAGGCTATATATCCTCCCACCTTTGTTATATCATATCCAAATAATAATTTCCTTAGTGAAAATAATAATTAATGAATTTGAAACTAAATCTACTTATAGGATTTGGACAAGGAAAAAAAAACATAATTTATAAGGCTCCCTAAACATTATTGTAGAATTCGTTTTCTGTTTAAACATATATTTTTGAAGTTTAAAAATAGAAAGTGTGCTAATGATCTTTAGCTTTGGGGAACTATAAGAGAGGCTTAAATAAAAGCTTTTGAGATTAAATAACTTTCGCTTATACTGCGCTTATTGCACCAAATTTAAAAAATAATACTTAAAGAATTGATCTTAGAATTGTATAAATTTAGATATTACATGTACTAAATGCCATGTATACATTATATATATGTAGTTTTTTTTTTATTTTTTTTTTTGTTTTTCTTATGTGATAATCTAAATCAAGTGGTTTTCCTAAAAATGTTTTATAAAAAAAATATAAATTGAATGCAGTAACTTTAAAATGTACAACGTAATCAAATGTTTTCCAACATTGAAAATTAATGGTGCAATAGCTAATACACACGTCTATAAATTTATAGATTTGATGGGTTTTCTAGATCTTGTTTGTTTTATATTTTTTTAAATTATTTTTTTTTTTTTATGTTTCAAATTCAGGAATTTTTAAAAGTAAAAATGTATATATATATACACATAAAAAATTCTAACAAAAATTGCTTATAAAAAATTAAATATATATAGAATTAAGAGGAGTAAATTGCAATATAACAGGGGTAAAAGAAACTATAAGATAAAAATTTACGGCCTTTGAAGGATTTTATTTAATTTTTTTTCTGTTTTTTTTTTTTTTTTTTCCTGAAAAATATTTTTGTTTTTTTGTTTTTAGTATATGTTATGTTTTTTTTTATTGTCAGTTGTATCTTTAGATACATTTGTAGGTTCAACTTATTATACTGGTTTTAAGATTTTGTTCTTGCTCTTTTTAGGACATTTTCAAAAGATTTTGTAAAAATGTGCTTATATAGTTTTACTATGCCCGTCCGTCCGTCTGTACGGTGGAAGACAACTGCTTTCATAAGTTTTATAAATTTTTAAAACGCAAATTCATAAGGTTGCCATACGGTACTAAAATTCAATTTTTTGCAGAATTTGTGGCCATTCATATTTTCTGAACGGCTCAAGTTAAAAGCTTAGTTAGAAGAAGAAGGAGTCCAAACTGTTTTTTAAGTAATACATATACAAAATTTTAAGCTCCAAAAGTAAATTTTAATATGTGTTAAATGTTTTACTTAAATTTAAAGGGTGTTCATAAAATTTAATAAAGTGTCTCTTAGTTTTAGCCATTTTTGATTAGATAATAAATTCAAAGAAATATTCCCAATTTTAGAGGAAGTCACAATTTAATTCCTAAACCTCAAAATTTGGAAGGAGGAGGCAGGGTTACAATCTCGAGAATTACCATAAGTTTTCTTAGTAAAAATTTGGAAACCTTCCTCATTGAAGGACAATTAGGACTTAAAAATTGAAAATTTCCCATTTTTATAAAGCAGAAATGTAGTCACCAGCGCATATATTCCCAAAATTGAACTCATTATGAAACACTATATAATTTTGAAATTGTGCTTTTTTAAAAACCTTAGTTTTTTTCATCATTTGTGTTTTTTTGTTTTTGTTTTAATTTATCTGATAATAGAAGTATATTGCATTTTTTTTTTAATCTGGGTTTTTTTTTTTAATTTTTTCTTAATTTGTTTTTTAACCTGCCGATTGATCGGTAAAATTTGTTTTTATTTTTTTTTTTTTTTTTGAAAAACAAAAAACCTGAATTTCTCCCTATGATTCAGAAAATCTTTTGATTTTGGTTCAATAAAAAGTTAATTGAACCATGCAATCATATTTCTATATTTGGTCAAATGTAAAAATGAATCAGTGAATTTGAAAAATGAGAATTAAATTTCATTTAAAAAGTCACAAGGTAGAGGTAAATACCTGATTTGGGACCATATATTGGTATATAAACCTGTTAATGTAAGGTAAATATTTTAAATTCTTTGAAAAAAGATTCAAACATATTTTCGGACTTATTTATAATAAAATAAATACACTATTTACAATATTTAATATTGTTGTTGACATTAAATTTTAGAAAATTACTAAGCTAATTTAATTTTATTTTTGTAAAAATTGTTGGAAGGTTTTTTATAATAAAATTTAGTTTTTATTTATTTATTTAGGTTTCTAATATTACATAAGAGTTTTAAGTAATGTTAGTATTACCCTCGGTTGCTAGGGTAAGGAATAATATTATGGAAGCATTATTTCTAAATTTATAATTGTTTAAAATATAACGGTTTTTATATGCTAATATCCTTTTAGGATTTTGAAAATCATCTAGCCAACTCTTAAACATTAAATAATAATCTGAAAAATCATTAAGACCATGATTTAGAGTATGCTGGAGCTATCAGTAGAGTGTAGACGTATGGAATTTCTAATCATAACTATATATTCAGGATTTCTGAAACTGTTTAACAAGTTTATATACCTAATTAAAGTTGCTCATATTTATTCTTATAAATAGTTTTTAAATTTTAGTATTGATACTTTAATATTAAAAAGTAATTGAAAAAATTTCATTGACTTTAATTACAATTCTCATGATGTATAATTTTAATTCCATTGGATTTTCTTTTGATCCGTTCGCTTTCTTTGGCATAATCTTGGAGCCCCCAAAAAAAAATGTTCAGGAATAGTGGAGTCATATGAAATAAGAAATTTTAGCAAATTGTTTGATTATACAATTTGAACTGCTTCAGTTAAGCTGAAGTTGAAAGCTAAATAGAGGTGTAAAACTTGGTACGAAGTGAAAAGAATAAATCGGGAAATGGATTCAAATTAAAAAAATTCACTGTACCTAATTTAATTTCACCAAAAAAAGTGTTTACACGGCATTCCGATATTAAAATTTCACTTTCTGATACAATTTTATTATAAATTTTACATATACATATATATATTAGACATATTTTTCAAAGTGATAACTTTAGGGTCCTATACTACACAACCGACTTATCACTTTTTAAAAAATCATTTTTTTGATAAGTGAATGACTTTTAATTTTGAAGCAACAAAAACATATCAAAAAAAATATTTATTTGACTAATGATTAGTTCAATAGATTCCAGGTGAGATTTAAATTTGCATCCGATTCTGAAATATTTCATTACAATTATTATTTTAACAACAAAATGATTTAAATAAAAAGTACTGCCACACCATAAATTATTGAAATCTTCCAACTGTATGTTCTTTACTTCAATAATAGGTGCAAAATACTTAAAATAAACAGATGGTAGGGTTGAAATAATTTTCAAAAAAATAATATTCTCAAATTTAAAATATGTGAATTTATACGGTGCGTTTTTCTTTTGCTCATCAGATCAGGGCTCCGGAGCAAATTTCGAGCGATCAGAGCAAACTATGTTCAGATTTAAATTTTATCCAATATCTGACGCTCATAGTAACTTTATTTAGTTATTTTAGTTATAGAAATTTAAAAGATTTAAAATTTAAAATTTTAACTTTCCAAATTTAAGTTCTCCATTTTTTAATTTTTAACAAAAGTTAAAAAAAAATTAAAAAACAAAATGTCTTGATATCTATACAAGATATTTTTTTTAACGGCGTTTTAATTATTTTATTCTTAACTTGACGTTTCCTTGTTTGACAACTCTGTGAAGTCTGAAATATTTTTACCAGCTCAGAGATCTCTGAGCACTCTGCGAGTAAAAAAAGGAACACAAAATGGATAATTTGAATAATCTGAGCATAAAAAGAAACAAAATTTTTTAGTTCTGAATCTGCGCTGATGAGAAAAAGAAAATCGCCCACCACGATATGGACAATTATTGTATTATTCGATTCATACACACTCATACAAATATAATGAAATGAGCAAAGCCTCACACCACCTTGATTGTTAATTAACATATCAACACACTGCTGGTAAATAAGTACTTATCAGAAGAATGAAAATTAAATTAATATGTAATCAACTACTAATTACATATACGAGTAGTTACTTTTGTATTCATATTTTCACTCATTAATAAATAATTGGATTGCAAAAAAAAAAAAAAATTACTCATTAATATACACAATATAATGTTGATATTTAATTAATATTAATGTAGTTGAACTTTTATTAATAAGTATTTAAAGTTTATTTAGGATATAAAATGAATGAATATACGAATTTTATAAAAATGATGAATCGCCAACAGTTTTAAATGGAATTTAATTTTTTTTTTATAAAAAAAACAAAAAACATTTCAGTAAAAATAAAACTTGACCTTTTTTTTTGTTTTGAGTGTTTATTTAAGTTTTTTTTTGTTATTGATTGTAATTAAAATGAGTCTGAGTACAAAATTTAGGGCAAATTTTCAAGTTAAACAAGTTTTTGTTTTTATTTAAAAAAAAAAAACAAAAAATCACCGGTGGTTTTATTTACATTGATTGATAATAAAAATGATGTTGATTATCTGGATGATATTGATATATTTACCTTGAAAATTACAAAATAAAAAAAAAAAAATAAACAAAAATCACATGTAAATGAACTTTCTTTTATTTGTTTTGCGTGTATTTTTTGTAAAAAGAATTTAAAAAAAAAAAAAAAAATCATCGATTAATTTTGGAAGTAAAACGCGTCTACGAATAATAAAATGTTAATAAATTGGATTTTGGGAAGATTAAAATACTAAAAAATTGTTTATTTTTTAAGTACTTCATGGTAGGCAAGTATAAGTTCTGTGGTGCTTTTATAAGGAATGAACTCAAAAGAAATTATCAATATTATAAATTTTGATTAGATTTTAAAATTATTTTTAAAGTTGAAAGTTCACAATAAGTCTGAAATTTGTTTAATTAAAGTTGAAAGTTCACAATTATTCTGAAAATCGTTTTAAATGGTTAATTGGAGAAAATATTTTAAATTTTAGTTGTATACCTAATATAGGTATGGGCGTAAATTAACTTTTATACGGTGTTTGTAAAAAGCAGCAAGGCAGATATAGAAAAGTATATATATTTTTGATCAGTGTCATCTCCTGAGTCGATTTACCGATGTCTGTACGTCCATCTATAAAAACGATAGCTCAAGAAATAATGATGCTACCTTTATAATTTTTATACTGTACGTCATTAACGACGAAAATGAGACTGGCAAACGAGCTTATCTTCAATAGAATCTTTAAATTTGATACCAGTGTGCTTCTTGCTATTTTCCTTTTTGTGACAATTTTCACACCTTCCAAGTTTAATAACATATATCCGAAATTAATAAAGATAGAAACTTGAAATTTTGTACAAGGGTTTTCCTGACACTTCACAAAATCTAATTTTTTTTTTTAGGGAGGAATGGAAAGCTTGAAATGCACCCATTGAAACTGTGCTGTATTTCTTGGGTAGTGTGCGACTTTAACACTCCAAAACCGCATCCTGCTTTAATCAAACTTTAAGAGGGAATCCGTGATACAAAGGTACAGTTTCGTTACAAGGATGGGGTTATGGAAGGATTTGGGATTATGGTGGAAGTTATTTGGGATTTCGGGTTTATGCGGGAAGAAAGGGGGAATCCCATAATTTACATGGGATATTTAGAAGAAAGATATTAATGTTCATCTTAAATTTGGCTAAATTGTACATATATACATTATCAACTTTGGGGAACACATTTATGGTGAAATATGGTTACATAAACGTGTTGAGCGCATGACAAATAAATTTCCATAAGCCGTGTTAGCCCATGCGGCTAGCTCAACTGTGTAGGGATGAGCATTTTTTGCTCTTCTTGTTCCCGTTGGAAAATCTTGAATGGAGGCATAAATTGTTTAATTTCTTTAGAACAGATGTTAGTCCCTGCAAGATATCTATAAAACAAAGTCAGTAACCCAACTGTAAATAGAAACTTCAAATTTCGTATAAGGGTAAAAACTTACGGGTTTAAAAGGTGTACGGTATTACTAAGTCTATTTGTATAGAATTACTTGTTATATATTTATTTATTAATTTTATGTGAATAGTTAATACATAAAAATGCTTTTAGTGGGATACTAATGAAAATTAATTAAAAAAGAAATCAATAAGATTTTTCTGATATGTTTAAAGCACATTTTTCAAAGTTTGAAGAAGAAAACTAATGGTAAACTTGGCATTATAATTTATTTTGCCCGTCCTTCCGTTTCGACGACTGTCTGTCTTTTAAAGCTTGTGGAATATACGAGATAAAATTCGTTCAAGGCAAATGAGTGCAATGCTTTTATACATAGTTCAATTCGTTATGATGCTAAAGTTCTTCGAAATATTAAGAAGTTTTATATTGAAATTGTAAACTAAATTTTTTCCAAGATTTAGAACTTGTTGAAAGTAAAAATAACTGATTTTGCAAAATATTGTCTTTTGTATGCACCTTAAAACTTAACTACTTATATACTGCCTTATTTCACTTTCTGGCTAAAGCATTAGCGTTATCGTCGCGAAATTTTTAATTGAAAAAAAACTAATGAAACACAAATGAAGATAGAGAGAGAATGAACATTTTTTTAAAATTCTTTTTTTTTTAGTTTAGTCGCATTTTTTAATGTTAATTTTTATTGCGATTTTGACTGGTTTTTTTTTTAGAATTTTATTGGTTTTTTCACCTTCATTTGAATATTCAGTGTTGATATTAAGAAAAAAAACAAATACCTTTGATTGCAGACAAAGATCTTTATTAAGATTTGAAAATTTGTTGCATAATTATTTAAAACAACAACAAAAAAATACACCCAGAGAAGATTAACAAAGTAATTAAAAAAAATATTTATTGTAATTTGATAATTTGTAATCTGAATTTTTTTTGGCTGTGATTGTAGAAATTCAACATAATATGGTGTATATTAAAAATACATGAACCAGTTTTATCTAATTTAAGTTGTTATTATAAGCCTATAATGAGCTTCGACATTTCCCTTATAAATGGAGACATTTTGAAATTGGTTAATATTATGATCCTTAAAAAATATATCAAAACCCATATTGTGATCTGATTTTAGGATTCCTTTTTTTATTTTGGATTTCTTATAAAAAAAAAAACAGGTCGATGGGGCGCATAATCAGGCAACCAGAAGATGTGATAGCCAGGCAAGCTCTGGATTGGCAACCCCAAGTCAGAAGAAATATAGACAGACCTCGAAATATCTGGCAAATAACAATATTGAAAGAGATAGGGGAAATTAACTAAATATGACCACAAGTAAAGACTATAGCACTATAGCCAAAAAGAAAAATCCCAAATGTTCCAAAATCCCGAAAACAAAATATTGAAAACCAAAAATCAGCCAACATTATATTAAATTTTTTGTGGTTAACTTAAAAAATCAAAAAAATTTAAGATATATTTCAGAGTTTAATACAAAATCAGGGTTCCAATAATTTGTTTAGCTAGGATACACAATTAGGAATGCACATTTTTCTATAGTATTTATATTTGCCTTTTACTACCCCACTCACCTGAATAAGGTTTCATAATTCGGCATTTAGATATTTTCGGTATTCTTTTTTTTCAAGATTTTAAATCATTCGAAATTTTTTTTTTAGTAAAGTGTCTAGACCCATGAAAATTTTGAAAATAATTTGAATTAAAAACCGCGTCCGATTGTAACGAAGTTTTTTGTAAGGGTAGTTAGTAACGGTACCACCATTATATAGAAGACAGTTGCAGAGGTAAAGTAAAATGGTTTAAAATACTATATAATATTAGGAAAATTTTTAAATAACCAATTTAACCATCAAATGACATTGTTGGTCAAAGTTTTTTTCTATGGAATATTGGTGACATTACTAAATGCCGTTATAATAATTTTCATTGGATCATTCAAATCAGACGTGGACCGTAATTCAAAGTATACCTAAAATTAATGAATAATCAAATATCTGCGGATAATTGACACTCACGATTATGCCTTACGTTGTTGCTGTCACTAGTTTCAGAACTCTAATATACTCATAATTTAGATTCACTTTGCACATGTCATCAATAAAATCGGAAATAAAATTATTTTATTTTTAAAAGCAATTTGATAAGTTGATTTTTTAAAATTTAAGTGAAAGTAAAATTATATTTTTGAACCTGAACTTTTAACTTTTAATATTGGCATAAAAAATACGCATATGTTCGAAAAAAAAAATAAAAAGAAAAATTGTAAGAAAATAAATTGGCTGTAGACTAAAAATGTTTATCATTTTCTAAATTTATAAAAAAATCTCATACATATTTAATTATACAATGAACAGATCTGTGTGAATTTAAAATATATTTTAGTTTTTTCTTTTTTTTTGATTAATGATTAAATTAAAAATATCAATTTATAAAATAAATGAATTCAAATTTTAAATTATAAAAATCAGGCGCTTTATACATAATTTTACAGACATTTTAATTTGTTATCCTTTAGAATGCAATAAATTTAACATTAATTGTTAGTCCTTTTCAATTTATTTTAAGCCACTTAGCATCTTTATATTGAGGGTGACTTTCGAAATTTCGATATTCAAAATGACGACAGTCATAATCGAGGTATTTGAAAGTATCAACATTTCAAAATCTAATTTTAAATGCTGTTACTATTAAACACTCTTTTGTAAATGAAAAACTTTACAATTTTCAATTTCCCAAATATCGAATTTCGGAACGATAGCATTTCCCCACTTAGATTTGGAAACCGTAGCATACTACTTTTAAAACCTTGTTGCAAATCATATTGTTAAAGCTTAAAAATTTGCTACAATAAAAATAAAGTGATGTCAGGAGTTTTGAACTGGGGGAATTTTGATTAATCAGGATTTTGAATGAAAGGATTTTGAATCGCGGGATTTCAATTGGCGGAATTTCGAATATCTGAATTTTAATGTGTAGAGATTTCAAAATGATGAGATTAAGACTCATAAATGGAGGTTTTTGAATCGCATGATCTCGAATGATAGGGGATTTTGAATATCTGAAATTTGATTTTAGGGAATCATTATTCATCATTTGACATAATTTCAAATGATCTTATTTGATGAGAAATGGAATTTTGATATGTGGGAAAAAACGCAGGTGGTGCTGCAAAAAAAATACAATTGAAAGAATGTTATGGTGCTTACAGAATGAAATGGTAATTTAAAAAAAGTTGACTGCAAAATTAAAAGTCAATCTTTTATATTTTGAAAAATTGTCTCTGTAGCAAAGGGTGTAACAAAAGGCTTAACTGATATTACAGCAATATCCTGTATAATGTTCAATTCTAAATTGATTATTAATATAAAGTTTATTTTGAAGGCAATACCTATACACATTTATAAAACTAACCAAGAAAATTTTTATAAAAGCTTCAGTTTAAAATAGTAAGTTTATTGAAAGGCACCATAGTATTTTTTATTTATAAGGCACTGTACCATTTATTAAATTGATTGATCTTCTTCTAAAAATAATTGTTATTGATTACAAAAAAAAAAAAGAAGAAGGAAAATTCATTGAAAATTAATCAACCACTGAAACTGATGTTAGTTTAAGTAGTTTTTTTTTTTTTTTCTTTTTTTAAAATTTCGCCTATAGGCATTTTATAAACTCTTAATATTTGCTTATATTTTTTTTTGCAATTTTATAATTTGTTTTTTTTTTAAAGTTGATGAAAAATGATTCTAGACAAAAATCATTATAAAATAATTCTTATTTTTCGTATCTTGTATCTTCAACTTATGTTTTTTTTTTCTTTTTTGTTGATTAATTAAAATTTTGTTTTTTTTTTTAAATTTTTTTTAGAGATTCTTCACCTAATAGTTCTACAAAAGTGATATAATCATTAATCAAATGAACTGAGAACAAGGTGCTTTTCAATGCTGCCATCAACACTTGTCAACAGTTTTCAGTTTTTTTTTTCTTTCCTTTTTTTAATTTTAATTTTATTTTAAACGTTAGCGTTTTTTTTTACTCAACTGTTACTATATTGCTTATAATTTATATTACATACATCAAGATAAAAGATAATCAATGCATTCCTTTGAATTCCCAAGAATGTTGTGTGATGGTTTAGGCACTATGAACAGTGACATAAAGTGATATGGTATTTTGTTTTTGGTACTAAGTGGTACTAAGCAATGCCTGTGGAAGAGGCAGACAAGGAACAGGCATTTAGTATTCAAAGACAAAATATTTTGAATAAATGGAAAAACTCACATATCTCAAGAAACATCAAGATGCTAATTTTCCGTGCATGCTTAAAAAGCTTCCTGCTGTATGGCTAGCTTCGAGTAACACTAGAAGTTATTTATAGGCATTCATAAATAAATTCTAATCATAAATAGGTTATTCTGGCCTATTACAAAACAATCATGTATAGAGATTTATGGAACTTAACTGGATAGCAACCAATAGCACATCAAATAAAGGGGAAAATAAATGGAGGTGGATAGAGCACGCGCTGGAAAAAAAATTCGACGACATAAGGAGAATTGCCTTTGAAAGTAACCTATAATTAGCAACACTCCAGAAAACGTGGAAACCGAGTAACATCTGGTGCAGATTTATAATTATGGAACCAAATTTATAGTATAATTATAGTATAACCTGAGAGAGTGCAAAAGCAACAGCACCTAACAGAGTTCGATGGAAATGATTAGTCCTATGCGCCCAGAGGAGTAAGAAAAAAATAACATTTGTTTAAATCATAACAGTGGCTTAAGATCAAATGAACTCACATAATGAAGTCGCCGACAAAAGTTTGATAAATATTTAAAACCTGCCACTTGTCGTATTGCAACATTTGATTCATAATGAAGCTGCCGAGACTAATTATACTCTGCGACATTGTTATCTAATAATCTAAGACAACAATGTCGTGTCCTGTTCAGTTCACTTCAGAATTCAGTTCGACATTATGGAAATTGTTTTAAAAATATTTAAGAGGCTTATATGACAGCAGAACCACAATACCAAGTGCAAAAAAAGAAGAAGAGTTAATGTATTTACGCAACATACTATAAATTTACGACTTTTATGTTTTTTTCTAGCTAAAAATAGTATCATTGAAATAGTTAAGAGTTTTAAATCAAGAATAACTTATATGATTCCCAGTTTTCTTTCATCTTTTTATTATTTTTCATAAAAATTCTGGATATTTATAGATTTTAAAATGACCTTGAAGTTGTTATGTGTTTAGTAAGACTACAAAATAACCAATTTTCTGTTTTTTTTTTACCAACTAACTTTTGCCATAAAAGAAACCTTCAAATGAAAGAATACTAAAAAAACAAACCAGTTACAGTAGTAATTATGTGTGTTATTATTATTATATGTTTTATGGATGGTAAGAGTTATATATTTTCTTTTATTTTGCTCACATCATAATAAAACAAGTGATTAAAAAAACCAAGGGTTTTGAAAAAGCATATTTTTAAAATTATATAGTGTTTCATAATGAGTATTTTTTCGAAATTTAATGTTGGAGCTTCTATGTTAACGTTTAATTTAGAAAATATATGCGTTGGTGACTAAGTTACTGCTTACTTATGAAAACAGTAAATTTTTAATTCGCAATAGCTCGTTAATGGGAAAGGTTGCCAATTTTCTCAATGACCTAACCCCACTGAACAGGTATTCAAGTTACAAGTGTTTAAATATAGCAAAAAGTTCAATTTTCGAGCCTTTATAGTTCCTAAACAGGAGGCGTGACAAAAATTTGTGTTGACCGACTCCTACTAATTTCTGAGGATCTTCTTTCGCCCAAAATTTCAAGACACTAGCTTGAACCGTTTAGAAGATATGTGAGGCCAAAAATTTTGCAAAAATTGGGTTTCACATAAGTGTTAATTTTTGTACCGTCTTTAAACGCTTGCCTGCTTTAGAAGTTTTAGAAAGTTTATAAAACCAGCTGTCTTTTATCGTTTCCAGATTGAAAGTATACCTAACAGAACTGTTGTTATAACAATTTAAATATAGGGCTTTTTCTGACATTGGGGGCTGTTGCCCCCTCACGGGTGGGGCTACAGAAAAATTCTTCTATCTCTATTTCAAACGATGCAAAAATTTTCGTAAACATACGAACAGACAGACAGGGTGATATTATATAGGCACATTTTTACAAAATCTTTTGAAAATGTGCTAAAAAGAGCAGAATAATGCTAAAAAATTAAATAAATAAAAAAGTTATAAGCAGAAAATAAGCAGAAAAAAAAACATAATTTTACAGCTCAACTCAACTTAAAGATATTATTGGGTGTATGATTGAACAAACTTGTGAACTTATATTTAATGTATATAAGAATAGATAAATCTGTTCATAAATCTATTGTTGATGAAAAGTTCTATTTGAATAAATTGGGATGATATTTAAAATTTTTTTTAGTTTCACTCTTAAGATGATTTGTGTAATGATTTATTAACTTTTAATTTTAATAAAATGATTAATTTGATTTTTGAGGCTTTATTTTTTTTTTTATTTTAATTTTAAATATAAATTTTTTGATATTCACACAATCTATAATATTTCTAAAATAGATTGTGTGAATTAAAATGATTTACATTTTAAGAAAATTCTTGAATTTATTCAGGTGTATTAATTAAAAATTTTTTTTTTGCTAGAAATTAATTAATGATCTTAATCTCTTTCATTAATTTATAATTTGACAAATTAATTTTAAATAACCTCTCGTAAATGAATATAGTTAATTAATAATGAAAGAATGGACTTAAATTGTATATAGGGGCTTAATTAAAACTATTATTTAAGGAAATTTTAAATATTTTATAGATTTAAACTAGAATATTTTATTTAAAGGTCAAAAATGTCAAAGAATAATTGAATATGTCAAAAAAAATTAAAATAATCAATTTACCTGTCACATTAAGTCAATTTGATTTTAAATAGAGTATTCATAGTTTTTGTTTTAGTTCAAAACACTTACAGATCATTATTTGTGTTTTCTTTTTTGATATAGAGCGCGTTCAGAGTGCATTCCTTGTGGCTAGTACAAATTTGTAAAATTGAGAACTATATGTTGACATCTTACAACAAAGATTGATCTATATAAATTTAAGATAAATAATTTCTTAAATGAATAGAAATCAAATAAAACAAATTTTGGAATGTCATGTATTAAATTTGACAGTTTGTTCTCATATGGTGTGTTTTTTTTTAAATTTTAGAAATGAAAAACGGAATTGTCAAAAGAAAAATATTTTTAAGCGTTTTATTAAATTTCCAATTGTTTTGGATTATAAAATCTTTTTTACTTCAAATTCAAAAATCGATATGTCAAAACCCCTAATGGAAACTAAAATTTATTTTTTATATCTTGGGCATAATAAGTGTAAGCATGATGCAGCATCGAAGTTGCAAAATGTCAAAAAACATAGCTATCAAATTTTTCGAACACAATGCATAACTTTGAAAACATTGCATAGTGTCATTTAATGTAAACAAATTAAGTAAATAATTATAAATAATTTAAAGTAAAATAAAAAGTTTATATTATTTAAGAACCACTAATTTTGTTATTTTATATGATAAATAAATTTAACAATTTTAAGCTAATAAGTAATAAAAAATATAAATGGCTGACTAAACGAAAGAAATAAGCTGTTAAAATAGCTTTAAAGTTAAAAGTTAAGTAACTTTTTAAGTGGCGGCTTTTCAAGCGAAAATTATCGGGTTCAAATCGTGGTCAGATCATATCTAATAAAAAAGTATAATGTATATTAAAAAAATTTAATAAAAAGTTGAAATGTCAAATAGACAATAAATTAATATTATCAGGCAATATTTACTCTTGTCTTGTACTACAAATAAATCAATTTTACGTCAAGGCTGCGTTTCAACTTTGTTCTTTCAATCATTATGTGCATTTTGAAGTAGTATTTCAACGTTGTTCGCTACGCTCATTGTGCTTAGGAGGTTCAAATTCCTATATTTACTAGCTTTTACACTGTGTGTTAATTTTATTTTTAGGATCGGATTTTGATTTGATCAAAAGAAAACTCTAATGTAAATTCATCTAGTTTAACTTGGCTTCAAATTGATAAATTAAATAAAATAAAATAATAACTTTTCCTAAATTTAATTACAAAATTAAATATTTGTTCTAAAATTGAAATTTGTTTAATAATATAAGATGTCATATTAAAGAAAATTAAAATTTTTAACAAATGCTTTCTGTACATTAATGTTTTGAACGTGTTATTAAATGTCATATGATTAAAATATAATTTAAAAGTAAAAGAGTTGATTGTCAACTAATTGTTCGTAAAAACACTTTAATTAAATTATTAAAAACTTCTAATTCATGTTATTAAAATTAAATACTACCATATATAGAGTATCTATATATATTTTTACTTAATAATTTTATTGGATAAGGTCAATCACTTCATAAAAGTTAATAGATAAAGTTAATGGGTGTGTTAAAGATGCACTTCTAAAGTATAGTTTTAAGATTATAATTAACTTTTTTTTTCTTTTTTTTTTTGAATTAATGTTCTATTTAATGTACTTTTGAAATTCTTCACTTTTTATAATTAGTTGACGTTCTGTGAACATCTGAAACCATATATACATATGAGTATATGAATTGCATATTAACACACTTATACATATATGCTTGTTAAAAAAACATTTTATTACCAGATATTCTTAAGAAATGCATTTGATGGCACAAAAATATTAAAAATAGTTCGTATATACGTTCATATTCCAGGAATTAATTACAATTTAGAGGTTTAAGTTTTAAAAAGTGAATGTCATTTTAACTTTAAATATAAAAGTTTTGTTTTATTTTTTTAATTAAAATAAATGAATGTTAAGAAACTATTCAATACGTGTTTAATGGCATTCAATCTTATATGTGTATTAAACATTAATATACATATTTTTATCTAATTTTTAAATAGAGTATGTTTTCTTAAATTAGTTTTGCACTTCAACAAATCCAATTACACAATTGTACTAGTTATTGACAGGCAAAATTTCTTTGGTGAAATTCAGAAAGAAACTTCCGTTTTGTCATTGATTTTCGGAAAATTTTAAATTTAAATTTTATGGTATTTTGTAAAGTTGTGTGAAGAACAAATTTCTGAAAATGAATCTGAAAATTTGTGGTAAATCAATATATTGGTATATATAATTAATATTAATGCCATTTAAGATAAGTTGAAAAAATTACAACCCTCTTTTATTTGAATGTCTCAAATTATAAGATATAAATTTGACAGAAAGAAATAAAACCGGAAATGCATCTGTGCAGAAAAGAATCAAAATTTATCTATAATATCGGTTTGCGTTGTTTTCTTAAACGCTATTACAATGTGTGCTTCCTATTGTAAAATTAATAAAAAATCTTTTAATATAATTTCAAAAATCTTCTCAATATGTTTCAAAGATTAACTCTTAAACCTTTTCTAAAAATATTTGATACTTCAAAATGTTTAAAATTCTTTTAAAAATCTTCAAAATCTGTTACTGCACTTCCGCAACTCTATTTTAAAAACTAAATTGAAAATCAGAATGTTGTGTCATGTGTGATATATTTAAAGTTTTATTTAAAAAAAAAATTAAGTTAAACTTTTATACGAGTATAATGGTTTTGTTTTTTTTTACTTTCTTAATTCCTTCAATAATTTCTTGTGACTTATTTTTTTCCTCTTCTGTACAGTATAGAAAAGTTTTTATTAAGATTTGCGCGTTTTCACTATAAAAAAATTGAGTTTTTGTTTTTGTTTTTTTGCTCTTTTTAATTGAAAAAGTTCTTTTGTGTGACATTTGCTTGACAGTTTACATCAAATAAGTTTTAATGAAAATAAAGACATTAAAACACACAACTATGGTTTTTTTTGGGATTGAAATAATTTTCTGATTTAAAATAATATTTCAAATCATTGACCCAAAGAATTGAATTGGATTTTATTTAAATTAAAATGAAATTTATATTATAATATATTATAATTATTGCAATGATTGCATGGTTTATATAAAGTGAAATGATGTATTAAAATATTTGGAATTGAAGAATCTTTTGGAAATTTAAGAATTGTGAGTTATTATTTGAGAATAAAATTGTGTACTTAAAATAATATTAAGTTTAGAATGTAAGAAAAGATAATATACAATCCACCGATTCAAAGATATTGAGAAAATGGAGAGGAAAAGAAACCTTAGGATGCAGTATAAAAATTAAAATATTTCCAAAACTGGAAACTTTTAAATTAAGGTTTAAAACCTTTTTTTTGGCGGGAATTTCAGTTTTTTTTTTGGAATTTTAAAATCTGATATTCTGATTTTTAATAAAGGAAACTTTATTTTTGAAATTTAGTACTCAACTCGTAAATACTTTTTTAAGATCAAGAAATAATAAGATACAAGCATGGCATTAGTAAGTTTATTAACAAAGGTTTACTTATTATATTCAGAATAATCTGGTCTGTCAAAATAAGCAACGAAGATCTACGGAAAAAAAACAGGAGAAGAACCCACACTGAAGCGGAAAAGAAAGAAAAAATGAAACTGAATAGACCACAGCTATGAAAAGATCACAACCAAGCAGAGTTTTATGGCCTTGTAAATGGAGCATCAAAAGAAGTAAAAGACGCGAACTTCTAAATAATACCTGGAGACGCACAGTACTAAATGAATTGCATCAATGCAACTTCAAATTGTAAAATATCAATTTAAAAACCGCAGCAGGAGCATCATTCCTCCCAGAGTGACATGGAATAAGAAAGCTAGTCTTAAGTTAGTTATAAGTTTTATATAAAAATATTTTAAGGTATTTCCCCAATTTTTCTTATAAACTTGCAATCAACTGTAACTCTGAAGATATATTACTATTTCTAATAATTTGTCTATTAATTTAAAGTTTAATGTAATTAAAAATATTTTGAAAAAATAAAAATATATAGTTAACGTTAGAAAATTCACGGTACCAAATTTTTATAATGTAGTTCATCATAAACCTAATAGATATTTCGTCTTTCAAAAAACATATGTTAAGTATTTGTAATTAAATATTAAACGATCTTAAACACCTATTTTATATGGGTGCCTTAATAAATATATAACTTTATAAAAATATAAGTTATAAAAAACTAAAGTGTATTTGTGTGTGTTTACCTTTTCAAATACATTAAATTGACATTAAGTTAATTCGAAACATTTTCCTTATAAATATATGTAAACTTCTATCACTTTTAAATTCTTCTTTATGTACCAAAGAATGGTAATAAAATTGCTTTAAATTCAATTCAATTCAACTCAAAAAAAAAAAAATTCTTAGATTATTATTTATCATAAAAGATTTTAATACATGAAATCTAAGTAAACTATTAAAAAATAGTACCTAATAAAAATAAATAAAATTCATAATAGACTGTATGTTAAACTGCATCTCTGAAAATGAAAGAATCTTCACTTGAATCGTTTTATTAATAAAAAAATGCATTCTATAAAATTATAATATATGTCAATAGATGTATGACGTCTGATATATTATGAATTTTTTTTATGAATTTTAATTTTTCTGAATTAAATTTTAGAATTTTTGTGCTAAAATATGTCGTTTAAAAAAAGTCTGACAGTTAAGTATTCAATAGGAGGTTATAATAAGCATTTTTTTTTTAAATAACTAAGTAAAATCTTAAACAAACGTCAAAATGTCTCTGTATTTTATTTTACTCAGCCGTGCTCTATATATTTCCAGTGAGCATGTAGATCACGCTCTGAGCACGTTCTGATTTAAAAAAAAACACGAATCAAGCTCAGAGTTGAAAAAAAAATTTTTTTGACAGTTCATGCTTTTCTCAGATTACAAAAAAAAACGCCTATAGATGAAGTATGGTTGGTTTCTGGCGTTTAAGGAAATCTCTCTTAAAAAAATCGCTTAAGAAAGACTCTTTTTTTATATTCTGGAAAACGCCTCAGAATCCTGATTTTGTATTCAACTCTTTTCCAATGAAAAACAAGATTTAAAAAAAAAAAAAATTCAAAGAGTTGAACGGTCCCGCGATGCTGCATTTAGAACATATTTAATTAATAAGTTTAGTTTTGGGAACTTTTTCGTATTATAATTTTTGGCGCAATTGCGGTTTGAAGCTTATCTTAGAAAAATTTAAGATTATTCACATTTACAGAATGAGAGTTAATTGGGGTGTGTGAAAATTAAGTGTTCGATATTTCAAATACCTAAAGTGTCATATAACTGTATATTTTGCAAATTACCTGTATTATCATTTTATATTATTTGAACTGAATATTTTCCAGAATACTATGACAATATTTCGATTTAGGTCTAGAATATTTTTTAATTTGGAGGATTTGTTTCAGAATTTTTACATAATTGGCAGTTCATGGTAAATGATATACAGTTTAGTAAAACGGATAAATCAAATACAGTCTAATGAAATACAGTCAAATGAAATTTAGTCTTATAATTCTAACCAAACAAACTTAAAAATTATAGTCAATTTTCCTAACGTAATCATAATATATTGTTGCATGTTTTTTTTTTATTGAATACTTTTTGCTTGCAGCTTATGCAACCTTTTAAGGAAAAAAAAACCAAATCTATGACTTTAAAGAAGAGAACTAACTACATAGAAAAAAGCAGAACTATAAAATAATATATATATATATATATATATAATGGCAAGATATATACACATTATAAAATTGCCATCATAATGTGGTGACATCATATTATCATCTCTTTATAACCTTAGATAATATATAGTGTAGGTGTAGCTAGAGACTACATATGAAGCAACACAACAATCTTACAATTTTAAAATTTAGTTTTTGATTTTTTTTTTTCATCAAATGCCTGCCTATAAAAAAGTTAATATAAGATCAGCTTAACTCCAGTTGCAAAAGGATGGAATGCATGGAGGGTATAAAAATGTTAGAATACTTCCATAGTTACTTAACTTAAAAAAAAAAATTTAATAGTTGAGCATTAAGAAATATTATGGACGAGTATAGAAAAGGAAATTATAAGTAGCAAAAGTATTTTACTATAGGATTTCAGATGCATAACTATGTATACATATGATCTCAATACCTAACACTTACTATTTCTATATGAGCATTTGAAGAAGAATTGAAAAATTGAAAAAAAAAAGTAATCCTTAACCGTGAACCCACTGTATGTCAATTTAATGTTGTGCACTGTTGGCTCCAAGCAGAGTGATTTCAGTTTTTTCTAATATGTGTGTGTTCTTAAAAGATAAGTAGAAAAGATAGTTTCAGTTGATTTAACAAGACATTATTTCATCATTATATACATTTATACACATATTAATTTTATATATATATATATATATGCCAAATATATAAATAATCTAACAATTTAAAAAAAAAAATTAAAAGAACAATTCTTGCAACATATTTTGATGAATTTTAATGTCAATGAACTTGATAATCACGATATATCGTGATTTTTTTTTTAATAAAAAACTAAAACAAAAGAAAAGATACTATTGCTAAGATTTTTATCTTTAGATTTTTATCTTATATGTTAAAAAAAAAACTTATAATAGAAAATATAATAGAACGTTTATAGGAAATAATTGAAATTATATTGAATTGAATTGGAAATATGTTTAGCATATGTGAAATCAATAGAAAGATTTTAAATAAAATGATTCCTATAACAATCAATTCCATTAAAATGAAATAAAATGCGGAAACTTGAACAGTTTTAAATCACTTGATTAATTGAATAAAGTGATTGGAAAGACAGGTGTCCATTTAGAAGAATTTAAGAGAATAGATTTGCTTTGAACTAATATATGTGATATGAAATCAGGATATTGAATTGGGTGAATCGGTTGTAAGGAAGTTCATAGAATTTCTTAAAGAATGCGATTTTAATATCAATTTGCTAGGCTTGATCTTAGCAATTGGAAATATGTAAAAAATTAAGAGGGGGGAAAAAGAAATTAGACTTTTGTGCAACGTTGAAGGCAACAGAGATTGGCATTTATTTTCTATTATAAAGTTTCTGTTTATTGACCCCGTTAATTGAATTCCATAAACAAAGCACTTCACTCCTAAACACTAGTAGCAAAGTTTCTAACTCGTTCCGGTTAGGTAGTTTAAATAATTATGATGTGTACTGGATAAAATAGCTAGGATGTGTCTAACCACAGTTGGTAGATTTTGTTTGTAGAAGAATCATGGATCTCTTAATTACCTAATAAATCTATCGATAGACATCATATAAGCAACATTTGACTAGAACTATTGCTGTTCAATTGATTTTTAAGTAAGAATTCCAAAATTATTGTAGACATTTGAAACCGCCATCTTTCAATAAAGCAATTTTATATTGCGGATTCATTTTAATTTCATTTATTTTTATTAACTAACATTTTGGGTATTTTTTTGTGGCATATTGTAAATAAATTTCATTTTTTCGTTTAAGTCTCTGCAACATTGGACTTAAATTAATATTTTAAAAAATATATTTTTTGAATCTTTAATCCATAACATTGCAGTTAAAAAAAACCATTAATAAATAAAAGTTTCAAAAATACGGATAAAGTTTCATGATTTTTTAATTTTATGAAGTAAAAACAAAAAAAAATTGAATATCTCTTAGAACTTTAATACAGAATAATCGAATATATAAAGTTTAATGTTTATTAGTAGTAAAAGTTCTATTCAAGCGAAACCAAATATTTCACGCTCGAATAATTTTCCATTAATAGGTAAAAGTGAATTTTTTTTTTTATTCTTGTGTTTTTTTTCATATCATTTTCTCTCTTTAACACCCAGTTGTTTTACAATTATTTTTCGGTTTTCTTATTTTTGGTAAATCATTCATAAATTCGAATGCTGTGTTCGAATAGATTTAGCAAAAGATTTTTATTAATATCAGAAGCATATATTTATCATGGAGTTCTAGGTTGTAGGATGTTACAATGGTTAACCACTACCGCAATTAAACAAAGACTATCTTAGAAGAATTATGGATTCTAAGGTCCCATAGAATTCAGTGCGAATGACAACAGTGCGTCTCTGATCCAAGTAATTTATACAAGTAATTCTGAACAAGTAATTTTATTGTCAAAATGATTTAAATAGTTCCCGTAGTTACGTTTTAAGACAGGTTTTTTTTAAAAAAAGTATTTTCTAGTTTAAAGAAATTTTGAGCTACTGTATGTAACTTCATTTTGCACTATATCTTCATTTCCGACCAAGTCTTCCCTTCCTAAATTCTAAATTTTGCTCATTATTGTACTCCTCCGTGTATTTCTAGCCCTTCGCACTTTTAATTTTTTTTGAGGATTCCAATCAATGATCTCCTTGGCTCTATAAAAATTTTTTCTAATACTTGGTCAACCCACTTCAGCTTCCTCTCCCCGATGAAAAAGTTCTTGAGTTTCTATTCGGTCATAATCCCCAGATTAGTGTTTAATATTCTCCGTTGTCAGAATATTTTAGAATATTAATTATATTATTGGGCGTTTTAGTGAATTGTATATATGAAAGAAATAAGAAACGAGAAGTTTCCTTTTAATTTCATTGAAATTATTTATTTTTACAAATACCAGTATTTCGTCTACGGCATGCAGACTTCTTCAGTGCTAGTGCTCGATTAACCGAGTTAAATGTTCCTTTGTTCGATTGGCAGCCATATACCAAGGCTTATCTAACCTATTTGGTTTGAAATAAAAACAAGTGCATTCAAGTTTTTTTAAATCATTATAATTTAAATCATTTTTGACATTTTGATAAAATTAAGCAGTGCTTACACTAGTCGATTATCTGAGATTGCTCTTTATAAATTATTAAGCAATAAAAAAAAAATTTATTGTTCTTCTTTTTTTTAATATTTTTATTTTCCTGAAGAACCTATAATGACGGCAAAACGGATGTAAGAACAGTATTCATCCATATAAAAATATTTATCACCTATTTATAATCGTTTTCAGTTTTTTTTTCAATTTTTTTTCTGCGAAAATAAAAATAAAAAAAAAAGTAGCCAACGTTATATAAAAAATAATTTTCCTTTAATTTTCCATAGTAAACAATTTTCCGATAATTTTTTTTTTTTTTATATATTTTTATTGTTTTTTCACATTATTTTTCATAATTTAAAATTTTTTCTTTTATATTTTTATATGACAATATTATAAAAATATGAATTTTGTTTTCTGCTTTTTTCCTTAAATATTTTGCCAACGGTATATTCTGTCATCAGTTAACCGTAAACATATTTATAAAGTATGTATACATTTGTATATATATATATATATTGGTATATAATACAACAGAGATCAGATCAGATATCAAATAACATCATATTTCATTTATTCCTGTGGGTTTGGTAGGTGCAACAATAAAAACAACAACAACAATAGAAAAAAAATAAAAATAAAATAAACAGAAAAGGAAATGACACGCGGCTCATAGCACTTTTTCAAACAGCACACGACATAATGATGTGCTGTTTGTTTTTTGTTTTCGTTTTGTTCTCTTTTTTTTGTTATTGTATTTTTCAAGTATTATCGAAAGTATTTTATTATTTTTTTTTTTTTTTGTATTTTAACTGTCATTGTGTATTTTCGTTGTTTAAACAATTTAAAAAATTAAAAAAAAATATATTGTTTTTTTTTGGAATTTTTTCTACTCAATTCACCTGTACTTGGATACATTGTAATTATTTTATATTGTATACAATATAAACAGGTGAATAAAAAAAGTAATATTGCGAGGGTGGGATGCAGGTTGATAATTAATTATTTGTAGAGAAATGAAAGAGTTATAAAATGTGTATTGAGAAATATGAAGTATATGATATTTATCAAATCAATTCTCAATTAATTTAGTCTTCGACAGTTGATATTGTTGGTGTGTGCTATAAAGGGGTTTTTTTTAATGAAATTTCTGTATATCTTATATGTAAGTATTGTCCGCGGATAGTTGATGCTATGTTTTTTAGTACTTTTGGATTACTTCTTACAAGTAGAGACCTTTAATTATCACCTTAAGATTAGTTGTCATTAAAGTTTGATTTAAAGATAAAAAAATCTGATCTCGGTAAATAATAATTAAAAGCTGTTCTCAAAATCATTTACTGTAGTTTCAAAGTATTACACTTATAAAAAACCAAGCAACGAACAGAGATCTGTAATATGTAAAAAGGAAATCTATGCCTAAAAATATGCAATATTATGATAAAATATAGTAGGGCAAAAGTATAATACTATTAAGTATGCCCTTTCAATTTGGTACAATATTAGTGCTAGTTCAATGGAAAAACTTCACAAATTCGAAAGAAAGTGTATAAGAACATATAATATAAACCGGGGACTAAATACAAACAATTCAAAATCGAATAAATAATTAAACAAAGAGTCACACATGACACGAATTTAAAATTTTATTATAAAACTGATCAGAAATCATTTTGACAGAACATTTAATACTCTTGAGAATAGTTTCATATCCTGCATTTATTATCATAATGAGGAGTAGCTAAAAAGTCAAGGATTACATTGTACCCGAACATGTTATTTATTTAGATAAAGAAGGGAGGATTTCCCGAATCAAAACCATGTTCCTTTATTATTTTGTTATAACAGATAGGCTACATGTAAAAAAACTAAATTCTGTCCTAGTAATAATAATAATCCCCAAGACCTGAGATTTGACACGCATATCTCCCACAAGGATACTATAGATATAAATGAATGTTTGGTGGTTAGATAGAACTTAACACAGTATTTTACATTAAAAATATACAAATTGGTTTTGGGAATTCAGTTGGAATTTTGTTAGGGTTAATTGGAATAAGTTTTAAGTTAAAAAAAAAAGTTTTTTCTTATTTCGCTAAAATAAAATATAAAATTCGATAAAAAAATTCTTCGATATTTGAATACTGAAACAAAATAGTAGTAACTCTAAAAATAGTTTAAGATAAAAGCACTATTAGAATGACGACAAACAATTTTATGTTATTTATGAACTTTTTTTAATTTTCTTCATATAATTATTGAAGGTTGTTGTAAATTAATACTTAGTTTTTACTTTTATGATATATAAACTTTACTTTTCACAAAGAATAACTTTTTCAACTTACAAAATATATTTTACAGTTTTATGTTCGTTCAAATTTTCATAATTGGATCTAAAATTTGATGTAAAAACTATAGGGAACAAATATATAAGAAAACAAAACCGAACTATGTGCCTCTTTCACAATATTGTCTATTTAAATATATAACATGATAAAATACAGTATATGATACAGTATGATTGTGGTAGATCAAATGTACTATTACATAGTATCACACATCCTCTCATCCTCTCATCAATTGAAATTACCATTGACATTATTGAAGAAACATTCAAAATAATTCTATTTTTAATTTTCAATATAGTAAAATGAATAGAATGTACATGTATTGTATATATACATATATATAAATTCATATGTTTCCAAAAAGCATTTTGTGCGTTTGAATGATTTTCCATTTTATTAAAAAGAGAAAATTTTAATCTTTTCACATTAAAGAAAACTTCAGGTTTACACGGCGTTGCCCTGGAGCGTGCAATTTATCAAAATTTGAATTTATATTTTAATCTGTATATATATATATAGGAACTCTTATATTATATTAAAGGAACGTTTGTTTGTTTTTTATAGCGTATAGATTCCAAAATTGATCTGCCAATTATTATGAAAATTTGTATATAAAGGTTTTCGGATACGCGGGGTGTTCTGAGCTTAAAGTTGGAGCAGTTTTCAAATTTCTCTGCGGTAAAATAAAAAAAGTTAAAATTTTGCAAAATTTGTATACGTTGTATGCTGTTAGACAATGCAATATACTCTATTTATAGACTTAAAATTTGTTAACCCCTATTGGCATGATGATTAATCTAAAAAAATTAAGGAAATCCAAAAAAATCTTAAATAAACTTTAGTCGATTTCCGTTAACTTATTGCGGCACAATTTACAAAGTGTAATTTTTGTGGTAATTTTTTTCAATAACATCGACTTCAATTATAGCCACTTTTAAGAAAGAGGCAAAGAAATGGGAAAATGGATATTATCTAATTTACAAAAGTATTATAATGATTTTATGGCAGGAATTTAGGTATTACTTTTTGGAAAAAATGTTTTAAAATGTATTTAAGCGTAATTCGCCATAATATTGTTAAAATATATACGAGATTGGACTTTTTGGTTTTTAGATTTTATTAGAAAAACAAGGCAAAACAGCAATTTTACACTGAAATCTATTTTTAAAGGACACAAAAAAGTAATTTAGGTAAAAAACAAATACTTATAAAAAAAATGTAGAGATGCAAAATGTTTATGTCATTCAAATTAGAACATATTATTATTAGGAATCTTTATTAGGTATATTTTAATTATTATTATTAACTAGCTGTTGGCCCGTCACAGAATGACGGAAGGTCAGTTGAAAGAAGAACTTTTTCTAATTAAGAACTATTTCTAATTTAATTACATATATTACATATACATATATTATATATCAATACCATTTTCTTAAATAAAATGGTAACCGTTGCATTCTACGTAATACAGACTATGCTTCAATTCTATAGTTATGTACAAAAAAAACAAAAACTTATATGTTGTTGTATCTTAAAAATTTGAAGATGAATAATTTATTTAGTCTACCTTTTTTATGTTTTGAATTTGATAAAATTTTGGGGCTGTTAGTTCAAATCCCTTCTTGGTGAAATGTTTTTTTAATTTCAATTAATATTTTTTTTTTATTTAATTACGTACTTTTTAAAATTAAGTTCGATAAATTTGTGTTAATAAGAGATGTGAAATAGATTTATTTTGTTTCAATAATGATTTATTTCTCCAACTATTAATGTTTTGTATATACATTTTTAAAAAATGTTGTTATACATTCTATATTGTTTCCTTTGTTTAGATTCAAATCAAAATACTTGTTTGAAGGCTGACCGTTCTATAATGTACCTATTTAACATGCTAAATAATGTATCTATTTATATGTACGTGAAATTGTATTAAATAAATGTTGATTTTTGAATTGAGTTTTGCATTATCAAATGCAAATTATAAATTTTATTTGAAATTTTTTTAATATACCTAACCCTAACTAAGTTTAAAATCTATTTTGTCTGGTTTTTGTGGTGCATTGAACTCAGAGGTATTGTATACCTGAACCCACTTTCCCAACCTTCAGTTGTTACATAATTTTTTTCCATTTTAACTTTTAAATAGATAAATAATTAAAAAGTTATGAAGGAAGGGATGAGAGATACATGAGGTAGAGTTCAGAGCGAGATGAGGGGAAACTTTGAAATTACTTTAATACATTTCTTGGTTTATTTGCTTAAGCAAACCAAGCAATGCATCAAAGCATACATTGGGCTTTCGCCCTTATTTCAGATTTTTACTGAAAATTATTAAGACTTACTACACAAATGTTCATGTGAAGCATTGTCTTCTTAGTTTTTATTTACAAAATGTCTTACTATATATTTAAAATTTCCAGAAAATCTTCTGTGATTTTTAAAACTGAAATGAAATTTTTCATAAACTAATAAGTAAATTTTATTTCAAAAAAAATTTTTTTTTTTTTTATTAAAAATAAATAAAATATTTTTTGGCCTGCTTATGATAATTTATGATATTTTATTTTCTAAAATAAAACACATCCAACAAAACGTTAATATTTTATTTTTTTATAATTGAACACATCCAACAAAACACATTTAATTGAATGCGTTTGTTACACCTCATTCTAGACAAATATATTAATAAAATAATAATAATAATAATTGATACACTGGATATTAACCAACTAATTTACTTTGCAAAATGTAAATACATGTATAATATCCTGAACAATAATATTAAGTCAAAACTAAAACTTCAAAATAGGGAGAATATTCATAATTATCTAACCAGAAACAGGAAAAATATCGAAATTCCTAATGTAGTTTTAGTATTTCTTTTCACATATAGATGGCACACAAATCAGTAAAAGAAAATTAAACACTGTGGGACGTCTATTACAAAGTAAGACAAAAGTTCCACTATTATCCACTATTACTCAAAATATATTAAATAAATTTTTTTATAATTGAACACATCCAACAAAACTCATTTAATTGAATGCGTTTGTTACACCTCATCTTTGACAAATATTATTATTATTAATATTAGAAATTTGAATTGAAAATTATTTATGGAATTACAACTATACAAAAGTTAAGAGTTTTAAAAATATTTTTATAAAACTTTAAAAAAGGTCATTAAACATCGTGCCCAAACAGGTTAATATATTTAAAAAAAAATTATTATTTACTTCTTACCCAATTTTGTCTAATTAGAACTTATTATTATATGTACTCTTTGTGCATCAAAAACTATTTATACCAAGTCTATAAATTAAAAAAAAACAATAGCAAAATAGAAAATACAATTAACTGTTCTAAAAGTTCAGGTGAATATCAATCTCAAAACACTTTAATTTAGAAAGTTCTAAATGAATTTGATATGTTTTACTATTTCAATTTTCTTTAAAAAAAATTGCGTAAATTAATGTGACAGATGCAGGTCTTAAAAAATTTTTGGACATGTCAATTTACACAGCCTTTTAAAAAATTAAAAAATGATTTTATTCTCTGATGTTTATCGATGAGATTAAAATAGGTTATAAAATAGTTATATGTTATAATTGAAAACACTTAAAATTATATTTATCACCTTTATTTTGTGGTGATTGAACATGAAAAATTAAGGAATTTATGACGATTTATGGTTAAAAAAAAATTATTCCCAAATTTAAATTTTTAATAAAAATGGATCCCATGCAAATAATTGGTCCGATTCAAAAAATTGATCGTAAATTCGGAATTTGTGTTTTTAAGGCAAAATCTAATTTTGAATTGTTATTGTACTAGAAAAGTTTGAGTAAAACCGAGTTTCAGAGTAAAAGAGTTCATTTCATATTCATTGCTTTAATTTTGATTAATTACTTTCATTTACTTTTATAAAGCATGTTTATGGTATCACGTTCCGGAGAGATGCTTTTTGAACAATTATTGTATTACCATACAGTTACTGTTAAAAATTTATTTTTCTAAAATGAAATCTCGGTATTTTATACTGATAAAAATATGAACTACCTTTAGTTAATATATTAATATATAGCAATATTTATGCAAATGCATTAGTTATGAATGTTGGTATGGTTATAATAAACGTAAAATTAAAATATAAAATTTTTATGAATTTTTGCAAATATTGTTAATATTTAATACTTTTATGAAAATATTTTTTATACCAGTATAAGCATAGTTCAAAGAGTATAATTAGTTTTCCATTACGTTTGTGACGCTGAGAAGTTAATCTAGTACAATTAATCAAGTACAGTGGACTCAAGTAACTACCATGTAACTTATTTTTAAATATGAGCATAACTTAATATCTAATAAAGCTAAGTATCTGAAATTTTGTTAAATGTTGCTGAGTTTGATGGCCAACACCATTATATATACAGTTGTTCTAGAGCAATGGGTTCGAATAATTGTCATATAACTTATATTTCTTTTTTGCATATAACCCCGAGTCAATAAATTGTGTATTTCAAATTTTTTCAAAAGTAATAAAACCAAATTATATATTTGAAGTTGTACACTCTTCCTATTTTTTATTTAAATTTCATAAGTTTTTTTTTTTGATTTGTAAAAGAAACTTTTATTTAAATAAAATTTTTTTTTAATATATTTATTTTTCGTGAAATTATTTTTGACATGTTCAAATATTAAATACCGTCAAATATTATTGGTTTATTAAGTTTGCAATGTTATCCAAGTTAAGTTTTTTTATTTTATATTAAATAGAATTTGGAATTGAATTTTTTTGATTTGCCTAAGAATGTGAACGTATATACTTCCTGCTGCTACTACTACATTTTATTTAAAATTATATCTATATATATAAAAGCGAAAGTTTGTTTGTTTGTATGTAGCGCATAGACTCCTAAACTGCCCAGCCGATTTTCATAAAAATTTATATATAGAGGTTTTTGGGTACGGAAAGAAATCGTGGCCCAAAAATTTTGCTCTAACCAGCCGCCAAGTTGGGGCTGTGGTGCAAGTATTTAAACTTTTTTGTTCTAAAATGAAAACGGTTTGACCGATTGACTTCGAATTTTGTATACGTGGTGCTCATTGAGAATTAAGTTGACACTATTAACAGTTTTAGAATTTGTTAACCCATTTCGAGCCGACGATTGGTCAAAAAAAATTTTGGGTCCAAATTTTGTCCGAATTTACGAAATTCTGCTTTGGCTATAAAGAAAACACCAAAAAAATTTTGTTGAGTTCCATTAACCCATTGCGGTCCAACAGCTTTTTATAGGTTTTTTCAATATCTTACTCTAAATTAGAAACGGTTCGACCGATTTTCTTCAAATTTTGTTTACGTGCTCCCCTGTGAGAATTGAGTTGACACTATTAACAGATTTGGAATTTGTTAACCCATGAAGGCCCGACGGTTGGTCAAAAAAAATTTTTGGAAGTAAATTACGTCAAATTTTGGAAAATAGTTTGAAAAGAAAGAAATTTTAAGGTGAGTTGGAATATTTCGGATTAAGAAAATTTTCGGAAAATATAGATTGACTGTTAATGGGTATCTGTATATATAATTTTGTAAGCCCTAATTTTATTTTGAGATAGTACGAAAACTATAAGTCCTATTTTCATAACTGATATCTTAATTTAAAGGTTGTGATGGTACGGAGTCTGGGAAATTATAACCGTGTCTCTGTAGCGCATATACATAACTTTAGCAATGACCATACAGTTGATAACACGATTAGGCGTGCATCCCAATCTATATTAGAATTTGAAATCTAATTTAAATTAAATATAACTAAATATCTGTATAAAATTGTTTTCAAAGTATAAATTTAAGCAATCAGATAAAGTAAGTAATTAAAAAAAAATTCTTTATGATCATTCTGTATGCCTTGTTTAATTAATTAGTTTATCTTTTATTTTTTGTAACTATTATTCAGGCCCTTACAATAATTTAATATAATTTTGGCAAACATTTTATTTCAATAATGAATATATTCTGGTTAAGGCTATTAATTTCATTTTTGAGAAACGTATAAAATAAAATTAAAAAAAAAGTTGTCGCCATAAAAACACTTTATTCACATTTTTTTTTGGTTATTTTTTTATTATCAAATTTATTTCTGTAATAATAATTCTTATTTTATATATTTTTTTGTTGCAAGTATTGCAAGTTACTGTCTATTTGGTTTTTTGTTTTTTTTTAATATCAATTACCTTTCTTTTGTTTCAATTAAGTTTTACATTTTACATGGTTTTTTTTTTTGAAAATTTTATTATACAATTTCAGATTCAGTTGCAGTAAAGCATAAATTTTTAAAAAAGCCTTCATTTCATTTTATTTTTTTTTATGGTGTTTTTTTTTGCGCCTATTAATGTTTACATTAGTTTACCTGCATAACATAATACTGCCATAATATTTAAAGTTGTACAATTTTTTTTTTTTTTGCAAATGGCGAATATTAAAAAAAAAATCCTATGAGAAAATGTCGTATTACGTGTCGTATAATATGTAAAAGAAAAATGACACTATTTGGCTGTCGCCTAATAAATTAAAAATTTAAAACTATTAAATAAACTAGTTCTTATTTAATGCTATTAAAAAAGAAAAATATAAAGAATGACACTGTAATAAAGGACATCCTTAATATACATGGAACCGAAAAATAAACAGAAAAAATTGAAAATAACTGTAAAAAAAATTTTTTTTATTTTTTTTTAGGTTTTTGGGTAAAAATATATTGTAGAAATAAAAAAAAAACAATTTAAATTAAACAGATTTTATAATTTAGTCTTTTGATCGTTAACTTTGAAAAAAAAATTCAATTCGACTCTTTGTTCTTCAAATGCCTGATATTTAGGAACAGTGGTGCCAATTTTTGTTTTAATTTTTGATAATATTTAAAGGAAATATTTTAATTTATTAAAACGTAATAAATAAATTATTTTATTGTACAAATATATGCATATATATATATATATTTGTATTATTAAATTGCAATGAAAGTCATCCATGTTTTAATATTTTAAAATTAAATGCATCTAAAAATTAAAATGTATTTGAAATAAAATTTATTATCTTTTTATGTATATTAAAATAATTATTAATTTAATATTGTATATTAAAAAAAATTAATTAAGCTCAAAAATATCAGTGGATATAAAGGAAATTTTAAAATAAATTTATTTTTCTTTTTTAATTTTGGAAATATCTAGTAGTTTTTAAAAGTACATAATACTTATACATAGTAATTATTATTATGAAACTATTGAGAGTTTATAATATTGTCAAAATTAAGAACCGAAGAAATTGGATTTACTATTTCTCGAAGATTTTTAAAATTTAAAAATTTTTCAGTACACTTTTTAAGTTTTTATAACTTAACACTTTTTAAGTTTTTATAACATGTATAAACGTCTAAGATTTTCAGTAGATACAATTCTATTTTTTGTTTATATTGTAATATTTTGTATTTGAGTTATATGGTATTCTATATCTGTGAGTTATATTATTCAATTAAATTATTTGTTTATATTTTGCATTTTGTTTTTATATTGTTATATTAATGTATTTTTTTTATTAAAGATATATAATTATTAATTATTGATTATGCCATTAATTTGAACCCAATGGCGAATGGTAGCTGAGTCCAGTCGAAAACCAGAAAAGTTTTTAACTTTCACTAGGATTCGAACCAAGCCTTTTGCATGAAATGTCGGCACTCAACAACTGTGCCACCCGGCTGTAATTTAGCAGTTACGCAAGTAACTTACTATTAAGGTGCATCTGGATACATAATTATTTTATTAGCAATTTATTCTTCGTTATTATACCAATTAAATTATATGACTTTCGTTAATTAATTTCGTTATTATACCAATTAAATTATATGACAGTTAACACAACTTTAAAATTAAAAGCTTTATTCTTGTATTTTTGTACTGATTTATATTATTGTAGAAATAAATGTTAATTGTAATTATTGTAGCATTTAAGAAAAAATTGTATAAAATATTACAATCTTCAATAATTAGACATATTATTTGATATTTCATACTAATAATTAAAACAATACAAGTTTTAAAACAATACAAGTGAAGTTTGAATATTGTTCTATAAAAACTGTTATAATAATATGTAATTGACAAATTGTTTAAAAATATATATGTTTAAATTTTAGATGTCAAAACATAATATTTTATAATTTTAAAAAATTAAAATTTTTTTGTTTTTTTGAATTTTATTGGAAAATAAGCTCCACCATTAGTATTGTATTGAATTATATTTCTTATACAAATTAAAACTAAATTACACCTAAGCTGCATGTATGCTAACACAAACATTGAAAAGTCGTACACCTTTTTGTGAAAACATTGTATTTCCATTCATATCAAATATATATATATATATAATTTTGAGATAAAATATACAAGGCTTTTTTAAAAAGGTAGAGTGCACATGGCTTTTAACTAAAAACTAAAACTCTTTGTAGTTGCCATTTACAAACAAAAATTTAATGACAAAGGTGTATTTCCAGCTAGACTTCTTTTAAAGTAGTGTTAGTTTTTAGTAAACAAATATATATTTAACGGTTCCGGCAAGCATTGTCTATGGCGGAATTTTGAAATATTTTGATCACATGTTTGAAAGCTTTCATACAAAGTTTTCTACCCGATCGCTGTGAATCTAATGAGGCTTCGAGTTAAAGTTGAAAATTAGACACTTAAAGTATAACAGAACAAGTACTAGCAAAGTTTGAAATTATTCGTACTAATTATTGGGGTGGATCAAATTTTGTGTTTGGTATATTTTTATTTTTTCAATATTAGGAAAATGATGGTTTATTTTGTTTTACACGCCATTGTGGGTTCGTATGGGTATCTAAAAGTTTGCAAGGGCAACTATAATGTTCCTCGTTTTTATTAAATGTTGGAATTTAATGAATTTAATAATTTAACAATGGAAGCTCCAAAAATTTTTTTTCTAATTAGGAGATTAATGAAATAATTGTATTAGGAAGATATTTTATATTTATTTCAAATATTTAAATATACATTTAGGTTTATCATAAGTAGGTATACATCAAATTTATTTATTTTAAATTCAAATTTTGTTAAACGCTATTTACGATATACTTTGAGGCTTAAATATTCCTGCCTATCATTGCGTTGTGGCAATCAGTGATCAATTTTATATATATATATATATATATAATGTCATGTTGTATAAGTATATTTTGTATGTAGTATATTGTCAAGTGATCATTGAAGTTATATCAATAATAATATATTCAAAATGTACCAACCAATATTTATATGACATGTATATATATATAATATTACTTAAATAATTCATAATATGTCCTTTTCAATTTGATTCCTATATATATATACATACATTTTAAGTAAAATGAATATGAATGCTAAAATAATTTCCATAAAATATGAAATATCGAATAGGACACGGAACATTTATTTCAATTTTATTTAATTTTTTTTTATTTAATACTTATATTAAAAAAAAAAAATAATATAAAACAATAATAAAATATATAAATTTAAATATTAATGGACCAAAAATTGATTTCTACTCTCTGCTGTTTTTTTTTTATTTAATATTTCTTCATGGTTTTTGAATAATAGGCTAATAAATGTTATTAAAAAAAATCTGAGAAAAAAAAAAAATATGATGGAGTTATAATTGAAAACTATAGGAACAAAATTATTGAATCAACTATAATAACGTAATTGAAAATAGCTAAAATAGTGGGTAATTGCAAAGGTCATAAGAATTTGTACTAAATTTAACTTGATGATAGTTTAAAAAAAATCTTCTGACTTACAGTCGGCGTTTTATAAGTTCAGTTAAAGTTCAGTTAATTCGAACACTTTTATGGGCTACACTTTTGCGACCTAAATAGTATATACTCTAATAATTATAAAACGATCAAGTTCTGCGAGGAGCGTTGTGTTGTATATGATTAATTAATCAAGTTGTCCTAAAAAATTAATAATTTGAAAAAAGAAACGACGAAATTACAAAAGCCCCGGAGACACAAGACTCCCAATAACTTGTTCGAGTTATAGTTCCCCAAGGACTTTTGCCTTACTATTTGAGTATGAAGTCCCCCAGCAGATTTTTGATTTCGGGAATAAAGCTTATTTTTTTAATCATGAATCCCCAGATGACTTTTGACCCTAACACTTTTGTCATATCACCCAAGAAACCGTTTCCTAAATAGATCTGAACGTTACTTTTACAATTTAATTTAATTGACTGAATGAACGTTTATTAAGAATTATCACAAAAATTCAAAAACAGGCGGATAAAAAATTTAAATATGGTCTGTAAAAAAAAAAGACTCCAAAACGATTTTTTTTTGATAGCATATTCAGCATAATAATATGAAAATTAAATATAAAAATTGGCAGGATTATTATCATTATTTCATATTTATTGAATCGAGGTGTTTTTAAATTCATAATATTGTATAGGGGAAGAACTATTCAAAATAGTTTTTTAACGCTCTTTTTTTCATTTTTTTTTACTGAAAATATTATACTGTAATAAAAGATATTATTTTATTTTATTTTTTTCAAAATTGGAAATGAATATAATATTATTGAAATAAATTATTTAAATGAGATATAATTTGAATTAAATATTATTTTAATAAATACTAAAAAAAAAAATTAGGGAATGAAAAAAAATTTGAGAAAATTTATTCATGACAATCATTATTTATAATACTAAGTGTGTGTGTTTTTTTTAAAAAATATATTTTAAAAGGAAGTAAGGTTTTTTATTATTTGGGACCATTTTGTGTTGGTTTTTTTTAAACTTTTACGTTATTTTAAATGAATAATTAGCAATTTGAAAATTATTTTTAAAGCATATTAAATGGTTTTCACTAAAAATTGTATTTTTGCAATAAATCTAGCTTAAAGATTTGCTCTTACAGTAAGCGAATTTAACTAACTAGATCTTAATATTTTTAGCACATTTTCAAAAAATTTGTATTTAGCTTCATTCTGTCCGTCCTTATGTTTACAAAAACTTTTACACCGTTTGAAATAGAGTAAAGAAATTTTAGCCACTGGTAGGTATTTAAAGAAAAATAATTTTGTAGAAGAACTTTTTTCTGTAGCCTCTCCCATTACGGAGCTGCAGCCCCTCAAAGTTGGAAAAAGCCCTATATTTAAATTGTTATAACAAGAGTTCTGTTAGGTGTATCTTCAATCTGACAAAAGTATCTGCAATGGTGCAAAATTTTTGGCCACACATATTTTCTAAACAGTCCAAGCTAGGGTCTTGAAATTTTATAAATATCCAATAGTTTATTATGAAATTAGATTATTGTCCGGGTTCTTGACTAAATCCACAGAAAACAAAGTTCATAATGACTTTTGTCATAATTTGATTTTTGAATTTATGGATTTTTTATTTCTGGATTCCGGTTTGTAGATTTGAGAGTCACCAACGCTATTGCCGTTTTCCAGAAAATTTATAAAATTTGTGAGATTCTGAGTTTGGAGAGATTTAAGAGATGAATTCAAAAGAAGAGATATACGTTTTTTCCAGAATATTTCTATAGATTTGAAGGTGGAAAATTCTAATTAAATGCGAGATTTCGTAGCCAATCCATCAAAATTCAGCATTTATAATATGAATCAAGAAATTTCGAATTAAAGAAATTTATAAATTAAAAAGCGAATTTTGATTTTTGAGATTTAAAAAAACGAGATTTTGTATTGGCAGATTTTAAAAACTGGGATATTGTACCGAACCCCTGAATAATAAATAATTTCTGAATTTGGAGAATACCCCTGAATAATAAATTAATTATAGTTTACAGTAAAACACAAAAGTTCGAACAAACTTTTCATTTTTATTAATAGCACCCCTACACTCTTAGCCAGTTTGTCGTATTGCATATTTCATAATTTAAAAATTTTTATATGATTTAATAAAGCAAATGACATGCTTTCATTATAATTTGTATACATATTTGTAAAACTTTTTTAAACTGCATTACAAAATTTTGTAAATTACTTTTACAAGAATTATATTGCAAAAAATTATATTAGATTTGAAATAAATGTCATAATAATAATTAAAAATTTAATTTGAAATGAAAATAACAAGAAAACTTTAATTTTCTTATTTCCCTATTAAAACTCAAAAAAAAAATGAGCTATGGGATTCTAAAATTTCACAAATTAGTTTTTGTGCAATAGACGTCATTGCTATTGAAATCCAGCCAGTTTGCACCACGGCTTCGAATACCTACCATACAACATCCCAATTTAGAGAACAATAAAGAATCCAAGAATTTTTTAAGTCCAATATCTTTGAGATCTCTAATGAAAGAAATAAAATACATATTTTAGAATCGAGAGTCCTTTCCCCTAACAACACTGTACCTAATTCTACGTCTTTTTTTCAAATTTTGTTGACAGTCAAGTTTTTGCAAAATGTTTATTCAAAAACTAATTTAATGTCAACTATACAATCAGAAATTTAGTATTGCAACAAAATTATTCAAAATTAGTGCAACAATTTTGTCAAATAAAAGAAAAACTTTTTAAATAAAATAAATATAATTTTTTTAAATTTTTATTTTTAATAATTCGCAAAAATAAATTCCACAAATTTTATTTAATATGATTAAATATAATATTATGTTATAGATAATATGTTTATATTTAATGTGCTTATAATATACAATGTATGTACACTTGTTGTGTTTCTAAAATTAATATAATTAACAAATTTTTAATTTAAAAACTTTTTTAATCCATCAAATCTAATTTTTGCAACATTGTTTATTCAACTTTTCTTTATATAAATTCGGTAGATACATTAATATTTGTATTATACATAAAAATGGGGTTTTCTGATATAAATGAATCTTGTTTCGAAAATTTTGGTAACTTAAGGAATTTTGGTAAATTTTTATCTTTCATATTATGTAGAAGCTTTGTTTTTTTCTGGAAATTATGATGATATAAACAAAATGTACTTCCTACTAGTATAGAATCATAAAGAAAATTTAGTAGAACGAAACCGAGGAACTAGTAATTTTAGTAATTCAGAAATGTGAAGGTCTGCAGTTCGCAAACCAGAAGTTAATTATACCAACAACTATATTGATCCGTACTTAATCAGCGTTTTAATTTACAAAATCTTATTAAACGTCTCTGTAGTAGTGATAAAATTTTTAAATGTGTGAACGATTAAATTAAAGATCCTCATTGTAAGACCCTTATATGGTACTACGAGTTTTAGAACAAAACGTTTAGTACAACAAAATTTAAGCTAAATAAAAGTAATTTAAAAATTATTATAATATTAATGATCATTATTCATTTTTCATTAAACTTTTAATGAAAATAAATTTAATCCATATTGTGTATAAGAAACGCTTAAAAAACTAATCTAGTTTAATACTTTATATTAAACTATAAAGTATAATATATAAATACTATGAATTTTTATAAAATGAAATAAAAAATACATTAATATTAATAACCATACTAACAAATACAAATTATAAACAAATTATTTAATTTAATAATATAACTCACAGCTATCGAAATACCTTATAATTCATGTATACCTCTATAAGATGAAAATCTAAGAAGTAGTTTAACATGTTATTGGGTCTATCATGTGTAATCTATCTCATGTTTAAATTATACGTGGAATTCTTTAAGATCAATTTTAATAATAAGAATTTATATGTTCCCCCTTTTACAACATGTGTCTGTGGTAAAGACCCGCTTATTAGTCTATGAACAGTTAGTACCAAAACAGTTGAACAGTTAGTACCAAACAAAATACTAGAATCAATCAAACTTAATTTTTAGCACATTTTCTCTTAAAACAATTTTCCCACCTTTTTCACTGTTAGGGTTTCGTTAAGGATAAATTTATATTTTTAATCTAGAAAATCTAAACGATAGCTGCTTATATAAGTCTTATAACTATAAACATTACATAAATTTAAGGTCGGTTTAGGTTTATTTTAATAAGGTCGCTATACGGTACTTTAATAGTTTAATTTACCATTACTGTTACCAAATTTTCGCAAAATTCTTGACCCCCTATATCATTCAATTAACTGAAAGATTTAAAAACTGAAACTTTGCAATTTCTAATCACCTGTATTGGTTTAAATTTTTTGTACTACTATTTTATATATATTTGAAGCTCCAACATTATTTTTGAATATGAGCTAACAGTTTTGAGTTTATCTTAATTAAAAGGCTTTCTTAAAATTGGTGAAAGTGTAACTTGATTTTTAACAATTTTTCTTATAATATAGAAAATTTCAATAAAAAATTTGTAAATAAATTTAAATTTTTTTAAAATGTACTTTTTAAAGAGCCTGGGTTTTTTTCATTACTTGTTATTCATTTATTGTTATTAGAAATTTATTAATTAAATTACCTAAAATATTCTATTCTCTCAATTTTCTTAGTTGCTAGGAAATTTTACTTTTTGAATTACTATTTTAGTCTTATGATTATTGATTAGAACTTCTTATTTTATTATTATGATATTGGAACTCTTAAGCATTTCGCACTGTATTCTTTGTATTCTAATTTAATGGAGACAGATTATTGAAAAAATTTATAAAAAAAGTTAGTGCAATAATAAAAAGATAAACCAAAAATATGATGGACATTTAATTTTGATCAGCTGCTGGAAAATTTTTTAAAAAATTTATCATTTTTTAAAAATATGAAAAATGGACACATAATTGTCCAAAAGTTCATACATATTATATGTTCCTTTTGCTGGAAAGTAAATATGTATATTATTTGTTTGCTCTAATTGCACAACAAAAGTTCATTAGAAACTATTTTGATTATGTACCATGTGGTAAAATATTTTCATACTTAATTAATAAATTTTAGTTAGATGAAGAGAAGTTTTAATTAAAAATATTTAGAAACTGTCGTTTACTTGATTAAATTGAAATTATATAAAGACTTAAAGTTAAATGACTTGAATGTTATAAAATTTTGAATTTTAGAAGATATTTGGGTATTTAACATTAATTTAATGGATGTTTGAAGTACTTTTTAAAAAATAATTTTGCAAATAGATACAAGAGAGGAAGAGAGGGATGTAAGAACTCCTATAATATACAAGGCTATTTATTTTTGTATTAAACTAAGAGAATCAAACATTTAATAATAGATTACCAACTATAATGACTAAATAAGCAAAAGGTTAATTCAAAATTAAGATTAACCAAACTATAGAAGTTGTGCTTGAAATTGTAGATTCTTTCAACATTGAATTGATGTAAAAAATGGTACTAAGAGTTTTCATATAAAACTAAAAATTTATAAAATTTACATTTATACAGTCAAGATAATAGAAAGAGGGTAAAAATTCAAATATTTTCGTGAAATATAAAAAATGTTCCAAGTTTTGACTGTATTAGTGAACACCTAATTTATTTAGAAAAGATTTGGTTTACTTAATAAATAAGAAGTATTTATATATAGACACAATTACATTATAATACTTTTATTTATTGTAAATTTTAATTGTAATTTTACTTAAAAAATTAATATGAAATTTTCAAATAAAAAATTTGAAAAAATTTAAGAAAATTTACAAAATTTATTTGAATATCTTTATATTTTCAAAAAGATATAAACTTAAATTTTGTTAAAATTTAAAATAAAACATTAAAAAGTTGTTGCAAAAATATTTTATTTTAAAAAGAATTATTTAATTTTAAATTTTAAATTATATATAAAAAATTGCATAATATTACAATTTTATAAAAAAAATTATGAGTAAATTTAATACAAAACGATTTGATCAAATCAATATTCATCTATTTTTTATTTTTACCTATCTACATAATTTTATTAACCTAAATAGACTCTTTTCCCATAAAAATGGTTCTTTTTCACAAGAAAATTGTCTATTTTAAAAAGAATTTAATCTAGCTTTAAATACAAATAGTTCCTACTTTTAAAAGTAAATTAGTGTTTATTAAATTAGTCATATTTCTTGGGATCCAGTAGTGAGATCAAAATTTTTGAAAAATTTTAATTACCAATTTTATAATATAACCTAAATATAGCATAGAAAACTTAAAAAAGTTCGACTCCTAAGCCTGGTATAAAAACAAGGCCTGAGCAATTGAAGTTTGAGTTCTTCAAATCATGTCAGTTCGAATTATTAATCTCAAGATACAGGGGCCTTTCTAAGAAAAAGGATAAAATTAATTTGAAAAAAAAAAAACAATTTTCATATCAAAAAGGACCAAATTCATGTGAAAGGAGTATACATTACTATAAATTATATTGTATAATATATATATGTTACAATAGATAAAGTATATAAAAGAGTTCTCCTATAAAAATTTGAAGTGAACATTTAATTAAACTTTTAAAACATTAAAATTATAGTAATTGTTGTGTGTTTGTACAAAAAGTCCATATGAAATAAAAGAATAATATTGAAAGAAAATAATTTATTGAAGGATATTAGGATATTACATTAAAACAATCTACTTATATTATATTGAGTTGGTTTATTAATGTGATATTAATGGTGAACGATATGATATGAGAGAAAGAGAGAGATGAAGTTAAGAAATTCTACTATTTATAAGCATATTGACATATTTGACAAATAAGGCGGGACTTCTCATTTTAAAAGTCTTTAAATATAATATCAAATACAAAAAGAAAATAAGACTAACACAGTTTTATGTATTGTATGTATACCTTATGAAAAATTATTTATATTAGTTATTCCACTTAATGATATTAACTATTTAATTTTTATATAATTTACTTTAAAGAATCTTAAATTGAATCCATATATTAAAATAAGATATTTTCAGATGAACCTTATAATTATATACAATTCCTTTAATATTATTCTTTTACTACATAATCCCAGGAACGTATAAATGATAACTAAAAGAAAAGTTATTAAAATAATAAAAACAAGGTGGTAAAATAAAAAACAGCAATCGAAACAAAAACAAAAAAACCTAACAAATAAAAAAGAGGAAAACCTCAAAATTGCAAGTTTTTGGTTTTATTTTTTTTTTTTGTAGAATCGATTCTAGCAATTTTACATCAAGAGAGCATCAATAAAAAAACCATGAAATTTAACCAGAAATTTTTTTAAAATTCATAATATATATATAGAAATTATATATATATATATGTATATATATATATATATATTAATATACTTTTATAGAAGTACTTATCGTTAAAAAGGTACATATAATTTATATATATATATTATATATTAAGGATGCACAAATCATTCTTTCGTTCTTTCATTTATATATATGTATGTATAAGTGTATACTTGTAATGTATATATATCTGCACTTTTCCTTTTATAAATGGGTCATGTGGCAATCAAAACTCATTCCTTAGATATTTTAAATTTTGATACAAATTTAATAGAATAAATGTATATATTATGGATATGTGATGCTGTAGATTCTAGAACTGCAATATATATATATATATATAATTTTCTGATGATTTAGATGATTTGAAAATTTTGAAATTCCTTTTACGAATTTCGGTTGTGAAATTTTTTTGAGATGCATTAACCATTTTCATTATTCTTATCTGGATGAAGAGAAAATGAAATTGGATTTAGGAAAACTGAAAAAAACTAGAAAATGGGTTGTGGTTTAATTGTTCATACAAGTATCTCTAATTCATTTTCGTTTATTTAAGATAGATATAAGAAAAGCAAAGTGTACAAACCTCCTAGTTGATAGTTTAGGTGATGTATTTGTGAGCTTAATAATTATACTATTAAGAGATCTATAAAAGGTGAGTTGCATCATAGTGTTTTTATAGTCATACATAAGATATCTTCAGAATAGATCACTATAATCTGGAGTTCGTTTCATATAAAATTAAAAAAACAAATATGAAAAAAAAACGCCTAAAAGTATGTAATTTTTATTAAATTACATTGTTCTCTTAATTAAACTGGAAACGTGGAAGGGCTTGGTGACGTAGTGGTTATAAACATGGTTTATTAACCCAGAGACTGTGGTTTTAAAGTTTGCCCAAGTCATAGAAGTTTTTCTTAATAAATTTCTTGGTTACCATGGAAATGCAATGTTGATAAATATTCGTAATGAGTAATGTATATATGTAAAACATAACATAAACAAAATGAATAATATTACTGGTGATTGAATATAATATTGAACCTGTATTAGAGGTTTAATATCCGATGGGGCTAGTAATACTGCCAATTTTTTTGTGAATTTAAATATAAATTATAAGTATATAAATATAAAATATTTTGTTATCACTTTCAATAATAATAAATCAATCTTAAATATATTTTTTTAATTTTCGACAAATGACTTATATTTTGACAGGCCATGACTGATTTATAATACCCAAATAATAACCCTCTTTTTGCGATTAACAAGAAAAAATTAAAAGATACAAAAAAAAACCATATAGAGACTTCATACATTTATATCAAAATGCATTTTTACTTAATCCAGATGACATTTTCTCACTAAAAATTGTAATTGCAGGGTATCAAAACTTTTTTTTGAGTTATACTCTATAATATTTAAAGTTTTCTAAAAAAAAATATAAAAATACTTTTAATTTTTTGTTTATTTTGATTATAATAAATCTACAACTAATATTTATTTTATTTTAAATAATAAAAAAAAATATTTGTATTAAAAAGGTTGCCAATCTTGCAAAATAAAGAAGTATTGTAGAGGTGAGTAGTTATTAAGGATACAAAAGATTAATTTTGTAACCGATAATATTATACAAGTCCTGTATTAGTTTAAGTAAAGATGACCATGGCTCCATTGCCTTACCACGTATGAGCAATTAAATAATAATTACATTGATAAGTTGAATGATAAGTTAACCATTAACAAATGAGTGTAACTATATAAAGTTTTGATTAGTAGGTAAAATACTGTTATTAAAATAACTCGATTTATATTATTTGATTAGTGATGAGTGATTGGTGTAACAGGGTTTCGGTAAAAGCATAAGTCAGTTAAGACAATTGTGAATTACCGAATTCTAAAAGAGTTGCCAATCTTACAAAATAAAGAAGTATTGTATAGTTCAATAGTTATTAAGGATACAAATGATTAATTTAATAACCGATAATATTATATTAGTCGTGTATTAGTTTAAGTAAAGATGACCATGGCCCCATTACCTCAATTAAATAATCATTATTTTGACAAGTTTAATGATAAGATAACCAATATTAAATGAGCGTATCTGAATAAAGTTTTGATTAGAAAGTAACACTTAGTTATTAAAAAAACCCATTTTTTATTATTTGATTAGTGATGAGTGATAGGTGTAACAGGTTTTCAGTAAGACAATTGTGAATTACAGAGTTCTTTTGACAGTTTGTGTATACGATAACAGTAATTAACTTACGGTCTGGTAACCTAATCTTTTTCTTAAAATATATTGAAAGTATATTTGAAAAGTGGGCGAATAATTTTAGTTTTAAGTTTTTAAAAAAAAAAAAATAAAATAATCAAAATAATAAAATAAGAAAAATAATAAAAAAAACTTTGGGTAATAAAAATAATTTATAGGGTTGTAATAAAATAATATACTTAAAAAAAAATAGTTAGAAAATAAAAAACTTATACATTGTTGATAAAAATGTGAATATTGAATGAAAAAGTAATCTTAAAACAATTGAAATATATATATATATAATATATATATATAAAATTATTACATACTTTTAATATGTTTTCTTCTAAGTGTCAGTAACAAACATTAACCATAGTAAATCATACATAACAAACACAATAATGTTATACGGTCTATATAATAATAATGTATATAAGATATAATATGGATATATAATAAAAAATAGTGTTTAATTTTATTTTAATAGTTTTTTATTTTCTAAAGAAATAAATTTCAATTTCTTAAAAGAATGTTTGATTTTTTACGAACTTTTTAAGAAATTTTTTAGGGTAAAAAAATAAAAACCTAACCTAAAATATATTTAATTTCTTTTTAAGAGTTGAAGTTTCTCAAAAAATTTTTGTTAAAAAAGTAAAGAAATATGTGAAAAATTTAGAATAATTGTAAAAACTATTAAAATTATTAAAAAATTAGAAAGTTTTACTAGCTCATAAATAATGAAAGTTTTCTATTTTTTTAATAAATTAATTTCAACTTAGAAAAATATGTTGACTTGAACCTAATGTGTATTTCAGTTTCTTGAACATATAACTCTATTTAAGGTAAAAAAATTTACAGTTATTGTAATGTAATTTAGACAAATACTTATTTGAATTGTATGAGAACCGTCGGCTTGAACAGACCTATGAAATTAATTTGGGCAGAAAATTGGTATTGTATAATGATTTCTAAATTAGGAAACATAATGGAATTTAGTTTTAATTAAGATTTTTGGATTTGTCCTAGGGAACAGAAGGTACCTAACTAATCATAGTTGTAACTATTTCTAATGGTAATGCAAACTACTGTACTGCAAACTCTAATAAAAAACTTAATTTTTGATTTTATCAAAATTTAGCATTGATAGGCTGCAATGCAATATTCTATTAAACAAGATTATCTTTATTTTACATTCTTTGAAATATTTGATATGTGGGATTTTTTCAGAAAGGATTTTTCAATTCACTGACCAATTCTGTAGTTTATTCTATAACTCAGTTTTCAGGGTTGAAATATACCTGGGAAATTGTCTAGGTTTAATCAATTTGGTACCAATCCCACAGAGAAAATTTACAGACTAAACAAATTATATGAAATAATGTTAATTTTGGCTTAATTATCTGTTTTTCATTATACTTAACTATAAATATTTATATAAGAATATTATATAAAATTATTATTATAGATATTTTGAAGGAACGAACGCTGAAATCAATCAAATAATACCACCTCTTAAAGTATTCCAATGAGAAACATAGTGTACGGTAGATGATCATCCCTACAACGTTGAGTTGTTAATATCGCGAAATACAGATTATGAACATTTAATAGTTCATGGAATCAGTTGCCATGTAATGTTTTTCCTACACTTATTAATTCAATGATTTTAAATGACTTTAGAAGTTTAACAAAGGCATTAAAATCCATTGTCATGATCTTTCCTTCAAAATGTTTCCCTCTATTCAACTAAATCCGTAATTCACAATTTCTATCTTGATATTTTTTCTAATTCCGATCCCAAAAACTAAACGGATGAAATATCAGTTAATATTTATGATGCAACCATAAATATTAACTGATATTTATATAACCTTTATAATCTTCACATAATTTTATAGCAATTTGAATTAATCAATCAATCAATATCTGGGTGATTTAATCAGTAATCAATAAAAAACCCTTCTTCTTAAATTTATTTCGCAAAATTTTATTTATAATATTTATGATAAATCAAATCCAACTCAATAAAATGATGTTAAAAATAGTGTTCAAGATATTTTATCAGCGTTGAAGCTTTCATAATAAAAAACATATAAAATATTTTTGATGTTACACCTTTTTTGATTTGAGTAGCAATAATATTTTCCTAGATAATAAAACGTCATAGAAAAACATTTGGTAATAAATATGCGTGCAGTGGTTCAGCTTATAACGTCAAAAACAAATTCAGATGTCAAATAATGCAACAAATAAAAGTCAAATTAAAAAAATATTAAAAAATTCTATGCTTTTGGTTCTATGCAATAAGGACAATGTCCTTTAAAATATTTCATATATATTTAAATATATATTAATTTATTAATTAATATTTAAATACAATTTATGAATTAAGAATTTTATAACGGAATTAAAGTATAAAAGTATATGTATATAACACTAATCTCTAACGACTCAAAATTAAATAAATAAATCAAGATTAAATAAGTATAAACAGAAAATTTCTAGTAATTTTATACCGTTAGAATTGTTATTTAAATAATAATTTGGTTTTATTAGATATATATGTATGTATTAATTATATTAAATTATCTTAAATTCTGTATAGTGTTAGCCTTCAGGTCAGTTCATATTCATATAATTTACATTTGTACAGTGTTATATTTTATCATTTCAAAAGGATATCAAATTAAAATAATAATATAATAAATAGATATTTAATTTAACTATATATTAAATAATATATAAATATATATTATATATATAAATATAATAAATAATATAAAATAAATAAAATAAAATATATATACTTACTTTGTGCTTTGATTTCCATTCCAAATAGAAGAGTGAAAATTGTAAATAGCCATAATAAATATTGAAGCGGTTTGACCCACTGTGATTTCAGCCGTGGTAGTGACATTTTTTATTCAATACTTTTATATTTATATTATTATTTATTTTATATATTTTTGTTTTTTTTTGTTTTTTTGTTTCTATAATAATTTATTTTTTTATATATATTAAATAATATACAATTTATTATATTTTATATATATATATAATTTATTATATATATATATATATATATAAATTTATATGTAACAAAACAAAAAATAAAATTGGTTGGTAAGCTTTTAGTTTAATTTGATTGAATTTTTAAATAAATCCAAAAAAAAAAAAGAAAACCTCCAACATTCGTTTTTAAACTTTTTTAAAATTAATTTTTTTCAAAAAAAAAAAATAGTTGTATTTTATGCTTAAATCAGGATAAGCGGTTAAAGGTGATTCGTGATTAAAAGTCTGAAATGACAAAAAAAAAAAGAAAAAAAAAACATGAATTAAAATTAAAATACTAAAAATTTTTTTAAAAATACAATAAAATTTAATATAATATATTGTGCATTTTACTGCATGCATATTTTTATTTATAGTTATGCAATGCATATAATATATAAAAAATTCTGACAGTATACGTGTACATATAATGAAAGAGAAAATAATCCTTTATTGATATTTTAAACATTGAATTTAAATTGTGTTTTTTTTTTTAAATATAATTTTATTATATAATATATAAATTTGTACTATAAAATATTTGTGTTTTTTTTTGAAATTTAATAGTGCATAATATTTTCAGGCTAATGTACAAATAGAGTACTTTGTTAAATCACACAGGATTCGGTTGCAGTGCATATATATTTTAAAATTTAAAATGTGGATTCTGGTCAAAATAATTAGAGATTGTATTTAAAAATTATAACCGATACTATGATAACAGTTTTAATTATTATTTTTTCTAATTATTATTTTATTTACTTTTATTATGGTACAATATAATTAGGAAAAGACAGATGCATTGAATATGCATTACATATATGCATGCATAACATATATGCATGCATGTGCGTCAATTTGTTTTAAATACTGTACAATTTATCTAAGTACGAGTATATAAATCATATTGTAATTTTAAGGGAATGTTAATTATTAAAACTGTTACTTGATTTTATTATTTTAACTTTAATATTCAAAAAAAAAAAAAACAAAAATTAACTGCATGCATAATAAAAGTAAAATGTAGTGCATGCATTTTTATAAATGCATTCTAGTAAAAAAGCCTGTCGGACGACAGGTATAACTTTAATTTCTCTTTTAATATATATTCTATTTTCTCGTACTCTTGCGCTACAGAATTAATAAAAGGAAATTTGTTTCCTGAAGAACATTAAGTTAACATTATAATAGATTTTTTTTTTAGTTCTGTAAGTGATATTAAAATAGAAGTATACATACAAATACGTAAGAAATAGCCTTATATGTTTTTATTATAATTTTCTGTATTTACCTTCTAACAGATTTCTTATACGTTTTGATTTTTTTATTCTTTGTATTCATAATTAACATTTTATCAGTTTCATTTTTTCTTTCTCTTTTGTATATAAGTATTTATAATTAGAAGTATGTTACATGTGTGAATAAGACTTAACATAACATAGGGCACGCTAATCAGCAGCAGTTTGTCTTTTATTATATTTAGATATTTAGTATTCTGCAACAGTATATAAACTTAAATTTCTATGTATTCTATTCTATGCAATTGTCAAACAGAAGGACATAATTAAATTTAAAGTAGTTTTTTTTTTCAGAATTTTGCAAAATTAATATTATATATAATAAATATACAATATTATAATATATAAATTGAAAAAGGTGTATTTAACATAATTACATTAGTGAATTTATGCATATCGTCAGTTTTTTTGTATATAATTTACCATAAGCGTGAACGTTATAAAACAATTTAAATAAATATTTACGTAGGGATTAAAACTGCTAATTCTCTTTTGAGAAAATGTTATATTTTAATTTTTTTAAAATTTGTTTTTTTTTTTTGGGGATTTTTAAATTGTACTACCTATCTGTAGATATAAAATAATAATGTACTTAAAACAAAATTAAGTTAAACCATGTTAAACAGAATATGAATTTAATTATACATTTTTCAAATGAATAAAAATATATATTTAACATATGTTGGTTTTGTTTTCAAAAGTTTAATTCATCATATATTTAGTATAAATCATATAACACAAGTTGGAGATTTTTTTAACATAATATAGAATTAAAGATAAAGTTTTAGAGGGCAACTCTATTTTTTGAGTTTTTTAAATTAATTCAGTTTTATTTGATATTGAAGTAAAATTTTCAAAATTAAATAAAGCACAAAATTGTTTTATGCTTTGCATAACTAAAATTCAAAAATTTTTTTTTAATTTAATGTTGATTGGTACTGTAGGGTTGGGGTGTTTTAGAAATTAGTTTTAGTTCATTATTAGTTTTTTAGAAGTTGTACAATTTTAAAAAATATAATTTATACATATTTGTATATGCTTTTTTTAGAATTTGGAGTTTTGGCCTAAACTGCTCGGTTTTTGATTTTTATGCAGTGATTTATAAATAAAATTTAAAAAATATGGGGTGGGTGCGAAAATGACGGATCCTTGCAGTCAGAATAGAGGAACGAACGTCCCAACTGCAACAGTACAAAGGCTGCGAAGTATAGATAGGAAGGGAAGGAAGAGGTCGTTTAGAGACAGAGATCAGTTTAGGCAGGTCAGTCAGTTCAGAAGGAAGAATGCAAGGAGACTTGTTATAGGTACTGCAATTTTATTTAATAAAAATAATAATAATGTTTTAAAATGGCTCGGTGTCTTTTCTTTGTCTACACTGGGGGGACAATATCAAAAATCAATTTGGTAACTTGGTAATCACCTTTGTAACTCGACAAGATTCTGTGGTTGGAAGTAAGATTCTTCGGTTGGAAGTTAAGGTTAACCGAATTACCTAAATTTTATTATTAAATTAATATATTATATCACTGATATAAGTTCGGTTTTAAGGATAGGCTGTAGGAAGAGGTAGAGAACGAAATGACCAAGACAGAATATGCAAAGACAAAATCACCAAAGATAAAATTCCCAAAACCAAAATCTCGAAAAAATAAAATTGAAAATCTAGGTTTGGTGTTTAACTTATAAGTGCTGATTTTCTAACGAATCATAAGATCTCTCGTGATTCAGAATATCACATATATACTTGTACTTAATTAGATAAATATTTTGTTAAGAGCCTTTGGAAATTTTTGTTTGAGGAGATTTTGACGTTGGGGTTTTTCACTTTGGTGATTTCATTTTTACGCATTTGGTCTTTGTGAGGATTTTGGTTCTTAGGGATTTTGTGCAATATCCTGTAGGAAAAGTGTTCCGTTCCGGAATGGGAATTTAAAAAAAAATGTGAGTTCATATGAGTTCAACTATTTTAACTTAACTATATTAAATCATTTCAACAGACTACACAGATTTTCATATTAAAATAAATTTATATTTAAATACTTAATTAAATTCAGAATTCAATTTGAGATAAGGTAAAAATTGGGATACAAAGACCATTATATATATATTTTGTCCTTGACTAAATATTTTTAAATAAAATATTAATAAATTACATTATCTTTTTTTTTTGTACTTTGTGAAAAGTTTTTTTTTAAAAAGTATATTTTTAAGCTCTTGTAAGCTGCCTTTTGTTATAGTGGTAGGTGAGACGACAATAGAAATAAATAGAAGAAGTATGCATACAAAACCGCTGACAAGAAACATTATATATTAAATATATATATACAAGGACTAGGACAAAGTCGAATACAAGACAAGGAAGGGATTTTTCATTGTTTCTATGTTTTTTTTTGTATTGTGTTCCTGAAAGATAAAATAATGCAACAACAACAACTATAGCAACTGCAACATCAGAAAAAAAGGATGAAGGACGAATAACGATAGAATCAAGTTTTTTTTTTATTAAACAAAGCCATTTTGAAGTTTTATACATTCAAAAGATAAACAGCTTAATAAATTTTTCCATCATTGCCTTCATAGTTCTTATACTCGTATTATGGTAGTTTTTTTTTTTTGCTGTGTTTTGGTTAGTTGATGTTTTTTGGTATAAATGAGTTTTAATATTAAATGATTCATTCATTTGTTTTACAATGTTTTTATTCATACTTTTGTTGTTGCTCATTTATGTTTTGTTGCATACAATGTTGGTATGTGTTTTGCAGTTATTATCGTTCTGTTGTCACTATTGTAGTTAATATTGTTAGACAAAAACATGAAATAAATATGTAGAGTCATATTGCAATTTTTAAAATATTAACAATGACAGGGTTGCATTGAACCTAAGAAATTGGTAATGTTTTTTTTTTGTTTTATTATATAATTGTCTAAATTGTGGAGTGATTTCTCTATTTTATAGATATTTTGTAAGTAATTACCTTCACTCTATTGAACTAAAATTAATTATGCCTCCTCCTTCGCAATTCCAACGTATCACTAGAGTAGCAATAAGTGCTCATTTCTACACTGTGGAAATTGCAAGATTGTTTAAAACTGATTATGGAAATTTGTTTGCTATGAGAACTGCTAAGATGTGGAATATGATACCATATCGTCTCATACCACAACTGCAAAAATCCAAAATGAATGTTTTCAGATTCATTTCAAATCTATTTCCAAATTCCTCCTGCATCTCCGTTTTTCTTCCCATTTCCAACTTAACCAACATATTATGTATAAAAAAATCCGTTCCTAATCTTAAAAAAAGCGATGAGGTAATGAAGCAAGTCGTTCTTTTAATCATTTGATTATTTTTCATTTCATTCAACCTGTTAGTATGCCACGTATTTGTCCATTACATTAAGCAGGGCCCTAAATTCAAACCAGTATTCAAAAAATATGTACTTGTACCGAGAGAATCCTGAATACTTCTTAAATTTCTTCTGCGTACTATCGATACTTATGCATACAAGCAGAGTAGTAGAAGTTGCTTTTCAGATTAAAGTTGGTATTAAATGTGGGGTAAAGAACAAAACAACATCACTACAGTCTCTAGGTATCGAAACAAGGCTGCCTACTGGCATACCAATAGAAATTACTTATGCACACAATATCTTTACAGATGAAGATCCTACTAAAGCTTGGGTTTAGTTTAATATTAGTGTTTCGGATATAAATCTATCTGTAAAAAGGATATAATTTTAAGGATTCGGTTGAAGACATAAACCAAAAAAATTAAGTCAAAAACGGAAAAAATATTAAATAAAATCTAAGCTATGTAGAAACATGTTTATGGGGCAAAAGAATGTAGCTTGTCGGTTTTGAAATGATTTTTTTTTATGATTCTCATTAAATTTATAAACAATTGATTCGTAGGTTCGGATGGATCAAAATGCCAAAGAAATAGTTTTTGTAATCATTATTAAACTATTTCTAGAAATGGTTTTAATCATACTCCTAAAGAAGTTACAAGGATACATTCATTATTCATTTTATATATTCATTTCTATATATTTACTAATGACCAAAGAAAATGGAAGATATGGGAAAATTTGTACCTTGAGGGTGAACTCCGAAAACTTGTAGGCGTCAGAATATCTCCGAAACCAATTAAGATGAGTTCTCTTAATGCAGTACAAAGGCTTCTGTCATGTTTACTTTATGTTTCTGGAATTTGACCGCCAATTGGCTTTTAGACCTAACAAGCGTATCTTCAATATTAATAATAGTTAAAATTCTTTTTTAATTCTATTTTTACGTTCCAAAAATTTAAGATGAACAACAAAAGAAGGGGAGGCATCTCAAAAAATATCCGAACGCCTCCTATAGCTAAATCATTATATTTTCGAAGCTAATCATTAAGTTTTGTAGGTACAAGGGGTTTATATTACGCTTTCCTTAGGATCCTGAATATGTGACAACTTGAAGTTTAAATTCCGAAAGACATCCATCCCAATGCTGAATTAAAATTAGTGTTACCGTATTCTACTAAATTTAATTACTTGATTATATGTTACAAGGCCAATTAAAAATTTAAATTGATAATATTTATATTATTAGTAAACTTTAAAGTTCTTAAAATTTTAAGTTAAATAATTATTATATAATATATTAAATCATGTATGCTTGAAATCTTTTAAATTTTATTATGTCAAAATCACATGAATACATGTTATACTTATTATATAATTTAAAACGTGATCTACATAAATTTAAATAAAATAACTGTATCACATCTATTTCATAATATAATTACATATGTTTACCCTTTTGTTTTTTGAGAAAGATCATGTAACAGTATTATAAAAATTTACTGTTATAAAATAATTTAAAAATAGTTCTTTAATCCTTAAAAATAAAATTTTAATAATAAGAGGCAAAAATAGAAATGATTATTACATTTTAACAAATTTATAACACACACACACACACACACACATTCAAATAATTTCTTTTCGCGATTTTAAAGAATAAAGAGAAAAAAAAACTTTTTTAATTATTTGACGAGCCCTTAGATACTAGTATATAATAAGTTCATGAGTATTTGTTCTATTTTTATTTTGTTTTTTTTGGGTTGCTTGTTTTTATGTCAGCATCTGGCCCTGTTTCATCTGAAATCTAGAATAGACAAAGAAATACCAAGAAAATATTGTTTAAAAAAAAAAAATAAGATGAAAAACTAAAAGAAATACGAAATAAGACTAAGAAACAAGTGAAATCCCTTCAAGGGTATTACAAAAATCATTGTAATTTGAAAAGAAAAAAGGAAAAAAAAAAAAATTTGGAAAAATTTATTTTGGAAAAAAAATTAATATTCAAAAATATTTGCATTACTATAGGATATGATAGTAGATTTTGATAAATGACAATATCAAATAATTCTGAATATGAAAAAAAAATCTTGCAGGAAAACTTTTACTAATCCTTTCCGAGCCTTGATATTTATTAATACGTGGCGCTATAGGTTATATTGCATTCGGAGGAATGATTGGAAAAATCTTAGGATAGACAGAAGAAATGATGATGAATAACGTTATGATCTAGGCTATACAATATTAGGGGCATTTTCCACGACGACGATCTATAAACCGTTTAAAAATCGAGAGAGGAGACGTTTTATATTTAGAATTAATCTTAATGAATTCTACATACAATTTTAACACGAGATAGCGCTAAGTAAGTAGATAATCATTTTGTATTTGAGTTATACGGTATCTTTGAGTTATAATCTAAATTAAATAATTTACATGTATTATTATTCTAATTTTTTTTTATTATAGATATAGAATTATTAAGTTTTGATTATGTCCAAATTATTTGGTGAATTTTAAGTTTTTTTTCACTTTTGCAGGGATTCGAAACCTGGATCCTCGAATAAGAGCAAGGTATTTAGATCAGTGGGATTTTTATTGATTAATGCGAACTAATGTGTCAGTTAAGAAATAGAAGGCATCTAATTGCATTGAAAAAGAATTTGAAATAAATTGGATGTTGCAAAAAGTCAATCATTTATTTTTGGGACATTCCTAATAAAATTTATTGTGGCAATAAAGGGTCTGAAAAGATCTAAAAGCTTTTCTTGATCATTTTAGCCATAATTTCACCATTTATCAATATATGGTAAGCTGAAAGTTTTATGTTTTAAAGTCGGGATATAATATTATTCGAAATGTCCATATGGATATAATATGGATTTACTATAGGTGGTAAAGTTAGTACAGAAAGATGTGTGATTTTCGAATTGATAGATATTTAAACCCCCTATTACTTGGAAATAACTCATTAAAGTTTAGGGAATAAGCACCAGACCAGCTTGAGCAGTATAATGGCTTTAAAGATTAGACATATATGCCCATCACGAGGTCAATGTGAAACCCAAAAGGTATAAGTTGACTTCTTTCTTGAATTTTACTAAATCATCAGTATATGGGGAAACACATGTGGGGCAAAATGTTCTAAAATTTCAAGGAGCAACTTATAAAACATATCCTATACTTCAAAGTTTTAATTTGATAAAGCTCTATAGTATATGTATGAATAGTTACCCTAATAGAATAACAAAAAACTTTGTAAAAACATTACGAAAGTAAAATATAATTAATGTAATATAATATACTTAGTTAAATCTCGCGTTGGGTATTAAAAGATTAAGAAATAGAATAACAAAAAAAAAAACAACAACACAAAATTCTTTTGAATAAAGATGAATGATCTTGGAAAGTAAAATATATAGTAATTTTTTTTTTTGTAAAATTGTGCTATAGCGCAATTTCTATCTCCTAGATTTTGTTTTTTTTTTAAATTTTTACCACGCGATTCCATTCTATTATTCTTATTATAAGTATTAATTTTTATTTTATTTTGTTTATTTTGCTTCTTCTTTCTTTTTTTCTCTAAATACTTCACTATTTTTATCTTTGTTACACTATCATATAATTTAAATTGTTAGATGAATCTTTTATACATATATAGGACAACATCAGCACACACAACATCTTCATCTTGTAAATTTGAGATATTGTTTTGCTAATAGGTATCACGTTGCAAAATAGTATAATAAAAATCTTTTTTCATACATATATGTATCTTATAGATACACTTTTTGTATATATATATTATATACACTATATTCATTGTATTAAATTATTATCTTTATCATGATACAAACATAATAATTTAATAATCAAATAACAACAAAAAACTAAATACATATATATATATATATATGTATCATTTATGAATATGTATGACATATACTCTTTTTAGATGAATTTGGTACTTTTTTAAATGAATTTGATCTTTTTTCAAATTAAATTGAACTTTTTTCAAATAAATTTTAACCCTTTTTCAAATGAATTTACTCTTTTTTCAAATTAAAATAATCTTTTCTCAAATCAATTTGGTCGCTTTTGGAAAACGCCAACAAACGAGTTGAAATGATATAATTTGTAAAACCAAATCCCCAATGCTATCGTAAAAGTTGAAAATAATCCTAAGAAAATGCACTGAAAATTTTGAGGGCTAATTTTTGTTGCTGTACTTGGATTCAACTATAATATGTACTAGTAGCATTTTCAATTATGTTGATACGACTGGAAACCAGGAAACGAGCCTGATTAAAAAAGACCAATTAAATTTTAAAACTGACAATTTGTGAAAAAGGACCAAGTTCAGGGGAAAAGAGTTTATATACGAATATATCTATTAAGATATATTTTGTAGATTAAGATAAATGTATATAATATATTAATTTTATGTATATACTTATTATATTTATAACAAAAAAAAAAAAGAAAAAATGTAAAACTACCCTAAGGTTGTTTGGATGTTGTGTTTTTCTATTACTTTTCATAGAATTCCGCTGATGGCAATTGCATGACATGATTAAATAATAACCTGATGTCTCGTACTGCTCATCATGTGATGCTTCTAGAGAAATACATCTTCAAAGGAAGAAGTTCTAGTTTTTGTTTATTTTTTGTTGTTTTTATTGTTTTTACATAAAGTTTTACTATTTTTTGTTTTTGTTTTTTTTTTTTTGTTTTCAAGGAAAGAAAAATTATGTTTTTTTCCTTTTGTTTTAAAAAAATTTTCTTACAATGTTTTTTCTTTTTATTTTTGTACTGATGTTTAGCGGTCTAGACAAAAAAAAAAAATTGTATATTTATTTTTAAATATGATGTCTAAATATAAATAATTGAAGGAATTTGTGAAAGAAGGCTTCAATTGAAGTTACGTTTATTATGTCTTTTGAAAAAGATGAGTTTTAAAGTCCACAAATTAAATGTGCATCAAATTCACACAAGTTTAATTAAATTCTCCGGTAGCATCGAGAGCATCATATAATCTCAGTTTAGTAAATTCGTTTTTTGAAAATTTCTCGTTTTTAAAAATCTCGTTTTCCAGAATATGAAAGAAAGCGATTTTCTGAAACGAGATTTTGTGATAACGGTGTTTGCTGAACTGAGATTTCGACTCAAACCCTTTATTATCGCTACCCTCCAAAATAAAAATATGTAGGCGTTCATTAATAGATGTTTGCTTTAAATACTACAAGTTAATTAGTCACAGAATCTTGCAAAAAGAGAACTAAAGGGAAACATAAAAATCTAGCGGATGCCCAAGTCCACAAAAGAAAATTGCAAAGAATTGGGCACATCCCTAAGAAAATTGGACTGTAATTTTACAAATAAGTCTTTCATTTGGAGACCCTAAAGTGTTGCGCTCCAACTAAGGGTAGAAAATTAAGAATTTGAGGAAGGGTAACAGAAGCTACAGATCTTCAACTTAAAAGGATATCAAATATTAATTAGACCAAAATGAATGATTCGGATATCAAATGTTCGTCATGGATGAGGAAACCTCGTTGCTGATCTACGATTTTCTCAACAAGACCCTTAAGTAGAATAACAAGAAATTTAATAAATTTAAATAAAACTTTTCTTTAATACCTAAGTAATGCAAGGAGCAAGGCAACTCTATGTCTAAGCAATCTTATATTAACTTCACTAGGTGATTAAGCATGATTCTTCAACTGTAGGAATTACGTAAAACCCTATAATTTCCTTGAATAACTATTTTAATATATAATTTAAGAAGTTTTACAAAAATTTTCCACCAATCATATTATATTAAAATATTTAAAAGGAAAATTGTTTTTATAATGCAAAAAAAAAATGACAAAAAAGAAAATTGAATAAATATTGAAATTTATTATTGAGAACTTAAACGAAAGTGTGTTCTCCTCTTTATTTTTACACAAAAAATTGTGACAGGTGATTGTAAAAACAATTTCACTTAGTCAAATTATATACAGTAATAAAGTAGTATATAATAATAATAGTAGTTAAAATAATGTACCATCATTAAAATATAAATGCATACTCCTCTTTTTACACTATTATGGTAACAAGTTTGATAATCATAGTCATAAGTAGAATAAATGTTTAGTTTGTAATAAGATTATGGGGCAATTTTCTTTAAATTTTATTTGTTTATTCATTGGTATAAAAAATATCTGAAGATTTTTTTTTTTTATTTATTTTGCATGGAAGGTTGACTTGGAATAAACTTGGCAAAATATATAATATCAGTTCATATTTTATATGATCATCACTTACTCTTAGGATTGTGATTTGTGACAATTTAATAACATGTTTTAGAGTGAAAATTAATTCTTAAGAATTATAATTTTGTTTATTCAACTCTGTGTTTAGTTTTTTTAGATATCGTCTTAAAGGCAAATAATTGCTAATTTTTGTAAAATAATCTTAATTTTAATTGATCAATTAAAAGCATGACACAGGATGCAAATTGCATGCTATAAAGTGTCTTAGAATATTACAATACTAATAGGAGCTTAGTAATTTAGAAATAATATAAGTAGTTATTTGTTTTGTATATTTTAAGTATTTTTTTTTTTTTCTTAGAAATTTTTAATATTTTGAAATTAAATTAAAATTGATTTTTGGAAAAAAAATTAAATAAATTTGTAACAGATTGCATTTTGAAAGAATTGAAAGATAAGGAATAGTTTTAAATTCATTAATTGAACAACTGGATGTCAAGGTGATTAGAGTGATGACCTCTTATTTGAGGTTTGAATCCCAGGTTTGAATCCCATTAATAGTAAAAAACTTTTTATTTGTTTTTGATTCAATTCTGTTAATATTGGCATTGGATTTAAGTTAATGTTATTCCAACAAAAAACAAATGATGAAAAAAACTAAGGCTTAGCACATTTTCAAAATTATGTAGTGTTTCATATATTGAGTTTAGGGTAAAGTATATAATATATATATATAAATAAAAATACTGATATTATAATTTAGTTAATTCATCAATTTATTATTAATTATGAATAATAATGAAATCAATATTTAGAATATAATCCCAATGTACTCAAGAAAACCTGTTACAACTGTGGTAATGTTGGACCTTCAAAGTTAAAGTTTAATTTTGGAAATATATACACTGATGACTATGTTACCAATTTATAAAAATGGGATTTTTTTTTATTTTTGAGTGCCAATAGTCCTTCAATGAAGAAGGTGCCCAAATTTTTATTAAGCGAAATTATGGTGATTCTTAAGGATCTAACCACATCTCCTCCCGTCAAAATATTCAAGTTGAAGGAATTAAATTATATTTTCATATTGAAAATATATTTTATAGAACTTGTGTTATAACAATTTAAATATTGGTCTTTTGCGAACTTTGGGGGGCTGTAGCTCATCGTAACAGATGAGGCTACAAAAACAAGTTCTTCCAGGAAATAAATTTTTTTTGCAATACCTATCTACAGTTAAAATTTCGTTTCTTTATTTCGAACTGTGTAAAAGTTTTGTAAAAATACGGACAGATAGATTGACAGACGGGATCGAGGCTTTTTTATTATAAGGTAATGATTTTTATCTCTTGATTTAATTAAGAATAATTAAGCAAAACATTTTCATTTATTTTAACTTTAAATTGAATCATTTAAAGAAGAAATGATTATTTTAATTACCACAAGAAGAATATGAGCCCATAATCGAGGCGTTTTTATTATATTAAGGTAATGATAATTGTTTCTCAATTTAATCAAGAATAATTAAGAAAAGCTTTTATTTATTTTACACTTATTCAAGATACATTTCAAAATTGAAATAAAATTAAATGATTTTCAGGAATGATTTGATATATTTGAAAAAATTTAACGAAAGCCATTTGTCGACAGTCTAAAAAGTTTGTAGAGTTCCTAAATTTTTAAATTTCTTTAAGCACATAAACTGAAAGTAAAAATAATTAGAACTGCAGGGTTTTTAAAGCTCTATGTGTTATTTTACACAAAAGAACTACAATTTTTCAACTTAAACCCATTTAATTTAAATTCAAAATTTCTCATATAGTTTAGAATTTAAAAATTGTCCTTTGTCCAAAAAAAAACAGTTCTCAATAAAGGTTCACATTTTCAATTTTAAATGAAAAAACAATACAGTCAAAGCAAAAAAGAGTCTGGTCTAAAACCTATACAGTAATATTACGATATGAGTAAATAAAAATTTTACGTTTTTTTGACAGTTTATAAACAAATTTGTTTGATAATTAAAAAAAAAAAAAGTGTTATTCAAAAATATTTTTACATTTTCAAAAGAAAACCAATTTTTATTTTCTAAAGTTTTTTTTTGTTATCAATAAAAAAAGTTTTTTTTTGTTATTGTTCATTTAAATTTTTTTTTTGGAGTTTTTTTTATCGTGAAAAATTTTTTTTTTATTTTTATTTTCTACCTTTAAGCAAAACTGAATTTTGAGTGACAAGTACATGCATTTATTACGATTGACATGGTAAATGTCTGTCATATCTATGGTCGATGTAAAAATAACATCAAAAAAATTTGTTTTTTTTTAATTATCAGTTGTATTTTTTTTTGTTAGTAGTTTTATCCAGCGTTTGTTCAACTTTTCATAATTTAGTTAAAAACTATGAATATTGATGGTAATAATAATTTTTTAAATAGAAAGTACTATAAAGTTTTTATAAGATTTTGGGAAATTAAACGAATAATGAAGAAAATTTATGATGATGTTAAATATCAATATATATTTTACCACAATGAGGAGTACATTGAAAAGACTTTGCTCAGCGGCTTAATAGCACCTGAGTATTTCATCTTTTTAGACAAAAATTGATATATTCAAAACCATAATCATGTCCTTCTATTATATCACTATCACAGATGTGCTACATGTAAACTCATAGAATATAATCCAATATAAACGGAGAAAATCTGAAATACAAGGTGTTTTAACAGGACATAGATAAATAATTAAAAAGATATCATTGATTATTTGAAAACACATTTAAGTGTTACCACATAATTTGGTTGGTCTACTACAGTGGGTTCAAGTAGTTCCTATTCAGAAACAACTATTTCATATGAGCATTACTTTATATATAATAAAGCTGGATGTTTGGTCAATAGTAGTTAACCGGATTATATAATGTTTATATTACGGTAATACGGGTAGTTGACACAGTCTACTCTACTACAATTACGTTATTAGTTTAAATATTAATCAAAATATAATATCAGCTGTTATCGTTTTTGTTCTAGTCTAAGTTAGTTTAAGAATTACTTTTAGGGCTATAGGAGAAATGACTAATATTTAAATTGAAATAGTTAAAGCTTTTGAGCTAAAGTTAACAAATTTGATTACAAATTGGATATATAAACCTTTTTAAAGAAGTTTTGTTGGTGCTTAATGTATATAACAAATTTAGTAGTAATGCTTATTAAAAAAAAGTGTTTGTTCAATTTTTTTTTACTTACATAATTTTCAATGGAATATTTTTGGTAACATTTTTATTTTAATTGTTTTTTGAAGTACGAGCATAATATATAACTGAATTTTGACACAATTTTTTGGGTTATACGTAATTAATATTTTTTTTTTAAATATTTCCAATAAATTAATTAATAAAATTTTTCTTTTGTAATGAATTTATGAACTTTTATTGATGTATTAAAAAAAAAAAAAGAAATAAATGTATTGCTTTCAAATTTATTATTATATTTTATGAAAAAAAACGCACAAAAAATTTATGAGGAAATATTATATATTAAAATGGAAATTTATTTTTAACGTTTCCTATATTAATTCGGAATTATATAAATAATTTCTTTGACGAAGAAGCAGCTAAATACATATATGAAATATTATTAAAGAAAATATATATAACGCCATAAAGTATGCAATTTCATTGTAACTTTTCTTATTATTAAAAATTTTCATATTTTTATCATCTACCTGATATTAATAAGGCCATATATTGTCTATCATGTATCTACTATCTTTGGTATAAGATTAGTCAAATCAGGGTTGAAAAAATTCGTAAATTCAAATGAAAGTGCAAAAGAGATTGTATTAATAAACATAGGATGTCTCAGTCCCAATACAATAATTTTTAGGATATTCTTCAGCAGATGGGTTGTGAGCTATCACGATGACGTCATCCTAAAACGGTACTTTAAATTTCAAAGTTTTCGAATATGTAAATTATTAGTAGCGATGCCGCCATCTAGGGGTCGAAAAATGCATTACAAAATTTTCCTAAAATTAGGAGAGATTTTAAAGTTGGATTCAAAATCAGGATTGCCGCTTTATCCAGAATATTTATATGTCTATAATATATTATAAACGTTATATTCTCAATTAGGAGGGATTTTATAGTTAGTTTAAAATTTGAAACCTTGAGATATAAAATACTGTTATGTGATGACGTCATCTTGATAACTCACAACCCCTCTGCGGAAGCTTATCCGAAATCATTACGATAAAGTATTAAAAACTTTAGGAAATGGTTTAATCTATATATATAAAAGCGAAAGTTTGTTTATTTGTTTGTTTGTTTGTAGCTAATAAACTCCTAAACTGCCCAGCCGATTTTCATGAAAATTTGTATATAGGGGTTTTTGGTTACGGAGGTTTTTTCAATACTTTACTCTAAATTCGAAACGGTTTGACCAATTGATTTCAAATTTTGTATACGTGATGCTCCTTGAGAATTGAGTTGACACTATTAACAGTTTTGGAATTTATTAACCCATGTCGGGCCGACGGGTGGTCAAAAAAATTTTGGTTTAAAATTTTGTCTGATTTTATGAAATTCTGCTTTGGCTAAAAAGAAAACCCACAAAAAAATTTTATTGACTTGCATTAACCCATTGGGGCCCAACAGCTTTTTATAGGTTTTTTCAATACCTAACTCTAAATTAAAAACGGTTTGACTGATTTTCTTCAAATTTTGTATACGTGCTCCCCTGTGAGAATTGAGTTGACACTATTAGAATATAACAGTTTTGGAATTTATTAACCCATGTCGGGCCGACGGGTGGTCAAAATAATTTTGGAAGATAATATTGTCAAAATTTGCGAAGTACTGCTTTGGCTAAAAAGAAAGCCTCAAAAATTTTGTTGAGTGATTTGGAAGCAAATTACGTCCAATTTTGCGGAATACTGCTTTGCCCAAAGAGAAAGTGTAGTTCCGTTAACCCAGTGGGGCACAGTGGCTTTTAATGGATTTTTGCGTTACTTAACTCTAAATTAGAAACGATTTGACCGGTTTATCTCAAATTTTATATGTGTGAAGCAACTTGAAAATAGAGTTGAGTCTGTTAACAGTCGGTCCTACGATTTTTCAAAAAAAATTTTTTGGAAGTAAATTACGTCAAAATTTGGAAAGTAGTTTGTACTGCTTTGAATTACAGAAAGTTTCAAAAATTACTAGAACAATCCTAGAAAAATGGTTTTAAAAAGATTGCTTTCATACATTTTAAAATTTTCATGTGTAAATCGAGTGTAATTTTTGTGTTAACTTTTTGCAGTAACTTCAATTAAACCTCCATTGAGAGGCGCAGCAACGCGCACCGGGTATTAGCTAGTATTACATATATTTTACATGAATGAGCAATATATTCAGAAAGCTTTGCTCAAATTTAGCTCCTGAGCTATATAGACCTTTATTTTCTTATAGGCAAATATGGATATATTCAAAATTATGTTTCTGTACTATTTCATTATAGTAGACAGGTACCTAATTAAATTTTGTAATTAAAAATAATTAATTTTCTTTTTAATTTAGTAAAAAATTGTTATAAATCTAAAAATATAAGCATATGTATATATGTAGTTAGATGTATACAAAAAATTTTGATTGATTTTATTTTCAAATACATTTATTATATAAATTCAAATAATATGTAATAAATATGTAAAATTTAAAAATTACATAGAGTATAAAATACTTATTATTTTATTAATACATACAATACATATATTTTGTATAGACTTATTTATTATTTTAATATATATATATATATATATATATATTAATTTATTATTTTATTTGGGAATTATTTGAAAAAAATAATTAAGCCAATATTTTAACAAGACTGTATAGACTTATTTATTATTTTAATATATATATATATATATATTATATATATATATATATATATATATATTAATTTATTATTTTATTTGGGAATTATTTGAAAAAAATAATTAAGCCAATATTTTAACAAGATAATTATTATTTAAAAACATTAATCACATAATGCGCAATAATTATGTAATTACAAATTAAAAAAAAAAAATTAGATTATATACAAATACGAATTATGTTATTTAAATAAATATTGTCGGCTTTTAAAGGTAATACAAAAATTTAATCTTTTAATTTTCATAATTTAAATTTATTTTATATATGTTTTTATTTAAAGTTATTAGGAAATTAATTTTATATACGAGTATTTTAAATATTATATAAAATTTTACAAAAATTTTTAAATTTTAAATTAATTAGTGGTATTAAATTTTATTACAAATTTGAAATTACTAAAAAAAAATCAATATAATTTAATAATGAAATAATTTTGAACAATTGCTTTTGTACTGGATTATTAAAATTGATTGTATAACAGAAGTAATAAGTTTGAAAATAATTGATTTGAACTTTAGTAGACCTTGTTTAGTCTATAATGATATTAACTTATTTATTTGCCAGGATAAGAAGCCTGTATATATTATAATTACATCTGGAAAAAGACTTAAGATACTGGATGTACTACAGATTATTCTTATTAATAAAATTGCTAGATTTGTTCCTTCCATCAGAATATCTTAAATTGCTTTCAATAAACTTTTTTTTCTTATATATTGCAATAATTTGTTATAAAAGTTGTAACTAACATTTTTATCTGTGAGTTATATTTTATAATTAAATAATTCGTTTATATCAAAATAATATTCATTGTTGTTACACTAATATTTTAACCCTATTGTGATTGATAGCTGAATCAAGTTGAAAATCATATAAATCATTTCCCTTTTAGTGAGATTTGAACACGGTCCCTTAAATAAGAGATTAGACCATAGTCATTGTGTCAATTAGCCTTTATTAAAAATAATTCAAACCCGACTTTGGTTAGATAACTTTTTAATTGAATTAAGACAAGCTTAACTTTATGAAAATTTGAGTATACTGAAAATTAAGTAGTGTAATCTATATAGAATATAAAAAACTATGAAGTTTAATAGGGAGTTAGTAAATGATTTTAATTTTTGGAGAGATTGGAAATTTAAAGGAAAACACATTAGAAATTTTTTTAAAGCGCTAAGCGCTAACTGTTCAACTGTTGGGCTAATAAGCCTGTCTATACCATAGGTACATGTTGGAACAGGGGGTCATATTATATTCGTGTTATTAGAATTGATTTAATTGATTTCTGCATACAATTTAAACATGAGATAGTACTAGGCCTTATAACATGTAGAAATGTCTTAGATTTTCAATATTTACAATTCTATTTTTTGTTTATATTGAAATATTTTGTATTTGATTTATATAGCATTCTATATCTGTGAGTTATATTATTCAACTAAATTATTTGTTTAAATTTTGCATTTATTTATATTGTTATATTAATGTATTTTTTATTAAAGATATATAATTATTAATTATTGATTATGCCATTAATTTGAACCCAATGGCGAATGGTAGCTGAATCGATTCGGACCCGGGCCTTTCGCATTAAAGTTCGGCACTCAACCACTGTGCCACCCAGCCGTTAACTGAGTTAACGTTAATTTACTTTGGCCTCTACTTTATTAAGGTAAATAATTAAGGCCAAAGTAATATTGATTTGGATTTTTCAAATAAGAATCCTCCAACACTTTTGTATAAAGCATTTGGGAGAAAGGTATTAATAAAATTGTGTAAAACGTTTAGGACATCCCATGTTGTGTAATGGGTCCGGGATGGTATTTGGAAAAAAAATTTTTAATCAATAGTCAAATATCAAGAATTACTATGTAAAAGCAGTCACTCAACTAAATAAGAAATAAAGTAGGCAATTCACTTATCACATTAAAAATCTAACTGTAGTTGCAATATTTAACACCGTAACATATTGAACTAATTAAATTATACTCAAAATTTTATTTTATTTTAAAGCTACTGTGCTCCTGTATTCAAAATACTCTAGTTCTTGCACATTTCATTTAATTTATTCATTTATTTTCTATTACAACATTAAGTATTTTAATGTCAACAAATTGTAACAATATGAACGTGATCGGTTCAAGGTTACCGCATATAAAGAAACAAAACTTTTTATTATTTTCTTTGTTTTTATAAGAAATTCTTGCATGTATGTTTTGTAATAATTTTAATTTTATTATTATTATTGTAACCAGTGACATTTGAAGTGCATTTCAATTAAATTTCAATTCACTGTATTTACTTGTTGTTTTCCCATATACTTGTATTGCTTTACAATATCAACAATTATTTATAAAATTTTGATTCTATCAACGAAATATTGATTGGAATTATTGAGAAGGTTCAATAATGTTAACATGGCAGAAACATGGTAAAACATAAATGGCATATCAAAAAACTATAAAGAAGTTATGACTTCTTTATACTCGTTTTATAAAATGATTGCCAAAAGAATATTTAAATTTACAAAGTGTTATTTTTGTTTTGTGTAAAATAATGAATTTGATGAAGATATAAAGAGACTATAAATATAGAAAATATATAAATATATAAATATATTTATCAAAGATTATAAATACATTAATAATGCAACAAATATCAAACTATTAGAATTTTATTAAAGAAATTCTTTGAATGATGCTAGGAAATAAATCCAAAATTAAAAATCTTATGTATCGGTTTTAATTATAAATTATTCAAAAATTTTCTTCAACTAGTACGAGGAGCGAACTGTCATTAACTTGTTTAATACGCCAGTTAGTCATTTTATTTTTTATTTAATTACAAAATTAATCAGCTTAAAAAATAATTGCATATCATAAGGCATATAGTTAGTTTTATAGTAGATATATTAAGCATTATAAATCTATCTATATATATAAAAGGGAATGTTTGTTTGTTTGTATGTTTGTTTGTTTGTTTGTTTGTTTGTTTGTATGTAGCGAATAGACTCCTAAACTGCCCAGCCGATTTTCATGAAAATTTGTATATAGGGGTTTTTGGGTACGGAAAGAAATCGTGGCCCAAAAATTTTGCTCTAGCGGACCGACAAGCTGGGGCTGTGGTGCAAGTATTTAAACTTCTTTGTTCTAAAATGAAAACGGTTTGACCGATTGACTTCAAATTTTGTACACATGATGCTCTTTGAGAATTGAGTAAACACTATTAACAGTTTTGGAATTTGTTAACCCATGTCGGGCCGACGGGTGGTCAAAAAAAATGTTGGGTTCAAATTTTGTCCGATTTTACGAAATTCTGCTTTGGTTTAAAAGAAAGCCCCAAAAAAATTTTTGTTGAGTTCCATTAACCCATTGCGGCCCAACAGCTTTTTATAGGTTTTTTTAAATACTTTACTCTAAATTCGAAACGGTTTGACCGATTGACTTCAAATTTTGTATAGGTACGTGATGCTCTTTGAGAATTGAGTAGACACTATTGACAGTTTTGGAATTTGTTAACCCATGTAGGGCCGACGGGTGGTCAAAAAAAATTTTGGGTCCGAATTTTGTCCGATTTTATGAAATTCTGCTTTGGCTAAAAAGAAAACCCACAAAAAAATTTTATTGACTTGCATTAACCCATTGGGGCCAACAGCTTTTTATAGGTTTTTTCAATACTTAACTCTAAATTAAAAACGGTTTGACCGATTTTCTTTAAATTTTATATACGTGCTCCCCTGTGAGAATTGAGTTGACACTATTAACAGATTTGAAATTTGTTAACCCATGTTGGTCAAAATAATTTTGGAAGCTAATATTGTCAAAATTTGCGAAGTACTGAAAATTTTGTTGAGTGATTTGGAAGCAAATTACGTCCAATTTTGCGCAATACTGCTTTGCCCAAAGAGAAAGTGTAGTTCCGTTAACCCAGTGGGGCTCAGTGGCTTTTAATAGATTTTTGCGTTACTTAACTCTAAATTAGAAACGATTTGACCGGTTTACTTCAAATTTTATATGTGTGAAGTAACTTGAAAATGGAGTTGAGTCTGTTAACAGTCGGTCCTGCGATTTTGCAAAAATTTTTTTTGGAAGTAAATTACGTCAAAATTTGGAAAGTAGTTCGTACTGCTTTGAATTACAGAAAGTTTCAAAAATCCTAGAATAATCCTAGAAAAATCGTTTTAAAAAGATTGCTTTCACACATTTTAAAATTTACATGTGCAAACCGGGTGTAAGTTTTGTGTTAACTTTTTGCAGTAACATCAAATTCAATTAAACCTCCATTGAGAGGCGCAGCAACGCGCACCGGGTATTAGCTAGTTAGTTATATTAATCACCAGCTTTAAAATTAAAAATAAAAGCAAGTATTTTTTTTGACTATTCGAAAAACGGAGTTCACTTACAGATTTTTGGGAATATGCTAAGCTGCAATTTTGTAACGCGCAAAGCTAGACAAATATGTTTCGCACAAAATTATTTTTTTAAAAAATCTTTTGATGGAATTAAATTCATTCAAAAGGGACGTTACGCCCAAACATAGAAATTCTAATAAAAAACTTCCCTTTATTTTATTTTTTACCAACCGCTGAAATATAATAAGCGCCAGTTATAGTTTCGCATCAAAAGTTAGAATCTGGGATTTTGGAAAAAATGCTAAGGGAATGTGTTTTGTTTTGTTAATATTGGAAAAAATCGAAGTTTAGTAACTTAATAAATTACAAATATTCTTCATAAATAATATCTGATGATCTATGACTCAAGTATCATTTGTGAAAGGGTGTTTTTTATGTACGAAGATTTAATATAAAATTATAATAAATTATGTATAATTGATTTTTAAAGCTCACATTGTAATAATTCACCTTATACCATGAAAAATAATATTTAATTAATTAATAGCACATATTAATATAGAATTTTTAATAAAGACTTCAAACTAATAGTTATAAATAACAACTCTTTGTTTGGGCGTAACTTCATCTTTTATGGAACTTATTTAATTGTTTATGCTTTTCATCTGTCACAATTCCAATATATACTTATATTAAAGTATATGTATATATTGTTGTAAATGTAAAAGAAAACATAAAAATAAACTTAATATAGATTTACATGATGTGATTGTAAAAAGAAACAAAATAGACAACTTGCATATATTAAATGTAAAAATGAACGTTAAAAGAATCTATAATGAAATATTCCAGCGCCAGTTTATTGATGATAGTTGTCAACTTACAGCAAAAAAACGAAAAAAAAAAAGAAATTATTAAAACATTGTTTTTTTTTGGACAAGTTAACATTTGATTGGCTTTTAGTATATTTTATTAAGTAAACGTAGTAAGTTTTATTTTCATTATAAACTCATGGGCCAGTTGATCTGTTGGTTGTGTTTAATAATAAATAACTTTAAATTATTGTAGAAATAAGATGTAACCGAGCCAAAGAAGGCATCTGATTTTCACTTTCGTGACTACATTAACGTCATTATACAGTTCATAGAGTTCGGTATTATATATTCTCCGCCAGACCACGCCATGGTTTACAGAACCATATATTCTACGCAGAATTTTTCTTTTAAAAATATCTAGTGCTAGCTCACTTGCTTTTGGCAGTGTCCTACAACAGAACTGGGAGTATGAGCGTTTTGTACTGTTGCACTTTAGTATTACGCGATAGGAGTTTTAAACCAAGCTGTATTAACAAACCGAAGTAGGAACGGCTTGTCCTGGTTATTCCACGTCTTATTTCTACGTTTATATCAATGTAATTTTTTTGGCTAAATTTAAAAAAAAATAATTTAAAAAAAAAAAGTCGATAGTCTTGCTGTTGTGCCGGAAATCGACAAAAAATTGTATGAGATTTATATAGAAGCAGTTCTTCGAATAATTAGAAGTAATTCGCTATTATAATGGGTTAAAAATCTTTTGAGATTAAGGAAATTGTTCGTAATACGGTTACAAAATTCTTTTTGACGAATCGTCGTGCTGATATGAGTTAATAAATTGCAAGTCTGTTAATAGAGTCATCTCCATTGTCAAAGAGCAACGCGTAAACAAAATTTGAAGTCAATCGGGCCAAACGTTTTTATTTAAGAACAAAAAAGGTTAAATGCTTCCGCGACAGCCCATCGACTTTGCGGTCCGTTACAGCAAAGTTTTTAGCTCAGAAACTTTTTCCGTACTCAAAAACCTTGATATTCACATTTTCATGATAATCAGCTGGGAAGTTTAGGAGTCTATACGCTACAAGCATACAAACATTCGCTCTTATATGTATAGATGTTTATTTTAATAATAACTTTATTTTATTGGGCTGCTTTTCGCTAACTTTTGTATTTGATTAAATCGGGTTTAAACTGCCACCAAAGCACAACAACGATGCGAATAGTAAGAAATTGCAGTTTCATCTTTCTTAGAGGTGATAGTGAACTTGATAAATAGAATATTATATATTTTAAAAATATAAATGACGTAAGGTTTCCTGTGGAGTTTAGAAATGATTTATCACTTTTTTAACTCAAATTGAGTTTTCCTACTTTAGTTTGTCAAAAAATTCGTAGAATTCTTATTATAGAAACTGCAGAATTGTTGTGGGTTACTGTAGTTATAATTGCTTTTATTATTCTATTTATCAATATTAAAGAATTGATTTTATCTTTAACACAATCATATTACAATTATAATCGAAAGTTTTATTTATCAAAACTTATTATTAAATTATATTTATTACAATATTGTCATATTGTTTTTAATTTTAACATTTTATAAATCCAGGTCAATACGAAAAAAATTTATAAAAGTTAAATATTAAAAGATTTATGGAATTTGGTATTGAGATGATTTATGGTTAATAATTATTATTGGCAAATGTAAAATTGATGAAATGTTTTTATTAATGTATTGAGGTCATTTAAAAGAATAAAATTTCTTGGTATTAGTTAAGGAAATTTTCTAAAATTCACTTTTAAAATAGTTATCAATCGTCGTCAATAAGGATAAGAAATTATTTGTCCTAAATAATTTTAGAAAAGTATTTGTCCTCCATATAATTGCAAGTATATTCACCAAATTCCTTTCTACTTCAGCGAATGAAATTATAGAAATGTATTGACAACATTTTAGGATTTTTCAATGTATATGAATGAATTACTATAGGCTAATGTCGAAGATAGGATAGTAAAAAGATGAAGAGTAAGAAGAAAGCAACTATTGTGGTTGAGAAATATTAGGGAGCTGATTGACGACTGATTACTCACAGTTAGTTTATACAGCCACAAATAGAAGGAATCTGCCAACATTGTAACCAACTTAATATAAAAGTTAATTCACCGAAGTCCAGCAGTCGATAGGCGTCAGAAGAAGAATATATTGCAACATCTTAATCCCGAAAGTTTTACTATGCATCTTTTATTTGATAGTGAAGTAATAATTGTTAAATTCTTTAAACGAACTTTTATTTTAAATATAAAAGGTCCTCCAAAGCGGGGCTTAAAGTTTTTCACAAATTATGGAAATGTCGTTTTCGACTTCAGACAAAATGCATTACAAATTTTTAAATTATCTTTTATATTACCTTGCCTGTGTCTATGGGTTCTTTAGTCTGTTAGTGATACATTAATATTAGAAATTTGACCATAAATTCATAAGAATTGTATTGTGCAGTGGTAAGCAAAGTTCTTCGGGTGTAAACGGATCTGAGTTCGATCCTCGTTAAAAGATTTTTTTTAAAATCAACTGAAATAAAAACAAAAATTACAAATAAAATTAATTTATTTGAATAGTTTCATTAAAAATTTGTAACTTTATAAACTAAAATACTTCACCTTGATAATGCAAAACCATTAAAGGAAGAAGAACTGTCTCTCATTTCAGCAATTCACTTTTATATTAAAACACTTTTAAATGCAAAAGATTCTACCACCAATTTTTGGTTAATGAAAATTTTCAATATTTTAAGCTTAAAAGTTTTCAAGCATTGAGAGAACTGTTTTATATACCAGCAAATTATTTTTATATTAAAACAGTAACAAATCCCGAAGATCTACCATCAATTTTTTATTTTCTACATTTTAGGGGGCTAGCTTTACTTTTATAAAAGTATATCTTGAACAAAATATTTATTTATATTTTTTATTTACATTTCAATTTGTGAGGATTGTGCTACACTATGGCACCATTCAGCAGTTTAAGCTTCTGCAGTTCCCTTCTGAATTTGGAGGATTCTGAATTAGGAGTACAGCTTAACGACTTATATTGACATAGAAGAATTTAGACTTTACTTATGACTAAATGAGGAAATGGGGTTAACTGTCTTATACTTCAGAACACTTTTGGGACTTTATTAAATATTTAAAGTCTCTAAAATATTATATTTATTACCTACACATAACCAAAAACAGAAAAAGTCTAGAAGATTTCGAACTTTTTGTATTCCTAAGTCATTGCTTCCAATTGAATTTGTCCCCGCAACAATCAGATACAAATGATTACTGAGTAATTGAGTAATTAAAACTTTTTATATTTGTAAAATCTGCGACTAAATTGAAATCATCATTAAATGACTGTCGTCACAAGTAAATTAAAAAAAACTTTTATTTATTTACCAAACTAAATTAATGCAAATCAAAATTTATTTAAAGTAAATAATGGCAATATAATGAACTTTAATTATAATATTAATAATATTGTAAATCGGATGCATTTAGAGGTTTCCTGTGATTAAAAGTTTAATAAATTGTACTTTTTTAATAAACTTTTTTAAATTTACATTTAATGAAATAATTAAAATTTTTATATTTTATTTAATTACTATTATGTGAATATTTGAATTTTCTAAAATTTATTACCAAATAAAACTAACTAATTAATTTTCTTTTATAAAATATATATAGTTTTATTTTTGTCAATTTATAATTATAATATTTAATTTTTATTTTTGATATTTTATTTGTTAATATTTTAAAATAAACTGAAAAGAAATATTATATAAATATTTTCTAGTTTGTTTTTTTTTTTTAATTAATTTTTAGAATATTACTATTGAACATAAATAGAAGAAAATAAATAAAATTTATTGGATAATTAAATTAATTATGTAAATAATTTATCACACAAATCACAAAATTAATGTTTGAAACATTATTTTAAAACAAAATAATAAATTAAATCTATATAGTTCACAATAATAATTAATATTTTTTAGTCAATATAGTAAAATAATTAGGACATATTTTGTAAATATAATTGGAACTTCAGTGTTTTTAAAACTGTAAGTTTTAATTTCAATATGAAAGAAATCGAATACAAATTTTACATACAAGAGTTCTTTAACATTAGCTTTTTTTCGAAGCAAAATTGGTTTTCAAGTTTTGTTCCAAAAAATGAGAGTTCTAAAGAAGCCTTGAACTTGAGAAATAAAAATCCAATCAACGAGGTTAAAAAGTTCAACTAGGCCTTGAAGCAAGTTTCAAAAATATTAATTTTCGGGTTATCATATTATTGGGCTAAGTTTCTTAGACCACATTCTTATTACATAATAAGCATCAAATTGTAAAATTTTCAACACTTTCACAAACTCCAGCATTTTTCAATATTACCAACTTTCGAAAATCAACAATAATCAAAGAATCAGCAAAAAATTCTAAGAGTTTTTTTTAAACTTGCTTTTCTAAGAAAAAATTTTAAACAACTAATTTCGAATAAAGTTCCGAAATGATATATTTTTTAATTAATTAATTAAAATATTACTATACTAGCCCGAAATAAATATTTCTTCGGAATTTTTGTAATTTTAAGTCCGCAACGGTCTTAAATTAACTTGTATTTAAAGTTAACGAGATGGTTATAATTTTCAGTTTAGGTTTTTTAAACCCGAGCAAGGTAACAATATCGGGGTATTTTAAAACTTTAACAACCAATTTTGATTTTGATTCGGAAATTTGTTTCGAACAATTTTTATATTTTTCACAAATATCAAGAGTTCTTAAATAATTCGAACATTTATTTCAAAAAAGTTTCCTATTATATATGTATAGAAACATTTATACTCATCCAATTAAGTAAAACTTTTTACTTTGTTGCAAAATATTGAGGTCATTTTCAATAGTTAAATAATAAAAAATAAATTATTTTACTTTTTTATTTATAAAAAAAAAGAAACATAATTAAAACTATTATAATAATGTCAAATTTGTTTTAAAAAAGTTTTATTTTTTGTTAATTATGGTTTCAATAAAATGAAAAATAATAAAAAACAAATAATAACAAAAAATAAAATTCAATTTTGACAGGAACGTGATTAAATTCAATACGAACAATATAAAAAAAAAAACATATACGTAATAATATAAAATTGTACAATATATTTATACCCGTATGACTATATAGTCCAAGGGTATAATAAATTTGCCATTACGTTTGTGACGCAGAGAAGGAGGGGGGGTAGATATAGACTCAAGTGTATGGATCGGATCAGAATCGAAAAATAAATCGATTTAGCTATGTATGTCCGTCCGTCTGTCCGTCTGTCCGTCTGTCCGTCCGTCTGTCCGTCTGTCCGTCCGTCTGTCCGTCCGTCATCACGATAACTCAAAAAGTAAAGGAGCTAGGATTATGAAATTTTCACAAATTCGTTTTTATGCAAAAAACGGAATCGAGTTTGAAATTCAGCCATTTTGGTCCACGGGTTCGAGTACCTGCCATACAACTTATAATTTTATATGAGCATTACTCTATACCTATGGAAGCTGCGTGTCTGAAATTTTGCCAAAAGTAGTTTAGTATAATGGCCAAAGTTTCTGCAAAATTTGGTTGGTCTACTGCAGAGGGTTCGAGTAGCTGCCATACAACTCCTTCTTTTATATAAGCTTTACACTACACCTGATGAAGCTGGGTGTCTGAAATTTTGCAAAAAATAGTTTAGTGTAATGGCCAAAGTTACTGCAAAATTTAGTTGGTCTACTGCTGAGGGTTCGAGTAGCTGCCATACAACTCCTTTTTTTATATGAGGATTACACTACACCAAATGAAGCTGGTTGTCTAAAATTTTGCCAAAAATAGTTTAGTGTAATGGCCAAAGTTATTGCAAAATTTGGTTGGTCTACTGCAAAGGGTTCTAGTTGCTGCCATACAACTCCTTCTTTTATATGAGCATTACTCTACACCTAATAAAGCTGAATGTTTGAAATTTTGCCAAAAGTAATTAACCGGATGATATAATGTATATGTTACGGTCATACGGGTATCCCAGAGTTGACACAGTCTACTCTACTACACTCTTCCTCGTTTTTTGATGATTTTTATTTATGGTTTATGCCAAACCACATTAAAATAATTTGTTTTTTTTTTTCAAAATAATTCGGCCATGATGAGTTTTCTAAAAAAAAAAAACAAAACAAAACCAAAAAAAGGTGGATATTGATTAAAAACAAAAAACGCATAAAATAAAAAATTTTGACGTAATGCATATTTATAATATTTGACAAATTGACATTTAAGAACTTACGAATATTCGAGTCGACTAATGAAAAATTTTATTTAATAATAAACATTTTTGTTTATTTATTTTTTTATTAATTACGTGCAATTATAAATATTTGCACGCAATTTTGGGACTCTTTGTCAAGAAGACAGGTGGGCCGGCTGATAGATATTTAATTATAAGTTTTTTTTATATAATTTTATATTGTTATATCCTATTTATTGAGTTTATATGATTGAATTATATGAGTGTCTACAATTGACGTAGCCCTGACGTAGCCATTAAAAAAGTCGTTTAACTTTTACGCTTTCTCTACGTATTCAAATGTCAAATAATTGAACTTTAAAAAATATTTTTTATTGAAAAATTAGTAAAATTATTAATTTTTATTCCTATCTAGGATTAAATAATATCAAACCATATTTAAAACCATATTTAATTAATGAAATTTGTAAACAAAACAATGTCAAAAAACGCTGTCATGTACATTTCATTATGGACACTCTTTTGTTGACTACATAATGAAGCAAAACGAGAGCATCATTGTAGATTGGCTATTAAAATTAAATTTTTATTTTAAACTTAACATTTCAAAAACATACATGGTGGTAACATATAATCGTATTATAAAAACACATATCTACAAAAAAATATTATTTTGAAAAGTTTCCTGTTGCTAGAATACTGTTTCAAGTGTCATTGATGATTATATGGTTATTATATTGATCTTTTAAAAGTTTAATTTGTTTGGATTCAATAAAAATTTTAAAACAAAATTAAAATACAGAATATTAAATGAATAAAAGATTGATTGAATATTGAATTATTAAAAATAAATCAAATTCACATATAAAAAAAAAAAAAAAATTATTTTAAATATTTTCAAAAAATATTTTATAATTTTGACCTTATTTCGAATATTACTTTACAATGTTCTAATAAATTCGCTAAAATGACAATATTATTTTACCTGAAGCACTATTAATATTTAACAATAAAATGTTATATAAAAAAATAACAAATCAAATATTAAAAATTGATAATTTCATTTGAAAATACATAAAAAAAATTATGTTGAATTTTATATGTCCTTGTTCAATACTCTAAAAAAATTATTATATACATAATGCGAGTACTTTAACATTTTGTATTCGAGCCCTATTTTATAATATCATAATTAAGATTTTTGAATTTTTCTTTATTGGCAGTTATTTTTAAACAGTAAAAATCTTAATAAAAACGATTTTGTAGCTTTATTAAATATTTATTAATTGAATCAAGTTCTTTTTAAACATATTAAAACTACTGTTCACCAAATTCAATTCTATCTAAGTTATTAAAAAGAGGAAGAGTGCAAAGTAGACTATATCAACTCTAGGCTACTCACATGAACGTAATAAAAATATTATAATATCACCTGGTTAATTACTTTTGACAAAATTTGAAATACACAAATTATTATAACCTGAGTTAAGTATAAAAGAAAATATAAGTTTTGTGAGGGCTATTTCAGAACATTTGCACTACATCTACTATTTTTTATGTGGATGTGGGCCATCAAACTTAACAATATTTAAAATAACCAGCTTCATTAAATATTAAGTTATGTTTATATTGAAAAATCTGACAGGTTCTTGAGCCCACTGCATTAAACTAACCAAATTTTGCAAAAACTTTGGCCATAAAATCCAACTCTTTTTCACAAAATTTCATAGATCCAGTGTTTTTGTATATTCCTTAAATAAATAAAAGAAGTTGAATTATAATTATTTAAATTTCTTGTGTGCGAACTGGCTTGTTTTCAATACCAAATACGGCTTTTGTATATAAATGTACATATCAAAATTTCAGAATCCAAGCTTCTTTAGTTTTTGAGTTATCATGCAGTCAAAAGGACATACATAGCTAAGTCAATTTACTTTTCAATTCCGATCTGATTCAAATCCTTGTGTCTATATCTAATGTCAAATTTAGTATACCCTTTTAAACTACTTCTGGGTATAAAAATTAAGGAATCATTATTTTTTCAAAAAAATTATTAAAAACTCAATATACGAGTATTATCAAAAAATTTTCACTGCTTAATACTGTATTGTCCTTTTGATGAAATTTTTTATAAGGAAACCAAAATAATAATAGAAATTTTTGTTAAAAAACCACAATCTGACAATTTTATAAAATTAATCATGGTCAATGTATATTTCGTGACAGACAAATTGAATGGGTGTTTGACAGTACAACACTTAATTTGATATGTACATATTTGTTTCAATTCAATGTTTTGTTTTTTTTTTTGTTTTTTTGTTATATTTATATTAACAAACATTTATTTATTTTAAATATTGTAAATATTTTTTAATGAGATAAATTTATTTAATAAATTTGAGGAAAATTGTATTTTATATTTCTGTTTTATTTTGAATATTCAATGAACTGAAAAAATAAAACCATAACTAAATTTATGTCGTAATTTCATTGCATTGTCAAATCAAATGTCATTTATAAGAAAATTAATTTTAAATAAATAAATAAATTGTAATAAATTTTTTTTTTTTATATTAATAAAATTTATAATATGGAATGTGTTAAATTAACTTTTTAAATAATTATTTAAAAAAATGTTTAATTGAAAATTGAGTGAATAAAAGTTGTTCGACGTATGTCAATTTAAAAAAAAAATGGAGGAGTTTAAAAGTTGGATTCAAAACTGTACAAAAGTTGAAAAATTTTGATACAAGTGTTATACAAAATTTTGCGTTGGCTAGATTTTCAAATAAAGTAAAGTCAAATGATATAGAGTAAAATCAGAGCATTAAGGCTCAAAATTTTAATCTAAAACACAACTCCAATTCTAATAAATTGATAGGTATACGTACCATTCGATATACTGCTTTTAATACCCTGAACTAACTTTACTCTAAGATCCTAAGCTCAGTGAGCGTAGCCATCAATCAAAGTAATTGTCAAAAATTCTATGACGCAAAAGTTGCTTAGGTTCTAACTTGTACTCAAGATGAAAGAATATAATTGTTTTTAAAATATTAAATTTATATTATTTTTATGGTGATCGGAAGTCAGTTTTATTATTTATGTTGACATTTTAAATTAAATTTCATAAAAATGCGTTATTCATGCGTTATTTATTTTTGTTTTTTAGTTTTTATTAATGTTGTTTATTTGTCATGTTAATTTTGATTTTCGTTGTTAAATTAATTTTAAAAACATGAATACATAATACATATATAAATATATATATAAGTACATATAAATTATAAATTATATAATTGATTTTGATGACTTTATTTTTTGATTTAACTGTAAATTGATTATTGAAATGAACGCATTCAGCTTGTTTAATTTTTTCATAATCTTCTAAGACTTGAAGTTTTTTTTTTTAAGTAACTGTTTAAATGTTAGGCTAACAATTCAGACTATACCATTACATGTTGGAACAGAGCGGTCATATTGAATTCTTGTTATTAAAACTGATCTTAATGAATTCCGCATACAATTTAAACATGAGATACTACTAAGTTTCATAATATGTAGAAACGTCTTAGATTTTCAATTAATACTATTTGTATTTGTTTATAATTGTAATAATTTTTTTTTGTATTTGTTATGTTAATGTATTTGTTATTATTTATGAAATAGGTATATTGAATTTTTTATCAATGGCGAATGATAGCTGAGTCGAGTCCAAAACAAAATAAAAGTGTTTTTTTACTCTCAATGAGACTCGATCCTTGACCTGTGGCATGAAAGGTCGAAACTCTAGCTACTGTGCTACTGTAAAATTACTTTAGATTAAATTTTCCTTTATATTATTCTGGGACACTTTAATTTCTTCCGACAGCTTATGCTGATCTGTGGAGAACACCGGCATAAGAGTTTTCTCAAACAATAAACAGATGATTGAAAATTTCCAATTATATTTTTGTGATATCTTTTGATTAATATTCTATGGGCCTCTCATGTGTATCATGTCGAATTCTAACTGTTCATATCAATTAAAATTTCTCGATAATCAATGTGAAACTACAGTTAAAGGTGATATAATAAGATTGATGATGATAAAATCCAACCCGTTCGTATGAATTTATATTTCAGATTTTAGTGGTTCAGAAAAGAACCCAGCTTCTACTTCCAAATTTGTAATTTTTGTAGTTTGGTAAATATAAAATAGTTTCTATATTATGATTTATAATACCACTTCTTAGATAAATTAAGCTTTTGAATTACAAAAGTTGCTAATAAAATGAAATGTATTATGTAAATATTTGCAACCTCTAGTTTGTATTTAGCTTTTTTAATATAATGTTGTATAACATGGCCCAACATACATCGGGCCAGGCTATACAACCGGTCGCACGTTTAACCGTGTATTGCCAAGTAGTATAACTATTTTGAAGGTTAGAAATAGGATTGGATGAATATCAAAAAATTTAGCTTCTATTAGCGAAGCTTCTTTTTTGCATTTTGAGTTGTATCTTGTATAACTTAAGTGCCATATTATATTTTTTTGTATTTTGTTTTTTTGACTACCATATATTCAGATATTTTGATTTGAGAAAATAATATATGAAATAATTATATATATTTAAGTAATATATAAATAAATATTAAATATCATAATCCTAAAATACAGCACTATTTATTTTAAAACAAACCTGCTAAATATTTAAATTCAAGTCCACATACACACTAGTCCGATGTTAAATTCTAGGTTAAATTCACATTCCTTTTATTACTCATCTAAATATTTAATTTTTTACAATTTTCGAATACATGTAAACTTATCCTAACATACACGAATTAAATTCTTTTTTAATTTTGACATCCATACTTCAAATGTAAATAAACTTCAAAAAAGTCAAGTATTAAAAAGTACATATCAATTTATTTAAATTTAGTATAAATTATCAGGTCATATGAATAATTATTTGAGTCAACTATTTAAAATATTTAATCTTAATTTTATTTATATTATGTATTAATAATATATATATCGTATAATATGTTATGTAAATCTTAATACTAATTTCGTTTATAAGATTTTTACTTGACATTTCAAATAAAACTAAAAAACTAAAGTTCTATAAACTTAAGGTTTATCACAGTTCAATTTCTATATAATATAATATGTAAGATTCTACGATATAAATTATTGTATGCACTTGAGTCATGATTTTCTACAATTTACATATGAATAACATGTTAACTAGTGCAAGAAGAGATCCTTACAAATAAATGGACTAGAAAGAATAAGAAATATTGAATTAAAAAAAAAAAAAAAAAAAAATAAGAAAATAAATAGCAATATAAAAGTCAAAAAAATGTTACAAGATAAAACTGTATATATGAATAAATTGAGATAAATAACATTTTAAGATAAAATGAGTATAGAATATATTATAGTATTACTTAAATCTTAAATAAAAATATCTTAAGATTGAGATGCTAAAAGGAAAAATTACATTTATAAAATCAATAAATCTTTCAGATATTTTTTATAAATAATATAAACTTGAAAATAAGCATTGTAGGTACATATAGCTTTTACATGATTATAATATTCTAGATTTTTATATTCTCACCTGTTCAATTGAGTCAAAACTAAAATGTTCATTAATGTTACCTGAAAAATAAACAAATAAAGAAATATTAATAAAATTATGTTTTTATGTTAAAAGATTAAATTTTATAATTTATTTTTTTTTTAAATATTAAGAATTTTTAATTTCTTGGTATATTATGATTTTTTAAAAATTTCAATCAATACCTGAGGTATCTATGAGATATTTATTAATATTGTAGGTTATATAAAATTGTAATTAGAATTTGAACTAGTTTAAAATATATGAAAGGGTTTAACAAAGTTAAGTTGATCTAACAAAATTAATTTTAATTATATATGAATTTTGTTTGAGTAATTTTTTAAGATAATTTAATTCTGCGATACTCTAACTTAGCTTTAGATTTAAAATTAATAAATTAATCTAAAGTTTTGATAATACTTCGATATGTTCTTATCTACATACATATATAAAAGTGAAAGTTTGTTTGTTTTTTTGTATGTATCGAATAGACTCCTAAGCTGCTTAGCCGATTCTCATGAATATTTGTTTATAGGGGTTTTTGGGTACGAAAAGAAATCTTGGGCTAAAAATTTTGCTCTAACGGACAGCCAAGTTGTGGCTGTGGTGCAAGTATTTAAACTTTTTTGTTCTAAAATGAATACGGTTTGACTCGTATAAGGGATCCTCCATAAGAATTGAGTTGACACTATTAACCGACTTGAAATTTGTTAACCCATGCCGGCCCGACGATTGTCCAAAAAAAAATTTGGAAGCAAATTACTTCCAATTTAGCGCAGTACTGCTTTTGCCAAAGAGAAAGAGTCAAAAAAGTTTTTGTTGAGTTCTGTTAACCCATTGTGGTTTAGCGTCATTTTTTAGATTTTTTCGTTACTTTACTTTAAATTAGAAATGGTTTGACCAGTTGATTCCAAATTTTGTATGCGTGAAGCACCTTGAAAATTGAGTTAAATCTGTTACCAGGCTTGGTGTTTGGTAACACATGTTGGTCCTACGATTGATCAAAAAAGAAATTTTTGGAAATAAATTACGTCCAATTTTGGAAAGTAGTTAGTACTTCATTGAATTACAGGAACTTTAAAAAAATTACTAGAATAATTCTAGCAAAATCGTTTAAAAAGAATTGCTTTAATACATTTTAAAATTAACTTACACCATGTGTAATTTTTATGTTAACTTTTTGCAGTAACATCAACTTAAAGTAAACCTCGATTGAGAGGCGCAGAAACACGTACCGGGTATTGGCTATTCTTAAATAAAAAGATCTAACGATTGAATTACACGAAACACATATTGAAAAATAAAATATTCGAAATGCACTCCGTACTATTCTTTTAAATTGCATAAATGGTTAAAACTTTTTATCGGAATTTATCGATATTCAATCTCTTATTCTTATAACCCTTGATAGACCTGCCGAATTATATTCGCAAGGCAATTAACCTGTGTCAATATTTTTTATTAAAAGTTTTATTTAATTAAATGTTCCCTACAGGATTTAAAAAAAATTCCAAAATTGCTAAATATTAATTTAAAAAATAAAAAAAATAATACAAAAATACTCTGTAGGGGATCTTAAGTAATCATTATATTACTTTTATTAAAAATTTTTGTTTAATTCATTACTCATACAATTACTCTGTTGTTCTTTTAAATTATTTAAATATAATAAATATTTTATATGGTTTTATATGAATATTTATAGTGAATATTAATACCTTTTTTTATACCCGTATGACTATATAGTCAAAGGGTATAATAAATTTGCCATTACGTTTGTGACGCAGAGAAGGAGGGGGGGGGGGGGTAGATATAGACTCAAGTGTATGGATCGGATCAGAATCGAAAAATAAATCGATTTAGCTATGAATGTCCGTCCGTCCGTCTGTCCGTCCGTCCGTCTGTCCGTCCGTCTGTCCGTCCGTCCGTCCGTCCGCACGATAACTCAAAAACTAAAGGAGCTAGGATCTTGAAATTTTCGCAAATTCGTTTTTTTGCAATAGCCGTCATCGCTATTTAAATCCAGCCATTTTGGTCCATGGGTTCGGGTAGCTGCCATACAACTTCTTTTTTTATATGAGCATTACTCTGTACCTATTACAGCTGCGTGTCTGAAATTTTGCCAAAAGTAGTTTAGTTTTATGGCCAAAGTTTCTGCAAAATTTGGTTGGTCTAGTGGAGTGGGTTCGAATAGCTGCCATACAACTTCTTATTTTATATGAGCATTACTCTCCACCAAATGAAGCTGGGTGTCTGAATTTTTGCCAACAATTGTTTAGTGTAATGGCCAAAGTTTCTGCAAAATTTGGTTGGTCTGCTGCAGAGGGTTCGAGTAGCTGCCATACAACTCCTTATCTTATATGAGCATTATTCTCCACCTAATGAAGCTGGGTGTCTGAATTTTTGCCAAAAATTGTTTAGTGTAATGGCCAAAGTTTCTGCAAAATTTGGTTGGTCTATGACAGAGGGTTCGAGCAGTTGCCATACAACTCTTTATTTTATGTGAGTATTCCACTACACTTAATAAAGCCAAAAGTAATTAACCGGATGATATAATGTATATGTTACGGTCATACGGGTATCCCAGAGTTGACACAGTCTACTCTACTACACTCTTCCTCGTTTTTAATTAATTACTTTTCAATATTAACGGATAGTATGCTTTTACGTAAACATACAAATACTTAACTCTATAATAAATACATTTTGTTTATATTTTTACTAATTATTGATCTGAATCTTTTTTTTTTTTTAAATTTTGAGTACAACTGGAAAATGTGTATTAAGAAAAATTTAATCGTTTAAAAATTAATTAATGACAGTTTTGTTAAAATTCAGAGTTGAGCTGAGTTGCAACAAAGACCATTTGCATTTGCAATATTGAAGTAAAATGGTAGTTTATAAAGTCAAGGGTTACTAAATTAAACAGAACTAGATTTGTGTCAATTTGATAGTAAAGGTACTCACGCTCCTTCATTTTTTTTTTACTGTTAAGCTAAAAAGCCTGTATATATCTGGCCAATGGCGTGGTGGTAAAGACGCCGCCTTTCATGCGGAAGGTCTCGGGTTCAAACCCCGGCCAGATCATATCTAATAAAAAAATATCGTAAAATTGTATAATTATATCGTAATAGTTTATATCGTAAATAAGATTTAACAAAAATATATAAATAATTCTTGTGGAAGATAATAGATGGCGCACAAAGTTAACATTTGTGTATTCATATTACATAACCTTATACAATAGCTACAGCCGAGTAATCAACGGCTTAGTGAATAATTTGATTAAAAAGAAACTGAAGCCAAGTTTAAAATAAACTAGGTGAATGCCCTATACTCCTTAAAGGAGTGGAAAAGGAATAAAAAAAAAAAGCTAAAAAGCCTGTATATACCATAGACACATGTTGGAACAGGGGATCATATTATATAAAAGTTATTAGAGCTGGTCTTAATTAATTTCGAACACACAATATTTAAACATGAGAAAGTATACTAGGTCTTATAATACGTAGTATATAGTTGTATTTCAGTTATATGGTATTCTGTATATGTGAGTTATATTATTCAATTAAATTATTTGTTTAAATTTTCTATTTGTTTATATTGTTAAATTAATATATATTTTATTAAAGAAATATAATTATTAATTTATTGGTTAAGTCATTAATTTAAACCGTAATCATAACTGCTTAATCTACAGTTTTGACTATGTTAGGAGCTAATGTAAGTAATCACGAAAACCATGGTACCATGTATTCCATCCAATGTGTTCCTTAAAGTTTATAAAAAATAAAATGTGTATGATTTAACTAAATTTAAGAAGACCATTTATATCTTCTTTCTAAATATTCAACCTAATTTTTCGCATCCTCATAATCTCAAAATCTTAAATTTTGTAAACTTACTCCCTCAAGTTTTTCTAATATATCCCCGAAATTCTACTGATTCAACCCTAAACCAAAGCTTAAATAGGTCGCGATTTAAGAACCTTAATGTTTCACATTACCCAATTTCGAAAGAAATTCCGTACAAGTGCCTCTAAATGAGTCATTATGGGTTTTAAACCTTTTTACTAAAAAACTTACAACCCGAAGGGATTAAAAGTAGGAATAAGTAAGAAAATGAAAAAAAACTGACTTAGTAATTTATCTCAAAAATATTAAAAACTATTACAATTCAACAGTAATTTTCTCAAAACTTAATATTTTAACTTATAAGTTTTTCATTTTCGAATGATAATTAATTTTTATTTATTAATTTTTTATTTTTAAAATGAATAATTATTGAAACGCATACTTATATACTTATATTTTGTATTTTTAAATATATATATTAATTTTAAATTATCTTAAATCATTATTCCATCAACTTAATCACAAAATTATTTAAACTTTGAGCTGTGAAAAATAAACAATCACTGTCATTAATATTTTATCTTTATCCAGTAATTTCATTATAAAAATGTCTATCTACATTTGTATATACATATATATATATTTATTTTAAATACATATAAATTTAATATATAAAATCTGTATTTGTTTTTATCTAGATATCGTTAAATATTTTCGCGGTTGTTATCATTTCCGAATCATTCACTCATGTTTTATACTCTCAATTCTATGTTGTGCCACGTGAACTGCAAAGTGAAAAATTATTATTTGTTGAATCTTTTGTTTTTTTTTTAAATATAGTACATTTTTCCTTTTCTTTTAATATTTTTTTATAATATTCAGATTGATACACAAACAAACAAATAACAATAACCAATAAGTATTTATTAAAAAGAGAGAAAGAAGATGAATAAGAAAAAAAAAATTTACTAAACCGGAAGTGATACTCCGTTTGATTCACTCGTAAGATTTTATATGCATTATGCAAATTGTTTAACCTTTTCAGCTAAGGCTGTGTCATAGGTATGTCATAGAACAAGAGTGAGCGTAATGTAGGGATGAAATGTAGTGCAAATAAAATAAACTAATTAATATGTTATTGAAAATGTTTGGTTTAATTTACTTTTGGTATTAAAAAGTGGTAAAAAGTTTTGTCTATCTAGGGTCCGAAATAACAAGTGTAAACGATGAAACATCATAGGTAACTCGAAGGATAGGCAGAGCAAACAATGCATAATACTCTCTGTTGAAGATAATAAAATTTCGAGAAGTGAGTAAAAATATGTAAACTTGAGTTGCACAAATCTCTTATCAGGCGTGTTATGTCACTGTAAGGAAACGTGGACCAACGTATGACAGACTCTCGCATTCAAAAAAAAGTATTGAGTGAAAAAATAGATAGAAAAAAAAACAGTAGGGAAGTCGAGGAATCGATGGATTGATGCCGTTGATTTAGACGCTCCAAGAGAAAAATTAAATAACTCCTGCCTAAGGTCGAGTGAAATGGAAGAAAATTATTAAGGAGGCCAAGGTTCGATAACGGACTGTAGCGCCATAGAAGAAGATGTACCTGTGATTTATAAGTCAAAATTTATAATGAAAATAAAATATACAAAATTACAAAAAGAATACTATATTATTTTAATTGGTCTTTATAAGATTAAAATCGATAGTTCGGTGGTTAAAGTGTAGTTTCAGTTTGAAAGTCTCGAGTTCAAACCCTGTTCAAATCGTGTAAAAAAACATAGTGTATATCATAATTTTTTAATAAGAATTCCAAATAGGCAAAGGACTATTATAATATTAGTCAATATTCACTATTGTCTGGTACTACAAATAAATAAATAAATAAATAAAGATTACAATACTTTCTTAACATTTTATAAAGGAAAAAAAAAACATATAAATACTCCTATGTATGTTTATATATATAGAAAATAAAGATCAGAATAAATTAATTCCCAATAAATCGTATTT